>CM039505.1:31417657-31499400 GCA_022432975.1 Begonia masoniana | reverse complement strand
AAAGCTTAGAAAATGTTGAGCGCAAATTATTCGACGAAATGCCCAATGAAGTAGAATGAAGTTTAGGAAATTTTCTTTAGCTAGGAGTTTCGTTTAGTTTCGGAATACGATCGTGCAAACGAACGTGAAAAGAACAAGTGCTGCACGACCCATTACTTGTTGAGAGATGTCTATTGGCAGTAAAAATACTCTAAACTTGAAATGATTTTAGTATCTTAACTTCACACAAAGTACAACTTTAGGTACATCTTTCAACAAGATATAAATATATTTATTTATTTATTACTGTTTCAACGAATGTCTACTCTTCCACTCTCTTTTGTTGGTCGGATAGCACACCCATTTTTTGCATGCCTATTGAGGTGTCATTGCACTAATACCTCCTGGCTTATTTTCCAAGCAGGATGCGCAGAGAGGCAGATTGAAAAGCAACCCTGAGAATGGAGTGAAAAGGATTATGGCATTTGAAGCAGGGGCGCACAAGAAGCAATGACTGAGAGAGATTTGACGGACGTTGACGGAAAATTTAACTGTAAAGTATTCATTGTTAACACCTTAAACTATGAAGTGTCAATTAATAATTAAAAATTTCAAGTGTCAATTGAAAATATCATGTTTATGATCCATTTTGATAATTACAATTTATTTTATTAGGTTTCAGGTGTCATTCTACTAATACCTTCGGGCGTATGTAAATTAAAAGACCTTAAATTCCGAGAAAACTACCCACTTTACTCATAGAACCATTTATGAGATGTTTTAACTAACAATCAATGGTGATTCTATTACACAAGTCCACGTGTTGAACTCTAAGTAATATATTTGATTCTATCACAAGGTAGAATTGTTATAAATAAATTTTTAATTATCAACATAATTTCACCTCAATTTTATTTAAACAACAAAATAAAACTTAGGATTGCAATTATTCCTCTATAATTCATCTATTTAATTATTTATCTTCTTTAATTAATTAATTCTCCTGAGTTTGTTAATAAAAAAATCCTAATTATCTAAAAGTTTCTTTCAATAGTCAATTAAAAATACAGTCATAATTCAATTCACTATATTCGTACGTGAATAATGTCAAGTTAATTAGTATTAAGAATTGTCACGACTCATAGGCGAGCCTAACAGAACATCGGATCGGGCGAACCAATCCTCGGTGAGGACCTGATCACCTAGCATAAGACTTGGTTTGCAGCAGAAAAGTTGAATATTAATCAAAAGCCAAGATCCACACAACAATTACAAATATAATATTGTAATAAAGTAAAACAGTTCAATAAGTTTCACATGTCTAAATCTAAATCCAACCTAGATATCTTATACATGCTAAATAAAGATAAGTCATCATTAGGCGAAAAACTAAACACTCAAGTGCAGAGAGAAATAAAATAAGGAAACAACTCCTAAGCTCTAACTACTCACTGTTCTTATTTTTTTCTTGAAAAAGGAAAGGGTCGTTGAGGTGAGTGACTAACTCAGTAAAAATGTTATATCAAATACATGTAAAACTTCTTTTACCTTTTCTTTCAAAACATGATAAGGAAACATAATGGTTTTCAAAACATTATTTTATTGAAAACTCATTTTCACAATTTTAAGAAAACAGGCTTCGCGAGCCAATGATGAGACATTAAGTAAAACATTTATCGCATACATAGACAACTATATGAAAATACGACATCATCATTTATTTCACTTGAAAATCATTTCAGTGAAAAAGGAGGGTCGCTCAGGGACCCCTCCGATGCATATACATAGAAAAGAAACCTCATGAGACAAAAAGAAAAGTCAAGAAACGTGCGATCCGAAGATCAAGTCTCGTTATTCGGGTTGTCGGTGAACAATAGTCATCTACGAAGCAATCCGTATGAACGATAATAAACAAATAATAATACCATAATCAAGTTTAGGGATTTGAAACTCAAGGAGCGCGTTATCACCGTTCTATTACCCATTCACGTAGTAGAAGGTGTACTAGGAATGTCCTCTTAATAGTTTGACATTGAGACCGTCCAAAAGTATCACGAAGATCAATCATCTATCACAACAATAATAAAAATCATGCGTCAATGGTAAACGTGTAAATCATACGTAAATATATACACGTAAAATACTGACGTGTTATCGGCCAGGCCCCGTCAACTTTACATGGGTGATAGCTCATTAATATAGAATTTTGGAAAACAATGATGCAATGCAAAACAATCAATATAAAATTCCTACCTTTACTCTGAGCGTTCCTTCTTCCAACTGGAGGCGCAACTTCAGCAAGTGGCTCGAAGTCGTCTAAGCCTAAAACAAAACCAAGGTTAAGATTACCTGACTCAACACTAAGGGAAGACACTAGAATAAGTTCTAAATCCTAGGAACTCAATCTCTAATCCTATAAGCGGCCGCGAACTTTGCTGGGGCGCTTGACAAAGTTTTTCCCAAAATAAAACTGTATGGTCGACATTTCAAACCATGAGTCAACAGTTTCTACCTCTCGGGTTGACCCGCTGTAGCACCCGGCAATTATTGACTTGAATTGACGATTGTGGTGTACGTTTTTATAGAATTAAGGGGGATATGACTAATTGTTTGAGTATGTTAATGGAGTGAAATGAGAGAAACAATGGTTAGGTTAAAGTTTGGATTGACAAGGGCATATGTGTAAATTTGTGAAATATATGATATAAATGAAGGGTTTAGTGAAGGGTTTAGTGAAGGGTTTTAGCCGCCACCTTATTCCACCTTCCCTTTTTGGTGCTCAGCTCAACAGGTTTCTCCCGGCGATTCTCCTGCCCGATTTCTTCAACCTAGGTGAGTTTTACTTCGATTTCTTGCTATTTTAGTGGTTAGTTAATAGAGGGGTTGTAGATGAGTGTTTTGAGAGTGCTGTAAGTGAGAGTTGGGTTCGGGTTTTGTGGTGAATCGAGGAATGCACGAAGAACAGAATTCTCAACTAGCTTCCTTAGATTTCTTGATGGTTTAGAATGAAGTTTAGTGAAGATTTAATTAATACTGTGTTTATGATTTTAGGTGAGCGAACTCTCGAAGTAGCTTACAACCAAGAATCTCTCAGGAAGCCAGGTAAGTAGAGTATGTGTGTGTCTTCGGGCCTACATCACAAAACAGTAGGGTATATGTATGTTTTGTATGATTTTTGGTTTGGCAGGTATCATGTTTTTGAAAGAATACGAAAATGAATTTACATATATAGTGGCATGGTAAGGCATGAACAGATTGAATCAGATTAACTATTAAGGGAACTAATCTGCCCCTTAATCGAGTCAGAGGATACATACTTTGGGAAAAATGATCCACTTCCCATCGAATATGGGGATTATGAACAGCTATTAAGGGAACTAATCTGCCCCTTAATCGAGTCAGAGGATACATACTTTAGAAAAAATGATCCACTTCCCATCGAACAGGGGGATCATGAACAGCTATTAAGGGAACTAATCCGCCCCTTAATCGAGTCAGAGGATACTTACTTTGGGAAAAATGATCTGCTTCCCATCGAACATGGGGATCAACAGGGTATGAACATAAATACAACATGAGCTATGAGAGTAGAAACTGCATGAATAGAGTTTATGTTTCAGCATTTCATTTTATTATTGCTTTGCTTATTTAGCATTAAACTAATAGATGAGTTTTGTGATGTAGGTGCAGTGGTGACTACAGGTGAGTTCTCCGAGTATTAAGGAATAGAGGCAGTTGGAGGAGTGCATTCATACAACGGCTTGGTAACTGATGAGGCGATTTAACCAGTGGAAGTATGTGTGGAATTTAGTGGACAAATGTTTAGCTAATGTGTGCTGGGAATCTTAATAACAGTGGTAGTTTTAATGTTTTGATACATTTTTTAAATTATTCTGACAATGAAACTTGGTTGGTTTTAACTGTAGCTTTTTTCTGGATTTTGAGTAAGTTATGGATTCACGTTGTTTTGAATGGTTGCTGTCAAAATTTTTTAAGTTCTCTTGTAGTCAGAATCGTCCACCGATTAGTGTATAATCGGTTAAGTTATGTTTCTGTCATAGGAATAGTCGTCCAAAGTTGTAAGGGAATACAGTCGTCCATTCTGTGGACAAGAACAGTCGTCCAAAATTGAAGGCTAAGTAGTAGTCCAAAGCTGAGGTCAATAAATTCACGTGGATCGGGGACGATAAAGTCACGTGGCCTATGGATGATAAATTTAAGTAAGCCTATGGACGTTAGTCTGTGGACAATGAGTTTATGCAACCCGTGGACGATGAAGTCACGTGGATCGGGGACATTAAAGCCACGTGGTCCGTGGACGATAAGTCTAAGTAAGTCTGTGGATGAAAATCCGTAGGCGATAAGTCTATGTAGCCGTGGACGACGAGGGACAGTTGTCCAAATTGTCATAGAGATTAATGGAAGAGTCATTGTCCAAAGTTGTCGTCCAGAGTGTTGTCGAAACGGTGTCGTCTAAATTAACGTTGTCTGAAGTGATATCGTCCAAAGTGATGTCGTTCAGCGTACGTCATCCAGAGTCGCGACGTCTAAAGTCGCTTGTCCAGAGTTCGTCGTCCAGAGTCGTAGATGAGTACGTCGTCCAAGGTTGTGGACGACAGACTCTGTGGATTCCAGATCGCCCTGTAGCACTGAACTGGATGTAGTTATCGCAGAGATGTTTCGAACGTCTTTTTTTTTATTTAAATTGAACGATTTTCTATTCTGTTTTCGTAATGGCCCTGTTCCTTATATGAATGTCTTCCGCTGTAAGGTTTTGATGTTTTAAACAAATGTCGATTTTACTGCTGAGAGAAATTTTAATTTTTCCAGAATTTCCTAGTTCAGTTTAGTGAGTGTGAGTAGCCAACCAGGTTGATTAATTCGGGATGTTACACCTGCGGTCGACACTTCCTTCTAGCAGTCAACACCTTATAGCTCTCGAGTTAATTCATCAAATGGCCTAGTGGTCGACACTTCATCCACAAGTGTCGACACTTCCCCTAAAGAGTCGACACCCCAAACTCTCGGGTTACACTAGCGACACTTCCCTTGAAGTGTCAACACTTTAAGCTCTTTGTTCCCAGTGCAGGGCTTGAAGTGTTGACCAGTGTCCACAACAGTTGTCACTTAGGCAATTTCCAGCAACAGGAAGTCGTAGAAATCACTCCCTCTCTCCGTTTCTTGCCTCCAAACGGCGACAACGCCTGCACACACTCCCAGTACACCAATATATCCAGAATAATCAGATGGAATCAAGCTCTATCGCTCGAAACTATCCTCAATCTAAAACCCTAAACTTCAAACTTGAAAACGAGGAAGAATACTAACCAAATCCCGAAGTCTCTTGACGTACGATGGCACACAAAGCCTCACGAACAATTCCTTAGCCACCGAACTCGATGAATAGCACAAAACGCAATCGCTCATCTCTCACTGCGGCTCTAAGCAAGAATGAGAATAAGGTTTTTCTAACTCTATTTATCAAATTTCTACATAATTACACTTTAACCCCATAACTTAAAAAATTTATACATTTCACCCAAACTTTATATTAGAAAAAAATCTTTAAAATACCATTTTTTATAAGAATAATTAATTTTGGCGATGAACATAATTATTTGTTTATTATTCTAAGTTATTAATGACTATTAAGTTAAATTGTTGTTTGAATACTTAATTGGTTTTCATGTTTAAGTTATATTCACGTTGAAAAACCTTTGATGCCCTAAGCATTATGCGGAAGCCCATTCCCGAGATAGTATTTTTCAAATCTTCATTTGTTGATGCTCAAAGATAGATGCAGACACCCGCAATGGACACGTAGAGGATTTTACAGAATCCTGTTCAGAGACAAAGAATTCAAATTGATGCTTCTTCAGATGCACAATCACTAAATGCGAAAACCCAGAGCAGAAGTTTGGGAAAGTACATGTGGAAGCCCATCGCCTCATTTATGTATCTAATGGATAGTTCGAGGTCCCTCGAATGAACAGTAGAGGGTGACCAGTACTCGAGAATTTTGAAGGCGTCTATAAATAGAAACTCACTTCATTTATGCAACTCACGAATTGTTAACTCCTCCGACATGTTACCTGTTCACTTGCTAAGATTTAAGCATTCATTCTTGAACTAGAATCGAACCTCTCTAACTCGTAACTTTAAATTGTTCATCTTTGAGAGAGTTGGGTCTTGTACTTAAACTTTTCTACCTCTTCTATATGCTGAGAAAACTAATATGATGACGCCTTGAAGATTCAGTTAAGGTTCGATTGACCCTCGTAGGTTCAATTAAGAACAATGGTGACGCCCCTAAAGAGTTATCGTAAGGTTAAATTGACACTTGGAAGCTCAATTATTTGTAACTAGAAATATTATAATGAAAAGAATATTCGAGGAGACTTGGAGCATAGACGTATGCAAAATTAGTTGAACCGCGTTCACAACTTGTTTGCACTCTCTTTCCTTACTCTCTCACATAATATTATTATTAGTTGTATATTAGACTTAGTGAATCTAAGTAAGAGAGTCAAGTTATAACATGAGATAGCAAACAATTAAAATTTAATCATACAAATAAGTTTTAAAAAAACTTAATTCACCTTCCCCCTCCCTCCCAGGTCAATACCAATCCTATAATTTGTATCAAGGTACAATCTTATACTTGTGTATGATTAAAATTTCTTAGAAATTTGTTATTTGATTATTAATTTATTTCATAATATTAATGGTTCACATGTTGAAGGACAGTCGATCTTCAGAGCTTCATTTTTTTATGGTAACGATGATATTTATTGAAAATCTAGAATGAAAATATATGTGCAATCTATAGACTATGATTTGTAGTATATTATTCAAAATGATCCTTATGTTCCAATATAACAAGAACAAAGATTAAATGTTCCTAAATTGCCATATGAATATGATGAAAATTATAAATGTCGATTATGTTTAAATGCTAAAAGCCATGAACATCTTGTACTATAATTTAAATAAAGATAATTTCAATAGAGTGCAAGAATGTGATAATGCATGTGACATATGGAGATTACTTGAAGTCACGCATGAGGGAACTAATCAAGTAAAAAAAAAAAGAAAATGAATTTACTTGTACATGAATATAAACTCTTTTCTGTGGAAAGTGTTAAAATCATTAGGCAAATGATTACACGTTTTACTAACATTACTAATGTTTTAAAAGTTCTTGGTAGGACTTCTAAACGAAGAGCTACTGAGACAAATTCTTAGGTGTCTACCAAGATCTTGGCAATCCAAGAAACACGCGATCTTGAGGTGTTAAAGATGGTGGAACTCATCAAATCTCTTACTCACGATATCAAGATTAGGTAAACGAAAAAGAAGAGTAAAAGGGGAAATAAGTCTTCAAGAAAAAGAACTTCGCTCTTAAAGCCTCGTTAAGTCAACAAGCTAAGAAGGCACTAAAGACATTCAAAAAAGAAACGCAATGAAAGTCACATGGAATGATAATAATAAAGACACATCATCCAGGGATTAAAAAAATTGCAAACATATACTTCATGACTAAGGAGAATGAGGTATATAATTCATTCAGTGATTTAGATGAGGATTTTGTTGAAAGTGAATTGTTAGATTTTTTTGAAGCGTAAAAAAATTAAATTGCTCAAGTCTAAGTATAAATTGTTGAAAAAGAAAAATATGAATGGGTGAAAAAACATGCTAGTATGTCTTCACCTTTAAAAAGTGATGTGTTATGGAATCTTTCAACTCACAATCAAGCTTAGAGATTTTCTAACACTATTTTTAGTGCTCATTTTGTAGGTGATCATGGAAGAAAATACATTCAAAATATCAAATACATCCAACAAACTAGTTCTTCATGAGGAAGCATAGAGGAAAAACAAGCACAAGTTTAGAAGAATTATTGGACTTTCCAAAACTACCTACTACCTAACCTCCAAGGAGTATTTGACATATATGATAGTCTACACAATCTCATATAAAAAAGTATTCTTCATGAATAATGTAGTTGATTTCTCTAGCTTTCTCTAATGGGGTCTTTCAATAAGATCGAGATGATTAACTGTGTCAAAAAGGTTGAAAACAAAGGGTATCAATTCTACTATGAAACTGACCACACCAATTTTAAGATAAGAACAACTAAAAAATGAAGGAGACTCAAGGAAGAAATTTGGCACCGATCAATGACGTGGAAGGTTGATCAAATACATGCATGAATCAAGGAAGATGTTGCAATATATAAATCACGCATTTAGAAAAGGAAAAACAATAAAGTATGTAACATGGACTAATCGGTTACATAGTGCATTAGCATCATAGTTAATTACAGTTACAAAGGTCATTAACTGTCATTTGAATTTTA
Organism: Begonia masoniana; assembly: GCA_022432975.1. NCBI lineage: Eukaryota > Viridiplantae > Streptophyta > Magnoliopsida > Cucurbitales > Begoniaceae > Begonia > Begonia masoniana. Next base: position 31,491,062 of record CM039505.1, on the reverse strand, counting down.
TGACGTCTTTTGCAAGGGTATTGTTACCCCTAGCTAAGGAGTACTTCCTGTCACATGAAACAAACGTGTTTGCTATCCGCAACTTACCACGACTTCTTTGGGTTGTTTGTGGTTGCTAGAATAGTGTTTGATATTTTATGCATTAGTGAGAGTTGGATAAGATTATCTTTATTTCAATTTTTTCTTTACTTTTTGAAGGTGAAATACTTTAGTGAAGGTGAGGAATCTCACACATTATCAAGTTGAAGTGTTAGGAGTAGTCAAAGGAGTGGAAGACTATTTTGGGCACCAACTCTGACTAACTTTTGTTCAACTGCACATAACTTTCTTTCCATTTTGAGTTCCGACCTAAAATTTTAGAAATTTAATCATCACTAATAAGAAGCTAAGCTTTCTGAAATTCATGCGCAAATTCGTGGAATATTTTTTATTTCAACACAGAATATTTGCTTACTAAAGCTGTGAAGACTTTCCTTTTTGGGTTCTAATTCCCTTGAAGGAAAAGTATCCTCGTCATTGACATGTTGATTAGGGGAAATACAAAAACATGCTTTTACACTACTAGTAAAAGAGTGCAATTGAGGATCACTTATTCCTTCCTTGTTGATGACAAATGAGATGACCATATGAGATTATGTGAGGACAATCAAGTCACCATCAAATATAGGTTCCCAATTCCAAAACTAGTTGATATATTAGATGAATTGAGTGGTGGCTCCATCTTCTCAAAACTAAATCTCAAAAGCAGCTACCATCAATTCTCAATGAAGAATGGTGCTACATGGTTGGTAATATCTCTCGACCTATTCATTTTCCTTAGCACTTTCATGAATTTCTTGCACTATATTTTGATAGAGTATTCAGGAGAGTTTAAGGCTGATGTTTCTATTTTCATCTTGGTTTGTATTATAATCTTAGTTTGTATTACCGATTTGATTTTACATTTGAGGCATGTTAAATCACTTTTTAAATCATTAAGTCTTGCCAAATTTTATATCAATCACAAGAAGTTCCCTTTTGAGCAAAATGAAGATAACTTACTTGGCTTGATAATCTCACAACGTAGCATGAAGGTTGATAAGGCTAAGTTAACATATATCAACGGATGACCAAATTCAACCAATAAGGCAGTGGGCAACCTATCTAGAAGTTTCCAAGACTTATTAATTGGTGAAGTTCAAGGTGAGAAAATTGCAATTCATTATGGGAAAAAAGATGTGTATGAAGTTGTGAAATAACATTTCTTTTGACCATATAGGAAGAAAGTTGTGCTCAAGTTTGTTGAGAAATATATCTCATACAAAAGGGGAGAGGGCCGATTGCAACATCATGGCTTTCACTTATCTTTGTTGTTTCCTAATCTTCCTTGGGCTAAGTTGAACATGAATTTGTTTTTGAACTACCTCGATCAACTAGAGAAAACGAAGCTATCTTTGCTGTGGGGGAACAATACTCGAGGAAATCATGAAGAGAACAAATGGAAGAATTCTCGGATTCAAGGACGAATCTTTCCCATAATTGCATATCTAATTCCTTAAGAAAATTAAACAAAGTGATAAATAAAGAAATGCTCATAGTATTGTTGACTTTCAGAGCAGAGGTTGATGAGTATGTAGAGATATAAAATTCAGTTAAAGGATTATTGGAAGAATTTTCTCCATTATTCTCTACAAATATGCCATAAGGATTATCATGATTGAGGGAAATTGAAGATCACATAAATTTACTGACATGCCTAGGAGACCCGTCACGAGATCACAAACTTGGGCCCATAATTTAGTCACTCAATGTTCTAATGATTTTTCTCTTTTTGCAGGGTTTGACCCCATCATGGACTTCACTTGGGAGCCGACCTCGGAAGATGTGGAGAAACCTTGTCATGTCCTTAATTGGAGCATTTACACGGAGCATTCAAGCAGCCCAATGGGAATTTGTCTTCCTAATTTTAATTTTCAAACTCATTGGCATACATTAGTCTTTTTGTAAGGATATTTTATAATTGCATATCATGCATTAGATTGTGTGGTTAGGGTTAGATGAATGTGGTGGATGTTGGGTTGAAGAAATATTCAACCTATGGAAAGAGCCTCATCAAATCAAGCCTAAGGAAAGCCTTAGCCCAAAGAAGAGCCCACTTGTGAAGGTATGATTTTTCAGGTACATGAGTTAGTGGAGGCATGCATAAAAGAGTTGGCAAAATCCCACTCATTGGCTAAGGAATGGCTCGGATCAAATTGTGCTTGATGAAGTGGAGGCGCGCGAGCAGCATTTAGTTCGGTCAGGCGTGCGCGCGGGCAGGCGGCACTTCAGATCAGCACGCCTAGCTGGTGCTTTCTTCCTCGCTGGGCGAGCGCGCCATGGAGTGATGCGCTGGTGCATCATGGCCGCTGATCAGCGCGCCACGCTAGAGCATCTATTGGTTGCTAGGCCGAGGATTGGCACGCGTGGATTGCACCCTTGATGGCCGCCGATTGCATTTCATCCATGGCTCACATTTCTTCTCCAATTTTTGCCAAACCCCATCCACCTTAGGATTGCCTATTTAAGCATTGCATTGGTGTGTGTAAATACTTTGGCCAAATTTATAAAACTACTATTTCCCTATTCCAAGGTGGTATGTCTTTGGTGTTTTCCTTGGTTCCTTGAGCCAAGTGGAGTAGCCCTCCATTATTAACCTAGCTTGGGTTGCTAGGTTAATTCTTAACTATTCCCTCGCATTTTCCATTGGGATTAGGAGTTGAGAACGAAAACCTAGGTCCTAGGTTTTCATTTTTCCTACGGGAAATTCGTTTATCTAAGAGCGTAAAACGTAAGATAGCTCTTGGATCCGCCGAAGGTATTTTCATCTATTTCATTTCCGTCTACATTTCACACACTTATCACCTCTAAATTTCGGCCAACACTTCACACACATCACTATTTATTTCTTGCATTTTTTTTTCTTCTCTTCATCTCCATAATATTCTCCACGGTTTCACACACATTTCACCACTTTCATCTTCTTGATTATCTTTGCATTTTCTTTCCATTAACCTCATAATATTCGATCATCATATCAACTAGCATCTTCTTTAATTTTTTGCATTTTATTTTGTCTTTTGTTTCCTTTATTTTCGGTTTCCTTGCACAACACCTTCACCTGAGCACTCTTGAATATTTTTGTGGGTTACACGGACCCTTCTCTAAGGGATCCCGTGTCATTTACCATCGGGAGTTGTTTTGCATAATTGACTTAGTTATAGAATAAATATAAAAGAGACAAAGGAATTACAAAAACAAGTGGCAAAGTTGTTGTTAGGGCATATCAAATAATCTCTAGGTCCTTGTGTGGCACCTACTCTATTAGTACCAAACAAGGATGAATTCATAAGAATATGCATAGACAGTTGAGCTATCAACAAGATAAATGTTAAGTACATATTATGTGAATTAAGGTGCAACCAAGTTCAATCCAAAAGACCAATATCCATGTCAAGATATAGAAGACCCAATGACAAGATCAAGGACTAAAAAAATGCATAAAGCACTTTATAGTTTGATTTTAGAAATACAAGAAAGATGAGCTAAAACCAATAAATATATGAAGTATTGATGAAGATGCAATGGAGGATACGGTGCATGAAGATCCGAGCCCTGCTGAACCCAGTCGATGGCGTTGCGTTTGCGGGCTGGGCTACGGTAGGGTTCTTTACAGATTTGATCTATAAAAAAGTCAAGTTTCCTTATCTTAAATTGGCAAGTAATTTGTTTATAAATTCATGAAGGGAGGGAGCGGCTACTTGGTCCTCAAGCAACCCACGAAATTCATTTATCAATTGGTCCAAGTTTCTTTTTATTATGTGGTCCAAGTTTTCTTTTGTTTGGTGGCCTAATTTTCCTTTCTTTTAGTCTAGTTTTCTTTTATTAATTTGTTAAATTTCATAATCTTTAGACAACTATTTGTTTCTTTATTACCTTAGGATATTTTGATTATTTTAATTATTGTTGTAGTCTATTTAAAGGCATGAACCTTGAGAGAATTTTATAACAATAAACATGATTTTGAATTTACTCTTTGTGAGAATTTTCTCTTTGGTTATTTATGAAGAACTAGATATTATTCGGTCAAAACTTGAAAGATCAACTTGATAGCTTTGGTTCTTACCAAAGTTCGGTTACAGGTCAAGCTTCTTGTTTGATAACTTTGGTTTTGTCCGCAAGGTTTGATTGGGGTCAAGTTCCTCATAATTGATTCAAAGACGTTCAATCATTTCTATTCTACATTGTTGAAGGGTCTCGGATTTGATATACATGTGATTCTCATCAACAGATATCTTATACCAAGGCTAGAACACAATTTAGATTAATTGAATATAGCTATAATTTTCTCTAAAGTGGATACTATCATATTAGAAGGAAATAGGGTGATAAGTGGAGGACCACCTATAAGACAAAGTTCAATTTGTAAGAATGGATTTTTATGGCATTCAGACGAACAAATACCCCTAATATCTTTACATGCCTTATGCAACATGTTATAAGATAGTTCATCTAAAAGTTCTTAGTGGTTTATTTTCACAATATTCTGATACAACATAGACTATGAACCCATTTGTAGCATTTGAGAGAAGTGTTTTACTCTTTATTAGCAGCTCAATTATGCAGCAATTCAAAGAAATGCATCCTCAATCGTGATAGTGTAGGATCATGATTAATTGTTTTGCAATGGGCGAATTAGATTATTAAATGTTTTCACAAATTAATCAATTAATTTCTTTGCAATCTTAAGATGAACAAATTCTCTCAAACATAAACAATTTACACACTAACAAGCAAGCAAATAACAAGTATATAGTCAGAGAGAGAGAGAGGATGAAACACAAGTTGGTAACGTAGTTTGGCCAAACTGCCCACGTCCGTCCCTTCAAGGCTCCCCTTGAATATTTTCTTCCACTAACTTTTCCGATTATACTCAATGAACTTTCAAGTGACAACCCTGCCTTTACAATAGTAGATTTTCACCCTTTCTCAAACCAACCATAAATGTGATTGAAGTGTTAAGTACAACTATCAAAATTTCACTAGAAATAAATGCTCAAGGAGGGGTGAGCAGAACAAGCCCGGACCAAAGAACCAGACCAGAACCAACCTATGTGGTCCGGTTCTAGTCGGTTTTGAGCAAAACCTAAACAATATTCGGTTCTGTTTTTTCAGAACTAAAATTGCCTGTTCAGTTCTCAGTTTTGATGACAAAACACCGTAAAACCAACTCGGACCATTAAGTTAAGTAACCCTAAAACTTCGAAGTCTGATATTCCCTGTTCGCAAATCACACTTCGCAGACTCGCGTATCGCCGTCTCTCGCCTAGTCGCCCTCGCCATTTCTCGCCGAAGTCACTGTTGTTGCTTGCCTCTCGGACCAGCTTCCAACTTTCGTTCTTCTATCGTTTCGTCGTCATCTGAGCATTATCAAACCACATGTTTGGTTTTTCTTGTCGTCTCTCGCCGAAGTCACAACTGTTGCCTCTCGAACCAACTTCAACCTTTCGTTCTTCTATCGTTTCGTCGTCATCTGAGCATCATCAAACCACAGATTTGGTTATGCGCTTACTTTTCTATCATTTTGTTTTGTTCTTCATATTCCACACTTAATTTTCTATTGTTTTGTGTCAAATTTGATTATGTTTTGGCCTTTGGGGCCCTCCTTCGGCTTCACCAAGAGAGTTCCGACTGTAAGACCTGAAAAATTTTATCGTATAACTTATTAAACATGCATAGTAGTTATAGTAAATTCATCCATTTTAGATAATGAAATATATTAACTATAAGGTCTTCTCGTTCAATAGAAATGAAGAAAATAAAAATAATAATAGAAGAAGAAAAGAATAGAATTAAGGGTTTGAAAAGTCAAAAGTGGTAGGATTTTAAAAAGGGAAATTACCAATTATGGGCATAAACTATGAGTTTTTTTCATTTCAAACCATAAAGTATCGTTTTGAACAATGCAAACCATAAAGTATCAAAAATGTGACAATTCAGACCACGCCGGACAGACGGAAATAGATTAGTGTCCGTTCGAATGATATATCAGCCACCACCCGGACGCACGTTCTATTCTAGCGTCCGTCCTCACTTGATAAGCAATAATACGCTGTAACGTAGTCCGAACGTACTCTATATATTACCGTCCGTCCGAAATAACTTACAAACTTTACCGGACGGACTATAATATATAGCGTCTGTCCTGACTATCGATTTAAAACAAATCAGAAAGCAAAAATTTGGACTAATAATACGGTGTCACGTCGTCCGGACGGACTCTATATATTATTGTCCGTCCAGAATAACTTACAAAATTTACCAGACGAACGGTAATATATAGCATCCATCCTGATTATCAATTATAAGCATCCCAAGGTCATTTGACAATGCCGCAATCTGTTTTCTCTCTCGACGCTCTGTAAATTTCTTGGATGATTTTCGACCGAAAAATGCATCAGGTAATATCTTATTACTTTTGTATTGATTTAGTTTAATTTTTAATGTTAAGAACGCAAAAATCTGAGCCCTAGGTCAAAATCGACCTTTTAGGATTAACCGTATGGACGCTATTTATAGTCCGTTCGTCCAGTGGATACCAGCCTTAATTTATTTTTTTATTTTATTTGTTTGATTTTCTCTTCAAATTTTTTCTAGCAAGATGCCTTTTTATTTTCTATCACTTTTTATGAATTTATTTTCATTATTTGTTTTATTCCAATTATCACTACATCGTATCATTTATTTTACCCCTTTTTCTCACTATTCTTAATTTATCTTACGTGCCTTTTTTCCTTTTATTTTCCCCAATTCATCTTCATTGTTTTTTGCAATCATATTTCTCTACCTCTCCTATATAAAAATGAAACTTGATTTCGATGTAATTTTTTATTATAATCTCTTTTGATTAACCATTCACGATAATTTTACTCTATATATTGTTGCTTGAGTCGCATAACTCAATTGTAACTTAATTTTGATCATAGTGAATTTTTCTTAGGATTGCAATTTTAGTGATTTAACCGACCTTGACTGTGAAGGCCGATTTTCACCGAGCTCTGATTTTCGTCACGATTCGAGTTATTGTGGCTAATCTTGGAACTTTCCAATTTGCAGACTTTATTAAAATGACAGAAAAATTGGCTTATAAACGAAAGAATGATTCGACGTCAAAAGGTGGAGCATCGAAGCGGCCAACGATGCCACAGCCATCTCCACTGCCCTCACAGCCACCTGCACCTCCACAGGCCTCACAGCCACATCCACCTCCACAGGCCTCACACCCACATCCACGGGCTCCACAGCCACCTCCAAGGACCTCACAGCCAGCTCCATCGGCCCCACAATCGAATGACATTCGCAATCAGCATTGTCGAGAGCAATTTCAGCTGGATACAGTACACCGAAAGGTGTCGTTGACAAAGATTGTGGACTTTACAGGTTGAGGCAATTATTCTTACAAATTATTTCTACAATATTTCGATGAACTAGTCTCATTCATTTATTATTAAAAATGTTCAGGGTGGGAGTCCTTAGAGATAAAGGAAATGTTTGACAGAATCGGACTATACGGACTCTACAGTATTCGGGGAGACAACTGTGAAAAAATTGTTTGCCTATTCTATGCGAACATGAGATTTTTTAGGCGGTCAGGAGTTATAAAGACCTACATAATGGATCAAGAGTATGAAGTGACGGCAGCGCTTGTGAATCAGTTGTTTGGCTTTGACTTAGAAGAGGCAGAAAGGTATTACCATGCCCAGAAGAAGTGCCCATGCTTGCAACAGCGGAGGGAACATCGTTCATTAGACAGATTCATCGGAACGCTTATATTATGGCTTTCGTGAAGCTAGGAGCGAAAGATATGAATGTGAAAGCTCCCGTCATCCACAACCTTCTAGCACACACTCTTCTAGCACGCGTTGGACATAGAGATCATATTAGCTACATGTGTCTCTATGTCATGGAGAAATTGTATAGTGGTAACCTCTTCGACCCCGGCTTGGTGATTGTGAGTCACATGAGTGAGATCTCACGCACACGCAACAAGAACCTTGCGTACACTGTCTTGATTCAGAAGATTATAGAGCATTTTCAGATTCAATTACCAGGAGGGGCGCAGACTATAGCACAGCGGCCCGTGGATGCATTCGGCAGGCTGCATTTGGTTCGGATGGGCTTGCAGGAGGTAGACGGAGGGGGATGATGTTCGACCCCCTCCTGTACTGCAACACTGTAACGACCCCTTTTCCCAGCAAGATATTGTCCACTCTGGGGATTGGGCCGCAGCCCAATATCCTCCCCTCACGGCTTTGTTTGGCGAGAACTTCCCGGAAGGTCACCCAACTTGGAATTGCTCTCGCCGAAGCACTTTTAACTTCGGAGTTCTTATGGGATCCGTTGCCAATCGTGCTCCAAAATGCGTCTTGCTATGTTGGAAGGGATCTCTTACATATGTTTCATTTCCACATACTTCCCCAAGCGATGTGGGATTGTGACGACCCCCTCTTTACGACCTGTCACCTTCCGGTTCACCCGCGCGGACGTACCGCCATCCCGGTTCCGGTTTGTGCAGCCATCGTAGACATACTTACACATTCGGGTCATCACAATCACCCCCCCTGGGGGGCCCAACGTCCTCGTTGGCTGCATTTTAGATTGAGTACAGGCTCTAATACCATTTGTAACGACCCCTTTTCCCAGCAAGATATTGTCTGCTCTGGGGATTGGGCCGCAGCCCAATATCCTCCCCTCACGGCTTTGTTTGGCGAGAACTTCCTGGAAGGTCACCCAACCTGGAATTGCTCTCGTCGAAGCACTTTTAACTTTGGAGTTCTTATGGGATCCGTTGCCAATCGTGCTCCAAAACGCGTCTTACTATGTTGGAAGTGATCTCTTACATATGTTTCATTTTCACATACTTCCCCAAGCGATGTGGGCTTGTGACGACCCCCTCTTTACGACCTGTCACCTTCCGGTTCACCCGTGCAGACGTACCTTCATCCGGGTTCCGGTTCGTGCAGCCATCGTAGACATACTTACACATTCGGGTCATCACAAACACCCTCATCGAGGGCAACCACCCCTCATATCGTGCCTCCCATGGATATGGATCCTATTAGGGCGTAGATAGAGTCTGTTCGAGCAGAGGTGCAGTCTGTTCGAGCAGAGGTGGCGTCTGGTCGAGCTGAGGTGGCGCTGAGGTTCACAGAGATTATGGAGTACCTCGGAGGTATGATGGAGTACCAGAGAGAGACGAGACAGATCGTCCAGGATTGGATGGAGGCCCATGCCCTTGATCCCGATGATCTTGGGAGAGGTGATGATACCGATGATGAGGTAGTCCTGCCCGAGGGTGGAGATGATGAGGGATTGCAGCCTGGGGGTGGAGATGACGAGGGTGTGCTGCCGGGAGTTGGAGATGACGACGATGCCAAATCTTAGGTATATTTGAACCCATTTTTCTCATTATTATTTCATTATTAGTTATATTTCAACTCATTCTAATCTAACTTTCTTTTATTACGTGCAGATAGGGGACAATAGAGGGCGATGCACAAAGATTTTTTTGTAAACTTGGATGATGTACAGTATTTGGATGATGTAAACTTGTAGTACTTGTAGTTTGATGCATTTTATGTTAGTTTGATATACTTGACATTAGTTGGATATTCATTACTTTGATGTACATTAGTTAGATTTATTTTTGTTGGATGCAATTGATATTTGAGGTAAAATACTGGAACTGTTTGGATATTCAAATATGCAGGATGATACTAGCTGTGGGGGAGTCTAAAAACAAAGGAAACTCTGCCCAAATTTCTAATTTTTTCTTACTTGAATTATGAAATACAATTTGCTGTACAAAGTATAAGATACATCAAATTAAATTACAACTGGCAATATGCATAGAATAAAGATGATCCAGAATGTCATCGTCTTCCATCATTCTCTTTCATGGCCGCTTTCCTGATTGCTTATAGTAGGTTCCTACACGTATTGAGAGTTATATTAGAACATAATAGTAAAATTTTGTTTATGAGAATAATAGTAAAAATGTATCTGCGTCCAGCCAGCTATTTGGAAACCCATAAATGTGTCACACGAAGCAGAATCACGTGAAATGGATCCCCTCTCAGAACATGTGCGACTGTTATGCCCCTGACGTCCACATTTACGACACGACATCGTAGACTTCTTCTTAGAAGTCAGAACACGTGGACCACGCGAAGCAGTAGAAGGCTCATCGACATCACGAATTCTTTTCTTCTTTGACCTACCAGGTTGGGGCCTTCTCTGACCCGGAATGATTGGGGTCTGATTCTCTGGTTCTGGCCACATTTGTTGCCCATTAATGGGACGAATGAAGTACGAGTACATCTCCAAATATGTATCCCGATGATAATATATATGAACATAATCTTCCATCGGCTTTCTCATGAAATTAATGCATGCAACGGCGTGAAAACAAAGGATTCCAGAAAGCTCCCACCCCCGACATGCGCACTCACCTTCATTCAGGTCAACGACATATTGTTCGTTGCCGTTGCTAACCTGAAACAGTGCATAAACAAATTCAGTATGAACAAGTAGAACAAACTAAGAAGGACATATCAGTATGAACAAGTTGAACAAACCTGAAACAGTGCATTTCTAATCAATCAGCCCTCCAATTGTAAGCTGGCTCTTTCAGCCTCTCTAGCTTATTCCTAATCTTATGACACAGAACATCATCTACCTTGAGCATCTCCTAGTGTTTTTTGACAATGCGTGTCATCATGGTCTTTCGAATCATCTCAAACATCGTCAAGATTGGCATGTTCATGGCCGGCAAAAGAACTGAATTGAAAGACTCACATAAATTATTCAAGCCCGAGTCACACTTGAGAATTGGCGAAAATGCATGACTAGCCCAACATCTAGGTGGTGTTCGTCGAAGCCATGCATGGGCATCCTTATTGAACTCATAGACTTTCCTCATTGCTATCTCAAAATATTCCCTTGTGGTTGCCCTTACTGTATTCCACATCACATCTCTATACGCTAGCCCCCGAAATTGTCTTTTGTAGTTTGCATACATATGCCTTTGGCAGTAACGGTGTTCGGATAAACCAAATGTCTCGTCCACAGCATTCAACAATCCCTGAAATTTTAAAGAAAAACAGGCTCAGATTAAAATAATATAACTTCTGCCAATCCAAATAATAATAGTAATAACAATATATACCTTCTGTCGATCCAACACAAATGTCCATCCTCGGCCTTGGTCAATGCCTAAGTCGTTTCGCAATATCTCCAAAAAACCACTTCCATGAGACTTGGAATTCTCACTCCACGTTGGCAACAGCAATGGGATATATGTCATTGTTAACATCAATACTCACTGTCGTGAGTAATTGGCCAGGGCAGGCTCCCTTCAGATGACATCCATCTAAACAAATAAGAGGTCTGCCCATATCCAACAAACCTGCTTTGCAAGCAGCCATACACATGTACATACTTCTAAATATCATCTTCTCCTTTCTATCCTCAACCACCATGTAACACCCGGCATTTTAGCCATGTAATAGTTTTCCCGGATCATTTAAACGGGATTTATATTATATTAATACAAGGGAATGTTTTTGGTTGGATTGTTGGAATAATTAGTGGAGAACTAAACTAATGTGTAACTAAACCAAAACACTAAGTTGAAATGCATGGAATGGTAAATTGGGGAGAAATTAAGGTTGGTGGGAGATAGCCAATGGTTGGGTGGCATCTGGATCCTTGTTGAAGAAGCTAAGTTTCACCTTCTATGTGAAACCCTCTTCACTTCTCTTCTCTGCTCTCTCTCTCTCTCTCTCTCTCTCTCTCTCTCTCTCTCTCTCTCTCTCTCCTTTTTCCTCTCTGCATTCTCTCTTCCTGTCGACAAACAACCATCGAAGTTACTTCGATCTTCCCAAATTCCCTTCTGCTCCTCCGCTAAGGTAAACATCTTCTAATGCTAACACATTTGGACAAGCAAAAACTATGGGTTATGCTGAAGCTTTAGGTTAAGATAGTTGGGAGAAAACTCTCGGTTTTTGTATGGAAACACATTCGTTGTTTTCTACAAGTCTGAATGGAGTTTACTGCATAATCTTCCAAGTTATTTGTTAGCATTTGCAACTTGTTTAACTTCTCTACATTGCAGAAACAGATCCGAGCGTTCCAGAGACATTCGAGCATTCTACATTGCAGCAAACAGGTAAGTTCATAACCATAGGTTGGCCCTTAAGGCCCTACATCATGGAGGTACTAGGTTTCCTGTTCTGTCGGGTTATTTTGGGTAGAAAGGTTATAGTCTATGTTCTGAAATGTCTGGCTTCGATTTACTTTCTGTTGTCTTATTTCTGCTGTCTGCCTGTTAAGTTCAAGCACCGTTCATGCATACACGTTTTCTCTGAAAGACATGCAAATATTTTCTGTACACTGTTTGAAACTAAACAAGATAAAATTTGACTGAAATGTACCAGGTTAAGTGCGAGACGGGGACTGGCCCCAGAACTGTTTACTGTTTACCGTTTACTGTACTGTATCCCTGAATGTGCCTAATAGTGCACCCTCCCCGTCCCCCACTGTTTGCCAGTTCCCCTATAAGCTCCACTTAATTCTACTGCCACTGTAACTTAATGCTCTGTACTGTCACCGTATTTCTGAAAAACTGCATGCATAGCATTTTGCATCACAGCATTCTGATTATGTCCTTACTGAGTTTTAGACTCATAGGTGAACTCTTTGATGTAGGTACTGAACCTGAAACCGAGGACTTTGTTCCTCAAAATGACGATCTGATGTAACTGGTGGATCGAGCCCACAGGGTGGTTGCTGCAGTTAGACATAATTCTGTTCTGAGGTTCAAGTTTTTAAAAAAATATAGTTTATGTTGTAAAGTTTTATGAAGTTCGGGTCCTTATGTTAAAAGTCCTGTAGAAAACTTCTGTTTTGGGAGTTTCTGTAAATATATGTTAAGTTTTGTATTGTCTTTGAAATTTTGAAACAATGTATAGATTCTGTTTCAATGTTTAAAACCGCTGTATTTGACAATTAAGTTTGTATTCTGGAGTATTCTGGAATTTGTTTGGGATATTCTCTGATAATCTGTGCATGGATTGTCTCTGTTTTTAGAATAATCCATGCAGTTGTTTTCTTGATCTTCTGTTAGGTTTTCTAACTTCTGTCATGTTCCCATGCATGCTTTAAAACTGTGTTTAGAATCGGGTTTGAGGGTTTGAAGCCCTTATGCCTTCTGTTTGAAGTTTTCTGTTCCTATGACTTCCTGTTAAAGTTGTCAAGTTTTGCCTTAAAAGCTGCATTCTTCCGATCACGTTCACTGCTGCTTTAAGCATACATCCACCAATAGTCACTGTTCACATTTTGTCTTATTCACATCCACCGCCAAACAGTGATTCTGCCTTAGGTCTTCATCTTCCGATTTAAATTGCTAACTTTATCTTCCGATGACGTCATCACATCTTCCGATGACGTCGTCACACATTCTGATTTCGTTTACTGCCTTTATCTGTCGATGACGTCATCACATCTTCCGATGATGTCATCACATAATCCGATTTTGTTTAATGCCTACATCTTCCGGTGACGTCATCTATCTTCCGATGACGTCATCACCATCTGCCGATTACGTTTACTATCTGTATCTGTCGATGACGTCTTCACATCTTCCGGTTGACGTCATCCATCTTCCGGCTGATGTCATCACCTCATCCGATCTCAGCTGCTGTCTGTTCCTTCCGGCTGACGTCATCTCCGCTTCTGCCTTTGCATTTATATCTTCCGGCTGACGTCATTCAAGTCTTCCGCCCAGTTTTAAACTAAGTTTTTCGCCAGTGCTCTGCCTACGTCTTCCTGTTTTATTCTGTTTCCATGTTTTATTGCCCAGTTCCGTTCCCTGTTCCTTCCCGTCTCCTCTGTTATTCGCTTCTATAGTCTAGCAACTGTATCCTGTTTCTGTTAACTGTCTCGGAGTGATGGCTCCGATCCCAGACTCCGATCGGGTTCGGTCTCGGGCCATCACAGTTGTGGTATCAGAGAGACAAGGTTTTAAAACCGATTCTGTGAAATGTCTGACTGCGCAACCCGCCACGTGAGATCGCTCCACCAACTGTAAGTGTTAAAAAAAAAAATTCCTGTAAAAGTTCTGTTTATTAAGTTAGGCTATTCTGTTTATAGGGTTTATTAGAAATGGTGAGAGGACATCAAGAAGAGTCAAGCAAGAGCTCTCGAGCCATTGACCGACTAACAGAACTGGTGGGTGCACAGTCACGCATGGTTGAACGCATGATGGCCCGAGAAGATGATAGAAACAATAACCATGGGAATAACAATCGTAATAATGCGCCGCGAGACAACAGTGGAGACAGATTTCGGCGACTCCAGCCGCCTTCATTTGATGGACTGTCTACAGACCCGACCCGTGCTGAAACCTGGATTCGAACAATGGAGAAAATGTTTGGATATGCAGAAGTAGAAGACAACAAGAAAGTTATTTGCGCCACGTTCTATCTCACCGAAAGTGCGGGATTTTGGTGGGACACAGTGCAGTCAACTACAGTGGCATTAAGCTGGGAAGGATTCACAAAAATCTTCTACGAGAAGTACTTTGACCGGGGAGTGAGGAAGGAAAAGTTGTTTGAATTCTCTCGGCTGCGACAGTATGGGACAGTGGCTGAATATGTTCAAAAATTTGAGTCCTTGTCCCGATATGCAACACATATGGTGGCCGCCAATGAGAACAAGGTGCACTAATTCATTCAAAGGTTAAAGATGGACCTTCTACGAGGGATCACAACTGGAGGATTCGATGAGGCACCGTATGTGAAGGTGGTGGCCAAGGCTTATCAGTTGGACGCCTTAGAGATAAAGTCCCAGAGACAAAGAGATTCACCAAGAGGGATTATTCGAAATGTTCCTCAGCAACAACAGCAACAACCAAGGGGTCAAAACCTGCAACTTCAACAGCAACAAAACAGGGGCATTAAGAGGCCCAATGAGACCATCACTTACCCAGACAAAGGAAAGAGACCAATGGGAGCTCCTCAGCTCACTATATGTCCACGGTGCCAGAGAAGCCACCAGGGCGAATGCAGGCTTATTACTGGCGCTTGTTTCCGATGTGGCAAAGGAGGCCATCATGTCCGTGATTGCCCAATACCCGACACGAGACAAAATCAGGCCGTGCCAAGAGTCTTTGCAATGATGGAGGACGTTGATGACGCTGACCTGCACACAGCAATTACAGGTACAATTTTGGTGTGTAACATACCTGCATATACTTTGTTAGACACGGAGGCCACTCATTCATTTGTGGCCATGGACTTTGCGGGTAGAAAGAACTTGTGCCTTGCACCGTCCGATCAGCCCTACAGTGTCATGCTACCGTCCGGAGAGTTTATGCACTCCGAGCAGGCAGTGAAGGGTGATATAGTGTCAGTTGGAGACCAGAAATTGTATGCCAATCTTATCATCATCGGTATGAAAGGATACGAAGTGATTCTGGAGATGGACTGGCTATTTAGACATCATGCCACCATCGACTGTAGGTCTGGGCTCGTGACTTTTAAGCGCCCGAACGAAGTAGAGTTCTCCTATCAGGCAGTACCGAAGAAACATAGTATACCTGTTATATCCTCCTTGAAAGCTCAACAGCTGATGAGGTCAGGATGTGTCAGATTTCTTGCCCACGTAGTAGATGTTCGGAGGCAAGGTGAGGTCGAACTTCAAAATATTCTGGTGGTTCGAGACTTCCCTGAGGTTTTCTTAGATGACCTACCGGGATTGCCACCTGATCGTGAGATAGAGTTTGAGATCGATGTGTATCCTGGTGTTGAACCAGTGTCGAAGAATCCGTACCGTATGGCGCCAATTGAGCTGAGGGAGTTGAAGGCTCAGCTAAAGGAACTGGTGGATAAGGGCTTTGTGCGCCCTAGTTTCTCTCCGTGGGGTGCTCCCGTCTTGTTTGTCAAGAAGAAGGATGGGTCCCTACGGATGTGTATTGACTACCGTGAGCTGAACAAGTTAACGATCAAGAATAGGTACCCGTTGCCGAGAATCGAAGATTTATTTGACCAACTACAAGGGGCTCGGGTATTTTCTAAGATTGACTTGCGCTCCAGTTATTACCAGTTGAAGTTAGAGCAGATGATATTCCAAAGACCACCTTCAGGACCCGGTACGGGCACTACGAATTCTTAGTGATGTCGTTTGGGTTAACTAATGCTCCGGCAGCATTTATGGACCTGATGAACAGGATATTCCAAGATGTCTTGGATAAATTTCTGATCGTTTTCATCGACGACATTCTGGTTTACTCCATAAGTGAGGCCGAACATGAAAAGCACTTGGCTATTGTACTGTCAATCCTAAAACAACATCAATTGTATGCCAAGCTATCAAAGTGTGAATTCTGGTTGAATAAGATTAATTTCCTAGGCCACGTGGTGTTGGCAGAAGGAGTGTCTGTGGATCCAGCCAAAATTCTGGCAGTGAAGGAATGGCCAAGACCGAGGAATGCCAGTGAGGTACGGAGCTTTATCGGGTTAGCTGGTTATTACAGAAAGTTTATCAAAGGATTTTCGGTGATAGCAAAACCTATGACCAGCTTGACGAGGAAGGAAATCAAGTTCAAGTGGTCTGAAGCATGTGAGGTGAGCTTTCAGACACTTAAGCAGAAATTAACCACTGCTCCTCTGTTAGTATTGCCAGTTGAAGACGGTAAATTCAGCGTATACTGTGATGCATCAAAGATTGGCTTGGGATGTGTACTAATACAAGAGGGGAAAGTGGTAGCATACGCATCCCGACAATTGAAGAGCCATGAAGAAAACTACCCTACTCACGACCTTGAGTTAGCGGCAGTTGTATTTGCGCTAAAAGTATGGAGACACCATTTGTACGTACAATCCTGTGAGGTGTTTTCTGATCACAAGAGCCTGAAGTACATCTTTACCCAGAAAGAGCTAAACATGAGATAAAGACGGTGGTTAGAATTTGTGAAAGACTACGACATTGAGATTAAATACCACCCGGGTAAAGCTAATGTGGTGGCCGATGCACTAAGCAGGATGCTGGCTACTATGCAACCAGTAATGTCGGCCGTATCAATGCCTTTGAGGACGGAGATACAGAGGTTTGATATGGAGATGGTATCTGGGCTATCGGCCATATTAGCAGACTTGACACTACGGCCCGCCGTCTTGGACCGCATTAAGGAAGCCCAGAAGACCAATTCAAAGGAGATGGCTGCTATGGTGAGCAAAGTACCAATGGCTTCTTCCGATTTCAGTTATTCGGAAGATGGAATTCTGAAGTTCAAAGACAGATAGTATATTCCGAAAGACGAGGAGCTACGAAAGCACATCTTGTCGGAAGCCCACTCATCTTCTTTCTCTGTACATCCCGGTAGCACGAAGATATATCAAGACTTGAAACTTCACTTCTGGTGGCCGAACATGAAGAATGAAGTGGCTAAGTATGTGGAGTCTTGTATGATATGTCAACAGGTCAAAGTTGAACATCAACGGCCGAGTGGAACGCTTCAGCCTCTTCCGATCCCCGAATGGAAATGGGAGAATATAACGATGGATTTTGTTGTTGGCCTACCAAAAACAGTTAAGGGCCAAAATAGCATATGGGTCATAGTGGACAGATTGATGAAGTCGGCCCATTTTCTACCTGTGAAGACGACATTCTCCATGGATCAGTATGCTGAGCTATATATTAGTGAGATTGTCAAGCTGCATGGTATTCCGGTGTCAATTGTTTCGGACCGTGATCCCAGATTCACTTCCAGGTTTTGGAAAAGTTTGCAGAGCTCTTTGGGTACGAAGTTGAATTTCAGCATGACATTTCATCCACAAACTGACGGACAATCTGAGAGAACAATCCAAATACTGGAGGATATGCTAAGGTCGTGCGTGCTGGAATTCCATGCTCCTTGGAGTAGATATTTGCCACTCGTGGAGTTTGCCTACAACAATAGCTATCAGGCAACAATTGGCATGGCTCCTTATGAAGCTCTGTACGGTAGAAAGTGTAGATCCCCATTGTGTTGGGATGATGTCGGAGAAACCAAGCTTATCGACCCTGAGATATTACAGCAGATGTCCGAGGTGATAGCTGCTATCAAACAACGAATAAAAATTGCTCAGAGTCGACAGAAGAGTTATGCGGACAATAGAAGAAGAGACTTAGAGTTCGCTGTGGGCGATGAGGTATTCCTGAAAGTGTCACCTTTCAAAGGCGTAATGAGATTCGGTAAGAAAGGAAAGCTCAGCCCACGGTTCGTTGGCTTTTTTCCCATCCTGAACGTGTTGGAAACATGGCTTACAGACTACAGCTACCAACGTCAATGGATGGTGTTCATGATGTTTTCCATGTGTCAATGCTGAGAAAGTGCGTACGATATCCAACCCAGATAGTGGAACATGTGGACTTTGATATCATGCCGACGCTGACATATGAAGAAAGGCCTATAAAGATATTGGATATGTCACTCAAAGTATTGCAAAACAAGGTGGTTCCACTGGTAAAAGTGTTATGGCGCAACCACAATGTGGAGGAGGCCACGTGGGAAAGACAAGCAGATGTTAGAGCCCAATATCTGGAGTTATTCGCTTAGGCAAATTTTGGGGACAAAATTTCTGTTAAGGTGGGTGGAATGTAACACCCGGCATTTTAGCCATGTAATAGTTTTCCCGGATCATTTAAATGGGATTTATATTATATTAATACAAGGGAATGTTTTTGGTTGGATTGTTGGAATAATTAGTGGAGAACTAAACTAATGTGTAACTAAACCAAAACACTAAGTTGAAATGCATGGAAGGGTTAATTACGGAGAAATTAAGGTTGGTGGGAGATAGCCAATGGTTGGGTGGCATCTGGCAACTTGTTGAAGAAGCTAAGTTCCACCTTCTACATGAAACCCTCTTCACTTCTCTTCTCTGCTCTCTCTCTCTCTCTCCTTTTTCCTCTTTGCATTCTCTCTTCCTGTCGACAAACAACCATCGAAGTTACTTCGATCTTCCCAAATTCCCTTCTGCTCCTCCGCTAAGGTAAACATCTTCTAATGCTAACACATTTGGACAAGCAAAAACTACGGGTTATGCTGAAGCTTTAGGTTAAGATAATTGGCAGAAAACTCTCGGTTTTTGTATAGAAACACATTCGTTGTTTTCTACAAGTCTGAATGGAGTTTACTGCATAATCTTCCAAGTTATTTGTTAGCATTTGCAACTTGTTTAACTTCTCTACATTGCAGCAACAGATTCGAGCGTTCCAGAGACATTCGAGCATTCTACATTGCAGCAAACAGGTAAGTTCATAACCGTAGGTTGGCCCTTAAGGCCCTACATCATGGAGGTACTAGGTTTCCTGTTCTGTCGGGTTGTTTTGGGTAGAAAGGTTATAGTCTATGTTCTGAAATGTCTGGCTTCGATTTACTTTCTGTTGTCTTATTTCTGCTGTCTGCTTGTTAAGTTCAAGCACCGTTCATGCATACACGTTTTCTCTGAAAGACATGCAAATGTTTTCTGTACACTGTTTGAAACTAAACAAGATAAAATCCGACTGAAATGTACCAGGTTAAGTGCGAGACGGGGACTGGCCCCAGAACTGTTTACTGTTTACCGTTTACTGTACTGTATCCCTGAATGTGCCTGATAGTGCACACTCTCCCTCCCCCACTGTTTGCCAGTTCCCCTATAAGCTCCACTTAATTCTACTGCCACTGTAACTTAATGCTCTGTACTGTCACCGTATTTCTGAAAAACTGCATGCATAGCATTTTGCATCACAGCATTCTGATTATGTCCTTACTGAGTTTTAGACTCATAGGTGAACTCTCTTATGTAGGTACTGAACCTGAAACCGAGGACTTTGTTCCTCAAAATGACGATCTGATGTAACTGGTGGATCGAGCCCACAGGGTGGTTGCTGCAGTTAGACATAATTCTGTTCTGAGGTTCAAGTTTTTAAAAAAATATAGTTTATGTTGTAAAGTTTTATGAAGTTCGGGTCCTTATGTTAAAAGTCCTGTAGAAAACTTCTGTTTTGGGAGTTTCTGTAAATATATGTTAAGTTTTGTACTGTCTTTGAAATTTTGAAACAATGTATAGATTCTGTTTCAATGTTTAAAACCGCTGTATTTGACAGTTAAGTTTGTATTCTGAAGTATTCTGGAATTTGTTTGGGATATTCTCTGATAATCTGTGCATGGATTGTCTCTGTTTTTAGAATAATCCATGCAGTTGTTTTCTTGATCTTCTGTTAGGTTTTCTAACTTCTGTCATGTTCCCATGCATGCTTTAAAACTGTGTTTAGAATCGGGTTTGAGGGTTTGAAGCCCTTATGCCTTCTGTTTGAAGTTTTCTGTTCCTATGACTTCCTGTTAAAGTTGTCAAGTTTTGCCTTAAAAGCTGCATTCTTCCGATCACGTTCACTGCTGCTTTAAGCATACATCCACCAATAGTCACTGTTCACATTTTGTCTTATTCACATCTACCGCCAAACAGTGATTCTGCCTTAGGTCTTCATCTTCCGATTTAAATTGCTAACTTTATCTTTCGATGACGTCATCACATCTTCCGATGACGTCGTCACACATTCCGATTTCGTTTACTACCTTTATCTACCAATGACGTCATCACATCTTCCGATGACGTCATCACATAATCCGATTTTGTTTAATGCCTACATCTTCCGGTGACGTCATCTATCTTCTGATGATGTCATCACCATCTGCCGATTACGTTTACTATCTGTATTTGTCGATGACGTCTTCACATCTTTCGGTTGACGTCATCCATCTTCCGGCTGATGTCATCACCTCATCCGATCTCAGCTGCTGTCTGTTCCTTCCGACTGACGTCATCTCCGCTTCTGCCTTTGCATTTATATCTTCCGGCTGACGTCATTCAAGTCTTCCACCCAGTTTTAAACTAAGTTTTTCGCCAGTGCTCTGCCTATGTCTTCCTGTTTTATTCTATTTCCATGTTTTATTGCCCAGTTCCGTTCCCTGTTCCTTCTCGCCTCCTCTGTTATTCGTTTCTATAGTCTAGCAACTGTATCCTGTTTCTGTTAACTGTCCCGAAGTGATGGCTCCGATCCCGGACTCCGATCGGGTTCGGTCTCGGGCCGTCACACACCAGGTCACCATCTATTACCATTGTGCTATCTGGATTTGATTTTAATATTTCAGCTCCGTAAGAACGAAGTATCTTCAGTTGTTCTTCGTTCCTCCCGTAATTAACTTCTTTTGCTTTGGTTCTTCCTCTTCTCGCAAGGCTTGGTTTAATGTAAACCTTATGTTCCTACCTCACTGTCTCGATAATATCATGAATGGGCCAGTCATGTTGACTTTTGAACCTATCTGAATAAGTTGTTGCCAACGACTTTGCCGTAGCGTGTCGATTATGCAATACCTTTACACAATTGTGATCATTACAGTATAACTTTATTTGGAAGGTCGCTTCATTTTGCATGGCCGAAGCATGCAGATGTCATTGAGAATCTACTCCTTCACATTTTACCGTCAGTCTGTTCCTCCCACTTTTAACGATCTTAATATCATATCTTTTTTTCAAAGAATAGTCTCGTATTTCATTTCTAATGGCCTGCAAAGATATATATTGTCTACCCAAAGCAAAATCATCAGAATCTACAGCCCTTGTTTGTCTGCTTTGCACCTCGTCATCCTCAGAATTAAATGGTTCTCGTAGCTCATCGTCTAAAGTTTGCGAAATTGAACGCACTTGTATTTCTTCATCACCCTCTAAATGATCAAATAGTTCAATATCACCGTATATGGGAGCGTCCTCCTCCATATACCAGTCTATGTTCGTAGGCTCATTTACATCATCCAATCTCTCAGCCATTTACGACAATTATCTGTAAAAAAATCAAAATGTTATTCAAGTTAAACAATATCCTATGAATTGAATACAAAATAGTTTTGATAATAACATAATTTCACATACACCAATAAACGAACAGAAAAATTGAAAAACAAAAAAAAATTAATTTTTCTGCCAATTTTTCTACCAATTTAATTTTTCAAATTAAGGCTCGGGATTATCGTGTTATTTACGTTAAAAATTGAATCAAATGAATCAGAATTGATAAAGCAATCACCAGAAATGCTTTTCGGTCGTAAATCTACAAAAAATTTGCAAGAGTCGAGAGAAAAGTCCAATTTTGTCGCCTTTTTTGTCGCCGGCGAAAAGTCCAAATTTTCACTTTCTAATTGGTTTTAAAACGATAATCAGGACGGACGCTATATACTACCGTCCATCCAGTAAATTTTGTAAGTTAGTCCGGACAAATGGTAATATATAGCGTCCGTCCGAATGACGTGGCAGTGTATTATTAGTCCAAAATTTTGTTTTCTGATTTGTTTTAAATCGATAGTCAGGACAGACGCTATATATTACCGTCCGTCCGGTAAATTTTGTAAGTTATTCCGGACGGACGGTAATATATATAGTACGTCCGGACTACATGGCAGCATATTATTGCTTATCAAGTGAGGACGGACGCTAGAATAGAACGTCTGTCCGGGTGGTGGCCGATATAACATTCGAACGGACACTAATCCATGTCTGTCTGTCTGGCGTGGTCTGAATTGTCATATTTTTGATACTTTATGATTTGCATTGTTCAAAACGATACTTTATGGTTTGAAATGAAAAAAACTCATAGTTTATGCTCATAATTGGTAATTTTCCCTTTTAAAAATGGCATTCATGTTGAAGATTAAAGAGAGGATGAAGAGAAAATAATAGTGTGGTTGAAAAGTCATGGAGTGTAAAAGTCAAAGAATAAGAAGAAGAATAAAAGAAAGGGAAGAAGAGGAAAATGTAGAGTTGAAATTTTGGTGTTGGCGTTAAAAACCCTTGGGGAGAAAAGAAAACCATATGACTTACAATTTGATTAGGATTTAAACTAAACTTAAGCCTAACTAATAGTTAGTACTTAAAGAAGCACGTGGAAAAAGTAAAATGGATGAGGAGTTCCAATAGGAAGAAGACACCTCCTTATGCTTAACACTTATCCTTTAAAGTGATGAATTATGTGGGGAAGAAAAAAAAAACATCATCCGGAGACTAAAACCCACGATTTGTTCCTCCTCTATAGCCAAAAACTTCTCCCACAAAAGAGCTCCTCTTGCAAGAAAACCTAAGGTAAGTAAATGATAAATTAAAATTTTGCAAAGGGTGGATATATGTTGAAAGAGTAGTGGGATTATATGGGTTTTATTGAGATTGGTAAACCCTAATTGTGATGCATGAATCTAGTTGAGATTTTCTCCTTTTCTGGTTGTTTTGAGGTTTGAATGGGATATTATGCATGTTTATGTGATGAAAGAGATGAAAGATATAAAGTGATGATGAATAGTTAAAATTGGTGGAGTTTATAGGGTATTTCGGTTTCTGAAATTTCGGTTCAGTGAATTGGGTTTTCTTTTAAATGTGATTTAAGTATGTTAAAGTAGACTCTTCAAGCAATTCATAGGCTTCGAAATTTTCAAATTCGGATATGTATAGCAAAAGATATGAGATTTTAAAATTATGCTAAATTATTGGACAATTTCCAAAAATTTGCTAAGAATGATTAAAGTTGGTTTCCTATTACTTAAAAGTAATTGTTAGAAATGTATATGTTAGGTTTTGCAACTCAACAAAGGAAAGTGATTGATTTCTTCAATTTCGCTCAAGACTTGAGATAAGTGCATGTTGCATGTGTTTTGGCTGATGGACCTACACCACAAAGAGTTAGGAAGTTGATGACTAGACTGATGTAAATTGAAGAATTATATATTTATAGATATCTGGTTGGGTAGAGATTATAAGGTTGATAGTTTATTGATGATTAGTTTTTATTATTTATTGATGGATTTGTTTAGCTGCTTAACTTATGTTACGTTCATGGCATCGAGGATATGTATGTTTTACGCATTCATGCATCATGTTTTATAACTCATGGAAAACGATTTAATGTATATGTTTTCATAAAAGTATAATGTGAAAGAAAATACGTAAGTGTCATATTGGGTAGAAAATGAGTATGGTCGTCCCGTAAGGTTTGGACCATAAGGTGTGCTTGCTTTATTTTCTTAAAGAGCGAGTATGGTCGTCCCGTAAGGTTAGATCACAAGGTGTGCCTGCTTCCTCTAGCATGAATCTCATATGACTAGAGCCAAAAAAAGAAAAGACAGAAAATAGCATGATTTACGAACTACATGCATATCCATAAGTATTTATTTTATTTTATATCACTTGCTGAGCATTAACTCATTAGTTGACTTTGTGGTGTATGTGACGTTATCACAGGTGAGGACGTTGAGCCTCAAGAGGATTGATAGTGCAGTTGATGGAGATTGTCCATGGCATGCACTTGTGGCTGTGAAGCGATTTTGACCTATGGGCTACTACGTATGTGTTTTGATATGATGTATGTATATATGTAAATTATTTTAAACGTAGTGTCAAAAGAATTTAGTAGTTAAATGTGTTATTTCCAAAATGGCTTTTGGTTTAAATATGTTTAAAAGAATGGATTTGTCTTGATTTCTCAATCTTCCGCTACGCAGGGTATAAATGATGTCGTTTTATAAGTTGTTTTAAAAAAGATGTTATCATGTATGTTTGGATTTATTTATATGGAGAAATTGAAAATAGGGTGACTGGTTTTTAGGCTGAAAGCAAATGATTTTAAGGAAATTTCACACACGTTTTCTACGATGTTTTATAAAAGAAGTCCCCAAATTTTGGAATCCTTTAAAGATGTAAAGTATTTTCTAAGAATTTTCTTACAAAGTTTTACGAAAAGTTAAGTTAGTCACGATCGAATTACGGGTCGTAACACCGACCATCTATTCTATTTGGTTCTGTTTACTATGTCTTAACCAAATGTTTCTCATGCGGCATTTATTGTGATAATTTGAGAATATTAATTTATTGATGTACGTTGCAGTTGTCTTAGATCCGAAATATAAGATAGAATTTTTCGAACATTGTCTTACAATGTTGGTTGACAATAATAAAGCAACAGATTTAGTAAATCATGTACGAACAGTGATTAACAGATTATATCTTCAATACAAAACGGATTTGAGGTTTGAAATGTCGTAGGATTATTGTAGAATTAGTGTTGCGACATCTTCATCCACATGACAAAGTACTAGTTTTGCCTACAATAAGTTATTTCAGAAATTTTGTAGCCGTTATAATGAGCGAGGGTTCAAGCAATAGGACGAAAGTTGATCAATATTTATCTGAAGAATTGAAAAGTTTCTCAGACAATCAAGATATTTTGACATGATGAAAATTGAATTCATTGAAATATCCAATATTAAGTAAAATTGCAAAAGATGTATTGATTATTCTTATTTTCACAGTTCCTTTGAAGTTAGCTTTTAATAGTAGTAGACGTATACTTGATTCTTTTTGTAATTTTTTATTACCAAAGACTGTCAAGGTGCTTATTTGCAGTCAAAGTTGGATTCGTGAAGAAATACATGATTTAGAAAACTTTAATGATGTGGTGGATGAGTTTGAAAAATATGTGTTTTAAATTTTTTTCTATTCTTTGTAGTAATTAATATGTATTATATACTTATTTCAAAACTTATAATTTGCAGATTTTACACCAGCAGCTGAATAAAGCAAAACAATTAAAATTAGTGAATAGTGAAAACATCTAATTTTCTTAATGTATGTTTGATTGTTTTCTACTTTAATTTTTATTTAATTACATTGTGTCATTCTAGTAATAGTTTTTTTTTTTTTGCTTTTTTGTTGTGGCGATGACTTAAAAATTTTACATCTATATAATTCTGCTGTACAAAAAAGAAAATTTTTTTTAGTAGTAATTTACAACCAAGTATTATATATGGGACAAAAAAAAATTGAACAAAATCAGGAGGACTAGAACTGCACCACAACCAAGACTAAATTTCTAGTCCGGTTCTGAAATTTTTTTTGAACTTTGTAAAAATTTAAAAACTGAATTTAGTGGTCCAGTCTAGTTTTTTCAAAAATCAGACCATGATCACCCCTTATGTTCAAGTAGATATGAAAGTGATGTAGGAAGGCTTGAAATATTGAATGTGTGATATCTCAATTGAAAGCCCAAAGACAAATGGTCTAGACCCAACAAATGAGTCCCTATTTATATATGAGGACCCAATTTTGGATAGGACCGGCGGTCGTTAGGGGTAGGCACATGTCGTTTTGGTTGGGTTCTGCCTTAGAACCAAGACCGAATCGTGGCCCACGTTTTCGGTACTCAAACCCTGAGGTTTCGGAATCGAGACCAAATCAAACCGTGAAATAAGGTTTGGTGCCAATTCGGTCCCAATTATAAATTTTTTAAAATAAAAATCGATGAATAAATGAACAAACTTTCAACAAAAAAGGAAATATACAGAAAATAGTAATTCTTTTTGAAGAACATCGAGATTGCGAGCAAAATTTCAACAAAAAAAAAAGGACAATGATTTGGGATTTCTTCTAAGAATGACATTGGAAAATTGCAAATCAAAACGAAATAAGAAAAAGAGCAGAAGAATAAAAATTACAAGCTTCAAACATGGAAAATGGGCATGGAGAAAATAAAATTTTAACAATTCACAGCTCAAACAGAAAGTAACAAAATTTTGTCTACTCCGATAAATCCTCTTCTAAAATCAGTCATCAGACACTGAAAATGATAAAATTAATGTTTCTTCATTATGCTACAAATAACAGGCAAATACCAGGAATCAATCGAAAACCATAATGGGAAGGGTGACTCAAAGCGAACTGAACTCGACGACGAACGCCCAACGAGCTGAGAACCAAAATTGAAACGATGAAAACTAAACTCGAAGAAATTGTGTGAGTTGCGATTCTGTGAAGTGCGAACAGAACAAAACGGCGATGGCGACTGCGAATTAGAGTTGCAAAAAGGCGACAAAGACACCGTAGGGATGGGTTGCGATAAGGCAGAGAGAGAGAGAGAGAGAGAGAGAGAGAGACTAGGAGTGGCTGATGGAATGGTTGCAAAGAAAGAGAAGGCAAATATGATTTGTTAGTGGGTTAGGTTGTCGGGTAAATTTAGCATAGGGCCGGATAGATTATTTTTTAGGGTCGGGTTTTCTTGATTGACCCACGGTTCGTCTGGTTTTTGACCTCCAAAAATATAAACTACACCGTGGCCCACAATTTTGGGAGTCCCCAAACCGTGTATGGTTCTTGTCCCTCAAGAAATCGGCCCTACCGGACCGAACCGGTCGGGTCAGTTCTGAACTGTAGGTTTGGGTCGATTCTACCCACCCTAGCAATCATCCACTGCTCAAGTCCAATAGACCATGATACAACTGTTAAGCTTTTTGTGAGGGAAGCTGGTCCACCACTCCACTTGTTCCAGTTGACCACAATATGATTGTTCCAGCTCATTTGGAAATGTTTGGTCGCCCGTGTTCTTTTTTTTTTTTTTCTTGACCGCTCCAGTTGATCCAACATGGTTTTACCCAATTTGCGGTCGCCCACCCTTGTCCTTAGTCAATTGCGGTTGGAACATCGAATGTACGCAATTTTATGTTTCCTAGACCGGTCACCCAATTCTCGTCTTCTCATTGACCACAATTTTGGTCTTCGAGGATATTTTCCAAGTCTTCTATGGTTCAGTTGTCTGCACATCTTGTCTAGTCGACTACGGTTATGTCCATGAATCTATTAAGGTTTATGTGATCAATCGCGTCTCCCTCCTAGTCGACTGCAAAGCTCTCTGGTCGTCTATGATCTGGTCCTTCAAAACGATAAGCATTTTGGTTTAACTCTAGTCGCTCGTTATCTTACGTGGTCAACTCTGTTGGACCCAAATCCTGAAAAATAACTTTGAATTTTATGCTATGACGGAAGGACACATTAGATTTCTAAGACAAATAATATCAATATTTACCTATTACAAAACTTGTCAGCTTAATTTATTAATTATCAAAGCAATTAAAGTTAATTAACTGTAAGCTAACATCATCACCTTCTTGATGATGATGATGAAAAATGTGTTTTAACTCGTGAAAGTTTAATAATTGCTCGCCTTAAACTTATGCAATAAAAATAACTCTCCTCCATAGATTTTGAAAAAATTTTGACCGAGTTTCCGCTATATTTTCTCTTCCTTTGTCTTTAGCAAAAGGAATATGCACTCAATTTATCAAGGGAGTACATCCAATCCAAATGTTATCCAAGCATATCCAGAATGATAATTCAAATGACAATCACAACATGCTTTGAATAAACATATAAGCCAAGCAAATATAAGTTTAAAAGCATACCAACAACCAAAATAAAGAACAAAGTGATAGGTGAAAGGGTTCCTTAAACTTTTTAATGTAATCTTTTGTTTTTCGTCCATTTCGACTTGTTATTTGAATATTTTGTGTTTTCTTTGGTTGATTGGTTCTCTGTGGGTTTGATTTGGATTATTTTTAGTAAGACTTTGTTGACATTAAATTGTTGGACACCTATTTGTTGGATTCATCAATTTAAGGTGCCCGAATCTGATTTAGTTCTTGGCCATGAATTGTTGTGTTTGTTGATCCTGTTTGAAGTTCTAAATATTGGCTGAGAAAGGAGGATAGTTTTTTGGCCCATTTAATTGTTCTGATCGATAAATTGGAATCGGCTTTTTTTTGTCAAATTACAAGGTTTAAAAATCTCTCCTCTTATCCGTGTATGTCAAAGATCCTAAACATTGCCGATCAAATTCAAGCAATTTTTCCCCAAATCTTCATTTTCACTTTGATCTGAATTTTATTGATAATTTGGAGGATTCGCCATATCCTCAACAAATTTCAGTGCTCTACCTTTTGTCAGCTTGCTGTCGCTACTCAAGCTCCCAAATATAGTTGACAATCCTCCCCAATCATTTACATCAACACAAGCCAAAAAATGAAGAAGATCGATTTGCGAAGACTGCCGACATCCAATTTCAAATCGAAGCTTACGCCACAGTAGATCGGCAAACATCAGGTCTGGTAATGCTTTCACCTTCAAGTTCGAAAACGATAGCTTGAAAAGTTAACATGTAACCTAATTTGCCTGATCTATACAAAGCTATTTAGACACCATTGACATGCTCTGTAAAGGAGAATATTTGGCTGAGCTCTTAGGTTCGGCGACGACTCATTGATTTTGCTCTGTTTGTTTCTATGTGGAAGAACTATGATAAACATCTGGTTATAAATTTTAAATTTTTTAAATTTTTTGAAAATAGATTGTAGAACCGGAACCGAACCGGAACTGAAACCGAAACTTTAGGTTCGGTTTCGGTCAGTTAAAAAACCGATTTTGGTTCGGTAAATGCAAAACCGAGAGTGATCGGTTCAGTTCGGTTCCTCCCCAAAACCTAACAGAAACCAATTTTACACACCCCTACTTCAAACATAAGTCACAGATTTATTTTGGTTATTACTCTTTATATTTTATCCAACATATATACAATATATATGTTAAGACAAAGCTTGCATAAATAACTAACGAATTTTTTTATGAATTTTATAAATCATAATCTAAAATGTAAACATAATATTAATCAATATAAATTTATTTATATGTTCAATTACGTTGCTTTCAGATACATAATTCTCAACATTAAACATTACAAAGCAAATATAAAATCTATTTTTTGACATACACTACTAATAGGAGGGAATCTTAGACTACTAATAGGAGGGAATCTTAGACTATGTAATTTGACAAACCAATACATTGTTCATTACGATTGAATACAACCCAAAAGTATCCTCCTTTTCATTTATAAAACACTTAGCCAAGAGAAAACAAAAAATTGAACATCAACAATTACCACAATCCACGCCAAGAGTGAAATAACAATGTGTGCAATAACCCTAAATCAGATAAAAGAAAAATAGCCAATTAATCAAGGGATCATGGCAACATTCGAACCAAAAGTGAAAATGGAGGAAAGAAGAAGATTTCACCAAGGACGGAAAACTCTATACATAATTTTTACCAATCAAGAGGGAAGGAGAAATATTCGAGTCTTCAACTTTAACGACTCCAATCTCTAACACCAAGGATGTTAGAGTTCAGTGTAACCCAAATTTTAGTTAGATCGAGTCGGACCCATATTTCAATATTAGGATGTATGGTTTTCTTACATATTGACACTTAAATCACAAAATTTAATGGCACTGTTGTAATTTGATTTCCAATAGTGAATTTTCTTTCTGTCCGTGGATTTTTCCTGTTAGGATTTTTTACGTAAATTTCGATATCTATGTTTTCTGCATATTTTCTGCTTTTGTTTTGCATTCAATTTTCGACAATTGATAATTAATTGTCTGTCACCATAGATATGTGTAATTGTTCCTATTGGCTATCAATCCATTCTGATAGGGGCTGCCATGAGAGTGTCATTTGCAAAGTTTAATTTTTTTTGTCAGAGATAAAAATTATTGAAAATCTTTGGGTTTTTTTTGAAGATTTTTGGGAGAGAGTGTCATTCGCAAAGTTTA
Organism: Begonia masoniana; assembly: GCA_022432975.1. Lineage (NCBI taxonomy): Eukaryota > Viridiplantae > Streptophyta > Magnoliopsida > Cucurbitales > Begoniaceae > Begonia > Begonia masoniana. The sequence goes on along the minus strand of CM039505.1, from coordinate 31,460,482 downwards.
ATTTTTTTTGTCAGAGATAAAAATTATTGAAAATCTTTGTGTTTTTTTTGAAGATTTTTGGGAGATTAAATTTCATGATTTAAGACAGATTGGAATCGTATTAATATCTAAATCTTGGAGATATTTTTTTATGGTTGAAATTCAAATTAGGTTTGAATTTTGTGACATCTGGAATTATTTTGGTCATTCGATTTGATTTAATTTTGAGGCGATTTATTATCACAAAATATCTAAATTTGTGGAATATCATTATTTGAACCATGTGATATTCATGGTTTTTCGCATCAATTGAAGATTAAATGTTTTATTGAAGTCATTGATTTTATGTCAAATATTTTGTGAAAAAATATGTTTTTTGAAGCAATAGATCTTTGACGTAGATTTTTTCACTTTTGAATTGAGATTCAATATTTCGTTATGATATGATTATGATAGTGGAATTATAAATGGTTTAAAATTAGGGGTGAGCATGGTCCGGTCCGGTCCGATTCCGGGACTGCACCGGACCGGACCTTTGGGATTCGGGATTTTTATCCCGAATCTCAAAACCTGCCAGACAAGGGACAAGGACCGGACTAGACCAGACCAAAATTTTCTGTTCAGTTCCGATCCGGTCCTGGTCCAGTCCCGGTTTCTCCCACCATAATGCTGAATTTTTTTTAAGTTAGATGATCCAACCACACTTCATCTGCAGACCCTACATATACTGGCTTACCAATCTGTGAGCCTTCTCAAACGTGTAGAATCGACCTTCGAAAGTAGGAAAGAAATAGAAAATATAGATTATAGCAACATAAGTAGAGAATGATTTTAGGGAAAGCCAATTCACTCAACGAAAAAACCTTAACAACAAAAAACGACTAAGTTTGCGATCTCACAGAGATAAGCGACATGAGGTCGCTTGTTGGTGATTTTCTACACTTTTACGCAAGTGCACGTATCGCTTCAAGTAGTAAAAATATCAATCACATGAGGATATTCTTAATTGAGTTAACTGCTATAAAAATCTTATAAAAATATTAAAATGATAAATAAAAATAATTAGAAATAAAATTCGAATGACGATGCAACAAAAGAAAGTAGGATAAATGAGATAAAATCAATAAATGGAAGTCTTGGCTAGGATCGATTTCTTCGTTACGATAGTTTTACTACTGATACTCTGGTGATGCTCTGCAGCATTGTCTATGAACAGCAAGAATAAAATAATTCTAGGATTCTTTCAAATTGTCTAGATAAATTCAATTTAGAATTTCTCTCAATCTTGAAGGAATGTAACTAACATTGAATTTCTTAATTGTCTTATTCTTATTACCAATCGAATCAATGCTAACTATGTTGTAACAATTTAATCCGATTAATTATTCGTGCATATTAGAATTTATATTTATCTTTCGATACAATATAAACATGGATCATCAACCTATCTATCGATATGATCTGAATTAAATAAGGAATATCACAAATAATTGTTCAATAAACAATCGCATAAACAAATCGAGATCGTAGCAAAATTCGTAACGAATACTATCGTCCTAACGAAGAAATAAAAAGTTAGCCTGAAATCATAGTAGTAGAATCTAAATCAAATAAAATATTCAAGCAAAAAACATAAAAAATAAAAATTGAAGAGGAAGAGAAGAATGGATGTCCAAAATGTTTCTCTTGGTTCTCGCTAATGTCCCCCAATGCCTCTACTGATCTCTCGAGTTTCTTTTCTTTTTTTTTTCTTAAGTTATTCTTTCTCTCTCCAATCCCCGGAATCACGCATTTTCTTTCTTCATGTTTGGGATTTTGTTTTCTTTTTCTGGCCCTCCTCTCTCCCTATTTCCAGTACTCTCTCTGTTGACCGAAATTTGTTCTTCCCAGTCAAGTTCGCGACTTGTTCATGAGTTTTTGTCTTTTAGTGCTCCCCTTTTTCACATCGACCCCTGCTCTTTTCTTTTCCAATTTTCCACGTCGACCACTATTTTAAGTCTGCTCTTTCTAAGTCGCCCATTATTCTCTGTATCTTCTGATTTCTCTGTCGACTGCTTTCTCGAAGTCGCCCATTCTGCCCTGTCGACCGAAATTATCATCCACTTTTGTCAACCATTTTTTTCCTCTATCATCCAAAGTTGTCGTCCCGATCTTCTCTTTCCTCAATAAAATTTGGATTTTATTCTCCTCTTATCCCATGAATTATGGCATCCAGTTAGGGTAAAAATCAATTTTATCTAAATCGATTTTTCTTCCCATGATTTACTCAGTTTAGCTCATTGATTTAAACTTGAATTTCCTGATTTATCTTTTTGTTTTTCCTGCTTTAGTTTCTGCATTAATAAAAAAATATATTGGATGAAAATAATCTGCTCATTCTAAAAATATGCATCAAATGTATCAATTTCACTCAAATTATTGATACAGCATGATGTTTGCAGAATCACCGCGACATTAGCATTAAAACTCACAATTTCATAATAATTTTACTCAAATCATTCGAGTTTCATCATGCACATTAGTATAAAATAACTCTAAAATAAGAGTTATCATCGCTCTTGCTCGATCTCCGTAGCAACTTGGAGAATCGGAGCGATGGACGCGAGGGAAGAAGGAACGACTTCGGTATCAAAGACCTCCGTGGAGAACGTTGTCATGGCGGCGCTGCGTGATGGCCTTCTCGTTAGCCCGAGAGGGGGAATCTCATGGTTCGCCATTGCAGTGACCTCGAGGAAATAGTTTTATCTTTATTCAATTCCCCTGCAAAACGAAATCAACGAGAATTCAGAAACTAAACCAAGAAAGCGTATTTGTTGGATAAAACTTCCCAAAGAGATTGCAAACAACAGGTTATAGAAAAATGGAAGTTAAGAAAAGTGTATTTGTTCATTCATGAGAAAAAAAAAATCAATAACCAGATCTAATGAGGTTGAATATTCTTTCAGAAAATCCTGAAAGAGCTCAACGGTGAAGAAATAAAACAAAAATAAATTGAATCACAGCACCGATTTAAAAAACCTGACAAAACAAAAGGATGAAGAGGAAAACAAGAATCCAAGAGCTGGTGAATTCATCTGCGTGATGAACAGATGAAGAATATGGGTGAGCGTGAGCGACAGCGCCTGAGAGCCAGTGAGTTAAAAACGTAAAATGAAGGGTTCAGTTCAACGGTCCGGTTTCAGGATTTTATTACCCAGACCGAAGATCGGACCGAACTAGATGGGAATTCAACTGGTAGGACCGGTCCCGGACCGAGTGTGATGACCTGAATGTGAACGTATGTGTACGACTGCGAGGCAAACCTCGGGTTGCGGGACAAACCTCGGGACCTAAGCCGAGTGTAGGCGAATCCCGGACTTGAGTATAGACAAATCCCGGGTCGTAAAGAGGGGGTCGTCACAATCCCACATCGCTTGGGGAAGTATGTGGAAATGAAACATATGTAAAGAGACCATCCCAAGATAGCAAGACTCGTTTTGAAGCACGATTGGCAACGGATCCCATAAGAATTTCGAAGTTAAAAGTGCTTCGGCGAGAGCAATTTCCAGGTTGGGTGACCTTTCAGGAAGTTCTCGTCAAACAAAGCCGTGAGGGGAGGATATTGGGCTACGGCCCAATCCCCAGAGCGGACAATATCTTGCTAGGAATAGGGGTCGTTACAAATGGTATCAGAGCCTGTACCCAACCGAAAATGTGGCCAACGAGGACGTTGGGCCCCCGAGGGGGGGTGATTGTGATGACCCGAATGTGAATGTATGTGACAAGTATAGGTAAATCCCGGGTCATAAAGAGGGGGTCGTCACAATCCCACATCGCTTGGGGAAGTATGTGGAAATGAAACATATGTAAAGAGACCCTCCCAAGATAGCAAGACGCGTTTTGGAGCACGATTGGCAACGGATCCCATAAGAATTTCGAAGTTAAAAGTGCTTCGGCGAGAGCAATTTCCAGGTTGGGTGACCTTTCAGGAAGTTCTCGTCAAACAAAGCCGTGAGGGGAGGATATTGGGCTACGGCCCAATCCCCAGAGCGGACAATATCTTGCTAGGAATAGGGGTCGTTACAAATGTATCAGAGCCTGTAACCAACCGACAAAATGTGGCCAACGAGGACGTTGGGCCCCCGAGGGGGGGTGATTGTGATGACCCGAATGTGAATGTATGTGTACGACTGCGGAGCAAACCTTGGGACCTAAGCCGAGTGTAGGCGAATCCCGGACTTGAGTATAGGTAAATCCCGGGTCATAAAGAGGGGGTCGTCACAATCGCAAACCTTGGGACCTAGCCGAGTGTAGGCGAATCCGGACTTGAGTATAGGTAAATCCCGGGTCATAAAGAGGGGGTCGTCACAATCCCACATCGCTTGGGAAGTATGTGAAAATGAAACATATGTAAAGAGACCCTCCCAAGATAGCAAGACGCGTTTTGGAGCACGATTGGCAACGGATCCCATAAGAACTCCGAAGTTAAAAGTGCTTCGGCGAGAGCAATTTCCAGGTTGGGTGACCTTCCGGGAAGTTCTTGCCAAACAAAGCCGTGAGGGGAGAATATTGGGCTACGACCCAATCCCCAAAGCGGACAATATCTTGCTAGGAATAGGGGTCGTTACACCGAGAGACTAGGAGGACCGACCGAAACCAGACCAAAACCGTCGGTCCGGTCTAATTCTTGGGAGGCGGTCCGGTCCTGCTCACCTCTATTTAAAATGCAAATTTGATATGGCAGGTTAAATGATGAAATATGCCAGCACATATTTGGATGATGTTTTGTGAGATTAAAAGATGTCATTATTGTGGTTTAAATGTTTTTGAAACTGATCAACATGAGTTGCTGAGTTGGCCCATCAGAGGCACTTGTGGAAGAAGAAGATTTGAAAATTTAAAATTTAGTTCATTGTATCAGAATTCGTTTCGAGATTGAGATTGTCAGAATGCAAGGTTTTGACTTAGTTTTTCGTTAGGCCAAGCTTACGACCACACACTATGATCTCCTTCATAAAATTCATGTCAATGTGGAGATGATTAGAGTTCAGCATGACTCGATTCTATTTGGGCCAGACAAGTTAAACCCACGTTGAGAATCTCATTAGTATTTTTTTTTTTTTGGGAAAAGTTCAATTTAGACTGTAACGTATGTGGTCAGTGACCATTTGGTACCTAACGTTTTTTTTGTACCCAATCAAACTCTATCGTATAAAACGTTTGCAATTCAAACTGTAACACCCGGCATTTTGCCATGTAATAGTTTTCCCGGATCATTTAAACGGGATTAATATTATATTAATACAAAGGAATGTTTTGGTTGAATTGTTGGAATAATTAGTGGAGAACTAAACTAATGTGTAACTAAAACCAAAGCACTAAGTTTGAAATGCATGGAAGGGCAATTTGGGGAGAGATTAAGGTTGGTGGGAGTAAGCCAATGGGTGTTTGCCAAGTGGCAACTTGTTGAGGAAGCTAAGTTCACCCTCCTACGTGAATTTTCATTCACTTCCCTGCTTCCTCCCATCTCTCTCGGCTTTCTCTCTTCCAGGCGATTGAAACAAAACTTCCACGCTTTGTTTCTCCTGTATTTTCCCGTCTTCTTCTAAAAAGGTGGGCATCTTTTAATGCTAACAAATTTGGATGAGTTTAATGTGAGATTTTACCGAAGTTTAGGGTTTCGGTATTTGGTAAAAACTCACTGTTTTTTTTTTATGAAAACACGTTGGTGTGTTTTCTAAAGAGTTGAAATGTGTTTGCTGCTTATTCTACATGATTTTAGTTAGCATTTGTAGCGTGTTTAAATTCTATACATGCATGCTACAGGTCCGAGTTTTCTTTCCAGAGACATCCAAGTTTTCAACCCTCCAGAAAACAGGTAAGTTCATAAGCATAGATTCGGCCCTTAAGGCCCTACATCAAGGAGGTACTAGGTTTTCTGTTCTGTCGGGTTGTTTTGGGTAGAAGAGTTAGAGTTATGTTCTGAAATGTCTGGCTTTGATTTATCTTCTGCTGTCTATTGTTTTATTATGTTATCTGCCAGTTAAAGTTCAGGCACCGTTCATGCATGCACTGTTTTCCTAAAAGTTCATGCAAAACCGATTTCCGTACACTGTTTGAAATTAATAAGATAAAATCCGACTGAAATGTACCAGGTTAAGTGTGGGACGGGGACTGGCCCCTTTGGTTTTATCCCTCCCTGGGAATCTGAAAATACTGTCCCTGACAAGGACCCTCTGGTTTTATCCCTCCCTGGGAATCTGAAAACTGTCGTGCCTGATAGTGCACTTACTGAACCAGTTCCCCTATAAGCCCCACTTAATTCTTCTGCCACTGAAATGTAATGTTCTGTTCTGTCACTGAATTTCTGAAAGTTCATGCATTGCATATGCACCACTGCATTCTGATTATGTCCTTACTGAGTTTTAGACTCATAGGTGAACTCTCTGATGTAGGTACTGAACCTGAAACCGAGGACTTTGCGCCTCAAAATGATGATCTGATGTAGTTGATGGCTCGAGCTCATGGTGGGTTGGTTGCTGCAGCCAAACATGACTGATCTGAGGTTTAAGTTTTCTGAAAAGTTTATATCTGCAAAGTCTTCTAGAAGTCCTGGTTTGGTTGTAAAACTCTTTCTTTGAAGAAATTATGCAAGTATATGTCATGTTCTGTACTGATTTTCAGATTTTAAAACAATGTATAGGTCTGATGTCTAAGTTTTTTGAAACCGCTGTATTTGACAGTTCAGTTATATTCTAAAGTATTCTGGAATTGTTTGGGATACTTTCTGTTAATCTGTGCATGGACGATTTCTGGTTTTAAAGTCATCCGTGTAGTTTGTCTTCTTGGAAATCTGTAAATTTTGAATCGGATTTGAAGGTCCAAAACCTTTATGCCTTCTGTTTTGAGGCTCTCTATCTGTATGTCTTTCTGTTAAAAGTTGCTAAGTTTTGCCTTAAAAACTATATCATCCGATCAAGTCCACCGCTGCCCGTTTCCTTCTGTAAAACTATGTCTTCCGGCTGACGTCATCTAGTCATCCGGCCAGTGTATTCATGTCTTCCGGTTGACGTCAGCATAAATTTTCCGCCCAGTTAAAAACGATGTCTTTCGGCTGACGTCATCAAGCCATCCGCCCAGTGTATTCATGTCTTCCGGTTGACGTCAGCATAAGTCTTCCGCCCAGTTCCGAACTATGTCTTCCGGCTGACGTCATCCAAGTCATCCGCCCAGTTATTTATGTCATCCGGCTGACGTCACCTAATTCTTCCGCCAGGGTAATGCCTGTATCTTCTGGTTGACGTCATCTATTCTTCCGGCTGACGTCATCACCTCCTCCGCCCAGTTTATTCATAGTTTCTGTTTACATCTTCCGCTGAACACTGTTCACCTGTTTTGTCTTATTCGACATCCACCGCCAATTTATCTCTTCCGCCCAACAGTATTTTATATGTTTTAAGAATTTCATTCCCTCCTCCGCCAGCCTTATGCTAATTTCTGTTCTGTTATCCATTATTGAAACCTGTTTTGCTTCCAATCCTAGAGAACTCTCTCTCTTCCCGTAAATGTTCTGTTATTCACTGTAGTTTCTTCCTCTCTGTAGAGTTACGTTTTTAGGGTTCACGTTGACAATGCATGCTTCCTGTCATTCGATTCTATTTCTCTGTAAATATTTAAAAGTATAAAGTCCACTGTCTTGACCGATCTGTTAAAAAAAAAATAGTCACTGTTTCCTGTTATCTGTCCCGGAGTGATGGCTCCGATCCCGAACCCCGATCGGGTTCGATTTCGGGCTGTCGCAGTTGTGGTATCAGAGAAACGCGATTTTGAAACCGATTCTGTGAAATGTCTGACTGCGCAACCCGCCACGTGAGGTCGCTCCACCAACTGTAAGTATTTAGGTTACTGTAACTGTTCTGTTTATTAAACTTAGGTTATTATGTTTATAGGATTTCTTAGTTATGGTGAGGGGACATCAAGAAGAGTCAAGCGAAAGCTCTCGAGCCATTGACCGACTAACCGAGCTGGTGGGTGCACAATCACGCATGGTTGAACGCATGATGGCCAGAGAAGATGATAGAAACAATAACCACGGAAACAACAATCCTGTTAATGCCCCACGTGACAACAGTGGAGATAGGTTCCGGCGACTCCAGCCGCCTTCATTCGATGGACTGTCTACAGACCCGACTCGTGCTGAAACCTGGATTCGAACAATGGAGAAGATGTTCAGTTATGCAGAAGTAGAAGACAACAAGAAAGTTATTTGTGTCACGTTTTATCTCACTGAAAGTGCTGGATTCTGGTGGGACACAGTGCAGTCCACTACCGTGGCTTTAAGCTGTGAGGGATTCACGAAAATCTTCTACGAGAAGTATTTTGACCGGGGAGTGAGGAAGGAAAAGTTGCTTGAATTCTCTCGGCTGCGACAGTATGGGTCAGTAGCTGAATATGTTCAGAAGTTTGAGTCCTTATCCAGATATGCAACACACATGGTGGCCACTGATGAGAACAAGGTGCACTAGTTTATTCAAGGTTTAAAGATGGACCTTCTGCGAGGGATCACAACAGGAGGGTTCGATGAGGCACCATATGTGAAGGTGGTGGCCAAGGCTTATCAGTTAGAGGCCTTAGAAATGAAGTCCCAGAGACAGAGAGATCCACCAAGGGGGATTATGAGAAATGATCCACAACAACAGCAACAACCGCAAAGGGGCCAGAATCTACAACCTCTACAGCAACAAAACAGGGGCATTAAAAGGCCCAATGAAGCCATTCTCTATCAAGACAAAAGAAAGAGACCAATGGGGGCTCCTCAACCTTTAGTATGCCCACGGTGCCAGAAACCTCACAAAGGAGAATGCAGACTTGCTACTGGCCAGTGTTTCCGATGCGGCAAAGTAGGCCATCTTGTTCGGGATTGCCCAATGCCCGACACCAGGACAGGTCAAGCCGTGCCAAGAGTGTTTGCAATGATGGAGGATGTTGATGATGCTGATCTGCACACAGCAATCACAGGTACAATTTTAGTGTGTGATGTACCTGCTTATACCTTGTGGGATACTGGGGCCACACATTCATTTGTGGCGGGGGACTTCGTAGTTAGACAGAAGGTTAGTTGTACGTTGTCTGATCAGTCCTACAGCATTATGCTACCGTTCGGAGAGTTTATGCACTCTGAGCAGGTCATACGGGGTGATGTAGTGTCAGTAGGAGACCAGAAGTTGTACGCCAACCTCATCGTTATTTGTATGAAAGGGTACGATGTCATTCTGGGGATGGACTGACTGTTTAGACATCATGCCACCATCAACTGTAGGTCCGGGCTAGTGTCGTTTAAACGCCCAAATGAAGTAGACTTTTCTTACCAGGCAGTACCGAAGAAACACCGTATGCCTGTTATAACTTCCTTAAAAGCTCAACGGCTGATGAGGTCAGGGTGCATCGGGTTTCTGGCCCATGTAATAGACGTACGAAGGCAAGGTGAGGTGGAACTTCAAAATATTCCGGTAGTCCGAGACTTTCCTGAGGTTTTCTTAGATGACTTACCGGGATTGCCACCTGATCGCGAAATCGAGTTTGAAATTGACGTACACCCAGGTGCGGAACCAATATCAAAGAATCCGTACCGTATGGCACCAATCGAGCTGAAGGAATTGAAGACTCAGCTAAAAGAGTTAGTGGACAAGGGTTTTGTATGCCCTAGCTTCTCTCCGTGGGGTGCTCCCATCTTGTTCGTTAAGAAGAAGGATGGGTCCCTACAGATGTGTATTGACTACCGTGAGCTGAACAAGTTGACGATCAAGAATAAGTACCCGTTGCCGAGAATTGATGATTTATTTGACCAGCTACAAGGGGCTCGGGTATTCTCAAAGATTGACTTACGCTCCGGTTATTACCAGTTGAAGGTCAGACCCGAAGATATTCCAAAGACCGCCTTCAGGACCCGGTACGGGCATTACGAGTTCTTGGTGATGTCGTTCGGGTTAACTAATGCTCCGGCAGCATTTTATGGACCTGATGAACAGGATGTTCCAAGACGCCTTGGATAAATTTGTAATCATTTTCATCGACGACATTCTGGTTTACTCCAGAAGTAAGGCCGAGCATGAGGGGCACTTGGCAATTGTACTATCGACTCTGAGGCAGCATCAATTATATGCCAAGCTGTCAAAGTGTGAATTCTGGTTGAGTAGGATTAATTTCCTAGGCCATGTGGTGTCTGCTGAAGGAGTATCTGTGGACCTGGCTAAGATTGAGGCTGTAAGAGACTGGCCAAGGCCGAGGAATGCAAGCGAAGTACGAAGCTTTATCGGACTAGCTGGTTATTACAGGAAGTTCATTAAAGACTTCTCCGTGATAGCAAAACCTATGACAAGCTTAACAAAGAAAGACATCAAGTTCAGGTGGTCTGAGGCATGTGAAGTGAGCTTTCAGACACTCAAACAGAAATTAACCACGGCTCCTCTACTTGTGTTGCCAACTGAAGACGGCAAATTCAGCGTATATTGTGATGCGTCCAAGATTGGCTTGGGATGTGTGTTAATGCAAGAAGGGAAGGTGGTAGCATACGCATCCCGACAATTGAAGAGCCATGAAGAAAACTACCCTACTCACGACCTTGAGTTAGCGGCAGTTGTATTTGCACTGAAAGTATGGAGACACCATTTGTACGGACAATCATGTGAGGTGTTTTCCGATCACAAGAGTTTGAAGTACCTCTTTACTCAGAAAGAGTTGAATATGAGGCAGAGGCGGTGGTTAGAGTTTGTAAAAGACTACGATGTTGAGATCAAATACCATCCAGGTAAGGCAAATGTGGTAGCTGATGCACTGAGCAGGATGCCAGCTACTATGCAACCAGTTATGTTGGCCGTGCCAATGCCTTTGAGGACGGAGATACAGAAGTTCGATATGGAAATAGTTTCTGGGCTATCGGCCATACTAGCAGACTTAACATTACGGCCCACCGTCCTGGACCGCATTAAGGAAGCCCAAAAGACCAATTCAAAGGAGATGGCTGATATGGTGAGCAAGGTACCAATGGATTCTTCCAATTTCAGTTATTCGGGAGATGGTATTCTGAAGTTCAAAAACAGATGGTATGTTCCGAAAGATGAAGAACTACGGAAGCACATCTTATCGGAAGCCCATTCATCTTCTTTCTCTATGCATCCTGGAAGCACAAAGATGTATCAGGACTTGAAGCTTCACTTCTGGTGGCCAAATATGAAGAATGAGGTGGCCAAGTATGTGGAGTCCTGTATGATATGTCAACAGGTCAAAGCTGAACATCAACGACCAATTGGAACGCTTCAGCCTCTTCCGATTCCCGAATGGAAATGGGAGAACATTACGATGGACTTTGTTGTTGGTCTTCCAAGGACAGCTAAAGGCCATAATATCATATGGGTCATAGTGGACAGATTGACGAAGTCAGCCCATTTTCTACCTGTAAAGACGACATTCTCCATGGATCAGTATGCTGAACTATATATTAGTGAGATTGTCAAACTGCATGGTATACCGGTGTCGATTGTTTCGGACCGGGATCCTAGATTCACATCGAGGTTTTTGGAAAAGTTTGCAAAGCTCCTTGGGCACTAGATTGGACTTCAGCACGACATTTCATCCACAGACGGATGGACAATCTGAGAGAACGATTCAGACATTGGAAGATATGTTAAGAGCGTGCGTGCTGGAACTTCATGCTCCTTGGAGCAGATATCTACCGCTTGTGGAGTTTGCTTACAACAATAGCTACCAGGCTACAATCGGCATGGCTCCATATGAAGCACTTTACGGAAGGAAGTGTAGATCCCCGTTATGTTGGGATGAGGTCGGAGAAACCAAGCTTATTGGTCCTGAGATATTACAGCAGATGTCCGAAGTGATAACTGCTATCAAACAACAAATAAAGGCTGCTCAGGATCGGCAAAAGAGTTATGCGGACCATAGAAGAAGGGACTTGGAGTTTGCCGAAGGTGATGATGTATTTTTAAAGGTGTCACCTTTCAAAGACGTGATGAGGTTTGGCAAGAAAGGGAAGCTAAGCCCAAGGTTTATTGGGTCTTTTCCCATTTTGAAGAGGATTGGGAACATGGCTTACAGACTACAGTTGCCGGCGTCAATGGATGGAGTTCACAATGTCTTCCATGTTTCAATGCTGAGAAAATGTGTATGAGATCCAACCCAGATCGTGAAACATGTGGACTTTGATATCATGCCGACACTGGCGTATGAAGAAAGGCCCATACAGATATTGGATATGTCACTCAAAGTGTTACGTAACTGTGTGGTGCCATTAGTGAAGGTTTTGTGGCGCAATCATAATGTGGAGGAAGCCACATGGGAAAGACAAGCCGATGTTAGAGCCCAATATCCAGACCTCTTTGCTTAGGCAAATTTTGAGGACAAAATTTCTGTTAAGGTGGGTGGAATGTAACACCCGGCATTTTGCCATGTAATAGTTTTCCCGGATCATTTAAACGGGATTAATATTATATTAATACAAAGGAATGTTTTGGTTGAATTGTTGGAATAATTAGTGGAGAACTAAACTAATGTGTAACTAAAACCAAAGCACTAAGTTTGAAATGCATGGAAGGGCAATTTGGGGAGAGATTAAGGTTGGTGGGAGTAAGCCAATGGGTGTTTGCCAAGTGGCAACTTGTTGAGGAAGCTAAGTTCACCCTCCTACGTGAATTTTCATTCACTTCCCTGCTTCCTCCCATCTCTCTCGGCTTTCTCTCTTCCAGGCGATTGAAACAAAACTTCCACGCTTTGTTTCTCCTGTATTTTCCCGTCTTCTTCTAAAAAGGTGGGCATCTTTTAATGCTAACAAATTTGGATGAGTTTAATGTGAGATTTTACCGAAGTTTAGGGTTTCGGTATTTGGTAAAAACTCACTGTTTTTTTTGGATGAAAACACGTTGGTGTGTTTTCTAAAGAGTTGAAATGTGTTTGCTGCTTATTCTACATGATTTTAGTTAGCATTTGTAGCGTGTTTAAATTCTGTACATGCATGCTACAGGTCCGAGTTTTCTTTCCAGAGACATCCAAGTTTTCAACCCTCCAGAAAACAGGTAAGTTCATAAGCATAGATTCGGCCCTTAAGGCCCTACATCAAGGAGGTACTAGGTTTTCTGTTCTGTCAGGTTGTTTTGGGTAGAAGAGTTAGAGTTATGTTCTGAAATGTCTGGCTTTGATTTATCTTCTGCTGTCTATTGTTTTATTATGTTATCTGCCAGTTAAAGTTCAGGCACCGTTCATGCATGCACTGTTTTCCTGAAAGTTCATGCAAAACCGATTTCCGTGCACTGTTTGAAATTAATAAGATAAAATCCGACTGAAATGTACCAGGTTAAGTGTGGGACGGGGACTGGCCCCTCTGGTTTTATCCCTCCCTGGGAATCTGAAAATACTGTCCCTGGCAAGGACCCTCTGGTTTTATCCCTCCCTGGGAATCTGAAAACTGCCGTGCCTGATAGTGCACTTACTGAACCAGTTCCCCTATAAGCCCCACTTAATTCTTCTGCCACTGAAATGTAATGTTCTGTTCTGTCACTGAATTTCTGAAAGTTCATGCATTGCATATGCACCACTGCATTCTGATTATGTCCTTACTGAGTTTTAGACTCATAGGTGAACTCTCTGATGTAGGTACTGAACCTGAAACCGAGGACTTTGCACCTCAAAATGATGATCTGATGTAGTTGATGGCTCGAGCTCATGGTGGGTTGGTTGCTGCAGCCAGACATGACTGATCTGAGGTTTAAGTTTTCTGAAAAGTTTATATCTGTAAAGTCTTCTAGAAGTCCTGGTTTGGTTGTAAAACTCTTTCTTTGAAGAAATTCTGCAAGTATATGTCCTGTTCTGTACTGATTTTCAGATTTTAAAACAATGTATAGGTCTGATGTCTAAGTTTTTTGAAACCGCTGTATTTGACAGTTCAGTTATATTCTAAAGTATTCTGGAATTGTTTGGGATACTTTCTGTTAATCTGTGCATGGACGATTTCTGGTTTTAAAGTCATCCGTGTAGTTTGTCTTCTTGGAAATCTGTAAATTTTGAATCGGATTTGAAGGTCCAAAACCTTTATGCCTTCTGTTTTGAGGCTCTCTATCTGTATGTCTTTCTGTTAAAAGTTGCTAAGTTTTGCCTTAGAAACTATGTCATCCGATCAAGTCCACCGCTGCCCGTTTCCTTCTGTAAAACTATGTCTTCCGGCTGACGTCATCTAGTCATCCGCTCAGTGTATTCATGTCTTCCGGTTGATGTCAGCATAAATTTTCCGCCCAGTTTAAAACGATGTCTTCCGGCTGACGTCATCAAGCCATCCGCCCAGTTATTTATGTCATCCGGCTGACGTCACCTAAGTCTTCCGCCAGGGTAATGCCTGTATCTTCCGGTTGACGTCATCTATTCTTCCGGCTGACGTCATCACCTCCTCCGCCCAGTTTATTCACAGTTTCTGTTTACATCTTCCGCTGAACACTGTTCACCTGTTTTGTCTTATTCGACATCCACCGCCAATTTATCTCTTCCGCCCAACAGTATTTTATATGTTTTAAGAATTTCATTCCCTCCTCCGCCAGCCTTATGCTAATTTCTGTTCTGTTATCCATTATTGAAACCTGTTTTGCTTCCAATCCCAGAGAACTCTCTCTCTTCCCGTAAATGTTCTGTTATTCACTGTAGTTTCTTCCTCTCTGTAGAGTTACGTTTTTAGGGTTCACGTTGACAATGCATGCTTCCTGTCATTCGATTCTATTTCTCTGTAAATATTTAAAAGTATAAAGTCCACTGTCTTGACCGATCTGTTCAAAAAAAAAATAGTCACCGTTTCCTGTTATCTGTCCCGGAGTGATGGCTCCGATCCCGAACCCCGATCGGGTTCGATTTCAGGCTGTCACACAAACCCTCCCGTCAAATTTTCAGTTAAATTTGACAGATTCCTTTTAAAATTCCCAAACTACCATCTCTCTCTCTCTCTCTCTCTCTCTCTCTCTCCAAACAACTGCGAATTGCCGCTCACCGGCGACTGCGCCGGAGTCAAATCAAAGGAGAATTGGTCGTTGAGGTCAACGGAGGAAGGTGAAGGGTGATAAACCAGATTGGAACTTTCATCGGAGTTGGACGCACTCCGATGAAAGTTCCGATCTGGGTGAGCTTCATTTGAATTTCAAGTTTGATTTGACTCCGGCGAAGTTGCCGGTGAGCGGCTATTCGTTTCCGTGCTGTTGAACGAATTCGGAGACATTAGCTTTCTCAGTCGATGATAATAGCTATATTTTGAGTAAACCTTCTCCTTCATGCTAGCCATCTTCCAAGCTCCGAACCTTAAACTCAGAACTTCAAAACAGACAAGGAATTAAACAGTACGAAAGCGTCGTTGAAGAAAAGATCGTCGATCAAGAACCAGTAGATTCCGGTGAGTCCAGATATTTTCCAGCATTGTCTCGAACATTCTTTTCCATGAAACAGATTCTTTCTGACACCATCAAACCCATTTTTCCATTTTCGCAGAGATTGAAATGGTCAAGGAAAGATTTGCGAAGCTTTTATTGGGAGAAGACATGTCCGGCGGCGGAAAAGGCGTTTGCACGGCGGTGACAATCTCAAACGCCATCACAAATCTATACGGTGATCTTCGTAGAACAGACTAAGACATTGCATCTCTACTTTTGCCATAAATCTCATTCCTCACTTATTGATTAAAATTTCTGTAACATAGCAATTGTTTTCGGGCAAAATTTGAGACTGGAACCTCTGAAAATGGAGAAGAAGGTGATGTGGAAGAGAGAAATGAACTATTTATTATCGGTGTGTGACTACATCGTGGATTTTTTTCCAGAATCGCAGTTGTTTGGAGGGAGAGGTTTTTATGATGCTTTATTATCAAAGGAGACAATTAAACAAATTGTTGTTGGATTCGAGTGTCGTAGAGAGAGACTTGTCGTTCGAGGTATAACAAGAGAGTCAAAAAGGTAGTAATGTTGTTTAGGATTCAAAGGGCAGAATAAAGTCAAAGAATCAAAATAGAACCTGTTACTTTTGTTAGAAGAAGGGGCACATTAAATCCAAGTACCGAAATTTGCAGAATGTTAAGAGAGCTGCTAAGAAGGGAAAACAATCGATGACATTCGGTGAATTTAGAAGAAGAAGATTTTGGTGATGAAGATCTTCTAGTTGTGTAATAGGAAAACTCAAAGTCAAACAAGAATTGGATTATAGATACAACTTGTTCGTTTCATATGAGTTTCAACCGGAGTTGATTTTTAACATATGATACCGTTTCAAAAGGTGCTGTGTTACTGGGTAATAACACATCTTGTAAGGTAGCTCGTATTGTTATCATCAAAATCAAGATGTTTGATGGAATTGTGAGGATACTTGGTAATGTGCTACATGTTCTTGAATTGAAGAAGCATTTGATCTCGTTGAGTACTCTACATTCGAAAGGATCCAAGCACAGTGTTGTAGGTAGTGTTGTGAAGATCAGTAGGGGTGCACTCGTTACGTTAAAGGGACACATGAGGTCTGTTGTGACGTGTTGCAAGGTTCTATAGTTACAGGTAATAAAACTGTAAAATTTGTGAATTCACCTTTTAAATGGTTGTTTGTGTAACGACCCATTTTCCCAACAAGATATTGTCCGCTCTGGGGATTGGGCCGTGGCCCAATATCCTCCCCTCACGGCTTTGTTTGGCGAGGACTTCCCAGTCGGTCACCCAACCTGGTACTACTCTTGCCGAAGCACTTTTAACTTCGGAGTTCTTATGGGATCCATTGCCAATTGTGCTCCAAAACGGGTCTTGCTATCTTGGGAGGGTCTCTTTACATATGTTTCATTTCCACATACTTCCCCAAGCGATGTGGGATTGTGACGACCCCCTTTTTATGACCCGTCACCTTCCTGTTCGCCCGCGCGGACGTATAGCCATTTGAGTTTCGGTTCGTGCAGCCATCGTACATATACTTACACATCCAGGTCATCACAGTTTGAGAAACTCAAAAGAAGTCAGATTTTCAGGTAAAGTTCCAATTAGAACCAGGACCTAGGTCAGAGTCGATGTTTCAATTTATTATAGATATTCAGGGTGATGTAGTCACTACATGGTCACCAATTTTAGTTTCAAGGCAGAACCAAGTGGAAGCTCTGATGCGATTTGGTGAAACTAGTTTAGTGAATTATGCATTGAATATGGTCGAGGGAATAGATTTTAGTGGGGAGTCTTCAACAAATTCAGTTGTGCTTCGTTGTGACAACTCTGATAGTTTCGTGATACTATGGAGGAGATGTGATTTCTTCTCAAGTGCATTTCTAAAGCTTAAGCATGACTTGAACTTGATCAGTATTAATTGCTAAGTTGGCTCATCAGAGGGCTTAGTGGAGTAGGAGGTGGTTATAAGTTATTATTAAGAGTAATGCTATGTGTATTATCTTGTTTCAATCTCTTAAAAAATTTATTGACGTGTCAAATATCTATTGGTGTAGTTAATGTAATAAATTATAAAAAGTAATTTATTGCATTAATTGCACATTAATTACATCAATAATTGTATGACACGTCATCGAGTTTTTTTAAATAGTGAAATAAGATAGTACATTTAACATTATTATATTATTAATTAATTGAATTTTATTGATTTGTTTCCTTACATTAGAATTTCTTTAAAGATGAAAATTGTCGGAGTTCAGTATTATGCATTTACTTTGGATTGGGGCGAAAAACTTGCATTGGATCTCTCATGTGAAATTCGTGTCAAAGTGAACTTTAAATTCTAATTGGGCAAAGCCAGATATTTCAATATTATGTTTTGTAGTTTTTTTAAATACTGATGCTTGAATCAGAAAACTTAGTGGTGCTGTTGTACCTTGATTTTCAATAGTAAATTTCTTTTTTGCCTATGATTTCTTCCGAAATAATTTTCTACGTAAATCTCAGTGTCTTTATTTAGCACGATTTTTTTTTTTTTCGTTTTACGTTCGATTTTCAACAAAGGAGGAGTAGGCAAAACACAAATCTTTGTTGCAGTAAGGATTTCTCCTACCCTAGTGAAGAAGTTGCCGTGCCTCGTTGATTCCAATGTTGCAAACACAAGAAAAATCAATTAATAGCAAAATAAATAAAAAATAACAAAAAACACTTGAAGATGACGTGACTGAGTTTAGTCTCTCTCTCTCTATATGGGTATCGGCTCTTTTTAATCTTGGGATTTATTTTAGTCGCGTAAAATTCGAGATCCAATAAAGTTCGCCCCACAATGTAAATACTTATGGCTCACGTTTCGTGGGACCAAGTCATTCATCCATATCTTGTTAGAGAGCGCGTCCACCTCACTCGCTTCTCTTCCCTCCCAAATTTCAGCGCACAGATTGTGAGATGCTTGCAATTCTTACGAATATAGAGTTTGGATTGGGTGTTTGTTCTTTCAATTGTAGCAACCAGAGAGAGAAGGTGGGAGCAAAGCTAGTGTCGTTCGCCATTTTTGATGGCCTAAAACGAGGTTTCCCTTTCCCATCATCGAGTTGGCTTCCTAACTGAACTGAACAAAATCTGGCAAATCTTGGCGGATTAAGGCCTCGTTTGTCCTTCAAACATTCTGTTTCCCATCCCAACCGCGACGACGAGGAGTGCCGCCCTTGGCGTCGTACTTTTTTCATGGCTTTTACTTGGGCGTCTGCTCTCAGGATCACCTTCCTCCTCCTCCTCATTGCGGCTGTAACTATCGCTTGTTTCATTCTCCCCGTCGATAAGGTCTCTTTTATTGAATTTCCGTTTTTTTTTTCCTGTAGTATTGCTATTTTTGTATCGATATTATTGTTTATTTTGTATTTGACGTTGATTAGTCTTGGATATGGCGTTAAGTAACGTTCTAATCACAGGGATTTCATGCTATCTCTATGCTCCCATGTTTTCTTGATATCCACACAAATTTGCGTCCATCTCCCATCTCTTTTCGTTGTTTTTATTCTGCTTTTCGATGTTCTCAATAATTTGAACAAAGTTGAAAAATTTTACTTTCTTGAGGGAATGGTGTTATTGGGTAGATTTAACTGTTATGATTGAATCGTCCAGGTTAAGGTATTCTCATGAGTAAAACTGCCTTTAGTTATGAATTGTGATTGATCATTTCTTTCTGTTCTTCCATCATTAATGTTGCTACAATGTTGCAAACCTCCATGGACCTTAATTTTAATCGCTCTTTCAGTCATATATTCGTTGTTTCAAACTATAACATCACAAATGTTGCTTTTTGGTTATGTTTTCACAAATGTTAAGAAATCAAAATTTTTATGATACTTCCTGCAGATCCTGAAGGATTTCTTGCTATGGATTGATAAGGATTTTGGTCCTTGGGGCCCACTTGTGCTGTAAGTCAACTATGACAATTATATGTTCTAATGTCTGCTCCTAACAATATGCAAGTACTATAACGCTTATCAAAAGTTAGAATTCAAATATAGTCCCTAAATTTGTAATATAATGTGAGTGAGAACATTGATATTATACTCTTCTTTGCCAAAAGTGTTTTAAGGACAATGGGCAAGTAGTTTTATTGCGATATATTTTCAATACCATTTACCTCTATAATTTGATAAGCATAAAAGTTGATCATAATGTGCCACCTATTGTTTTTAAACTTCAGAAATTTTTTTCTTCTTGATCTACACCAAGCGTTGTTTTCAAAAACTGAACAATGAAATCTCACTCAGTACCATGCATTTTAATGTTCTATTGCTCGTGTCATGTTAACATTCATTGAATTCTTTCATTCTCTTTTGGTTTATATAGTTTCTTCTATTATCATGCATTATCAATTTTGTAGCTTTTGGCTGGCGTCTTGAAATATGAACTTCTCAAAGCATGATTAAGTTTCCCTGTACAGAATATATAAAGAAATCAGGGAAGTAATTATCACTGCTTGGTTTTGAATTGATTTTTTAAATATTTGATAGGTGGTTTATTTTGTAATTTTATTAGTACTAAATACCTGAAAATTGTTTAATGCTGCAGAGCCATTGCCTACATTCCTTTGACGATCTTGGCTGTTCCAGCTTCAATTCTTACTGTTAGTGTTAACAATCAACCTTATATGATAATCAATCATCTTTGCTATGCCACTTTTTTTTATTTATTTATTTTTTTTAAGTTTCCATGTAATTCTGTTCCCTTTCTGTTCTGCTTTTCTGTAACGCCCCGAGTTATCTGAACCCGGTTTGCTACTCATAACGCTGAACCGAACCATGACGTCTTGATGCAAAATTTAAAATTTCACTTGACAGCCAAAATTTGACTTTTTCTAAAACTAAATATATTTTAAAACTTGCAGCGGAAAATCAATTGGACATCAATGAAGCTAAGTGACCTGTGAAAACATTTTAAAATGATTGTTGGAAGTGTTAAGAGTAATTGGCTAAAAGACGTAAAGCTAAAAAAAAATAAACGCGGAATGCCCGTGAAGTTGACGAAGTCGAACACATCTGCCGACGACAAAGTCAACGGAAGAAGCAGAAATAGGGATTAGGAGGTTTCTACCGATGACGTGTACAAACAACGCACCACCATCTACCGACAAGCCAACCCAAATACATCTGCCGATGAAGTCAACATAACTTCATCTGCCGATGAAGTCAACATAACTTCATCTGCCGATGGAGTCAATATAACTTCATCTACCGATAGATTTCCATCTGCCGATAGACAAGCACGCGACATCCACTGACAACGACATTACGACTCCTTCCGATAAGATTACAATATACGCTACATCTGCCGATAGCAAAACTACAGGTTTTGCGACTTGCACCTGCCGATGACGTCAGCCGGATGTTCTCTCTCTCATCCAACGACTTTACTGAAGGCACCTTCCGATAGGCAAAACGACAAAACTAAACATCCAGAAACAAACCAAATCACTGCCCTTCCCAAATTCAGTAAAAACAATGTTTTCAAAATCCAACAGAATACCAATATCAGAAGATTCTCAAAAATGTTTTCAAAGCTTTGAAACCACTATTGTCATAAAATTTTCAGTAAAACATCTATACCGAACTAGTTACCCTCAATTCAACACCTGCAGCCATGGATTAAACCGCCTCAACAGATGACCAAACCGATGCCTGAAAATGCTCCTCCAACCAGCCTATTCTTCATGTTGGTCGGTAAACATACCTTCAGTAACTTCTTCACCTACATCATAAAACTCATCTATTAGCCTAATGCTAAGCAAGTAGAGCGATGAATGAGATAGATCAATGAAGCAATAATTTCCCTAAACATGCGGTCTCTACTTTCTCATCTCAGTTGTATTCAAATTCGTTCTCTGTTGATCCCTCTGTACGATGGGAAAGTGGATCAGTCGTTCCCCAAAGCATACATCCTCTGATCTCAATTAAGGGGCGGATTAATTCCCTTAACAGTTAACTGGTCTGATCCCCCTGTAGGATTGGGAAGTGGATCACTTTTCCCAAAACCTCAATCCTCTGTTCACAGTTAAGGGGCGGATTAATCCCCCTTAACAGTTGTTCTGATCATTCTGCTCACACTTACCATGCGTTTCATGTAAATTCATTTTCGTAATCTTTCAAAAACATGATGCATGACAACTGGAAAATAAACATATAAAACATACATAAACCCTACTGTTTTGTGATGTAGGCCCGAAGGCACAAACAAACTCTACTTACCTGGATTCTTGGCGAGTGCTCGGTTAGGAGCTTCTTCGGGATCTTTCTCACCTAGAACATAAACAGAACATTAAGTCAACCTGTACTAAACCTCATCCTAAGGCATTCAGAAAATCTAAGGGAATAGTTGGGAGTTCTGATCGCCAAGCATTACTGATTCTATGCTAAACCCGTATCTACTCACTTTCCTGATGAGTTCCCAAAATACATATCTAACACTTCCTATACAATCTTCCTTAGTTACTAAGTCAGAAAAAATCGAGGTAGAAACTTACCTAGCTCGCCGAACGGATTCGGGGAAGGAAATCGTCTGGGAAGTCTGCTGGTTGGAGCTGAAAACCGAGAGCAAGAATGAATGGTGGCGGCTAAGCTCAATAAATTCTTTTTAAATAGGTTATCCACTAATAAGTTTTTAATTTACCATAATGCCCTTGCATATCCATTCATTAACCTAACCCATATTTGCACATCTTAATTTGACAAAATAAATTGGGTTTAATGGAACCGGGTGCTACATTTTCCTATAACACGATGCATTTATTTGCCAATACAATACTCTTATTTATGGAAAAAAGTAAGTTTTCTTAAAAGATTTAAATGAAATGCTTTTGAAAAATGCAATGATGACGATGACATTTTAGTTGTGTTTGGACACTTTCAGCTTGGTGGCGGTTATCTGTTTGGATTACCTGTGGGCTTTCTTGCTGATTCTATTGGTGCAACAATAGGTGCTGGGGCTGCATTCCTTCTTGGAAGAACCGTAAGATACTTGTGATCTTCATTGTTTTGGATTTCATTTGAAAAACTTAAACACAAATTCTCATTCAATATATTTTGAGTCCATTACTTTTTGTAATTTTACAGATTGGAAAATCATTTGTTATTACAAAGTTGAAGAATTATCCTCGCTTCCGATATGTTGCGATTGCGATTCATAGGTCTGGCTTCAAGGTTTGTATTACCATATGATGTATATTATCTTTGTTGAGAGAATTAATGTTCACCGTGCGACACCTACAATATATGTTTTTTTTTGTAATCCATGATTTTTAAGTTTTTGGAAAAAACTTTATTTGGTTAGTAGCGACTTTATAAAGAATTTAGAAGTAGCATAGATAGAAGACGTTTTTTTTTTAGAATTGAGATGGAAAATAAATTAAAGACATTAACATGGCTAAAATCATAATCCTAGGGACATAGAGTCAGTCTTTTGCAGCTTATTAAACTAAAATCAATTTACTGAATTGTTTTTCATCGCGGAAGTTTACATATGGAAAGCCTACCTAATCTAAGAAGCTGATACACATCTTTAACTAGGTGTAAGTTTTGCATTTGAAATCATAGGAAGGAGGTTTGGAAAGATTTTCGGGTGCAGGAATCATTCCATTAATGTGAAGGGCAGTTTTGGATAATTCAAAGGCTGACTTGGCAAGTTAGTTATGGGTAAGTAGGGAGTGTTTTTTATGAGCTGAGCAGATTATATGGTGGAGGGGATGGAAGATTTGTTTATTATGATACTTTTTGAATTGTTTACCTTCTCTTAGGAGTCTAAGTTTGGGAGGTTAGTGTTCAGAAGTGTATGAAGCGAGTAATTTTGGAAATAGCAACTTGCATTGATGAACAATTGATTCCATTACCCCCTTAGTTTGCTTCTCCACGTTACTTTCTCCTTCAAAATCAACCTTGTTCTCAAGGTCATGAGTAGGAATTCCGATAAGCTTTTTTTAGCAGTTTCTCCGTAATTTCCTTTGTCCAAATAAAATTTAGTAAATTGCTCATAAGGGATATCCAAACAGAATCATTTATCTCATTTCTCTTTACATTACTTTAATATTTGTCCTTATTTTCACTTGCAAACCTAAAATTATTAAACTCCAATATTTAAAATGTACCTTAGAAATTTGCCAAAATAAGGTCCAACTTGTTTGAACCTAAACCCTAAGCTTATGTCATTTTTTAGCTTTTCCTCAGTCCAACCTTTTAAACTCCAAGCGTAGCTCATGCCATAATTTAACTATTTCCATCAAAACTCAAAACGGGGTCTCGCTGAATTTCCAGCCTACCCACTAAATAATACCACTTCAAACCTAATGCATAATTTAGTTCCCCCATCCAGTTCTAGATTCTCTTCTTAATCCATCCATAATAATCTTAAGGTCAACCTGCTGCATTATCAAAAATAGGCTGGAATTTAGGTGTTAGAATCTTGCCTGCTTGACAAAAATACCTCCTTCGTGGAGCACCTTCCACCATCGAAGGTGGTATGCCTTGATTTCCCAAAAATAGCTTCCCCTAAAGACAGTAAGAATAAAAGCAAAGGGGAGAGAGGAGAAGGCAGGTAGTGGTGGGAAAACTGGGGAGAGTCAGACCTCCTTGATGTGTCTGTTATTGTTTTTCTTTTGGAGAATTTTAGTGAATGGAATGAGAAGAACTTGACCTGTGATATTTTCTTGTTTTCTGTTAAATTGTTTTTATCAAATTCAAGCGCCATCTTTGATACTTAATTGTTTAGTTTAATTGTAACTTTGCCTTGAATGATTATTATGATTGGCTTTGAATGGGTTGTTGGTTGCAACTGATGTCAAGGCAAAGTTTTTTTCCTAGGGTCCAGAACTTTCCTATTCTTACCAATAATTCGTCTGCAGATCTCACATAATTCATCACTGAGTCATGTCAAGGAGACGAAGACTGTGTCTCTCTCCATGATTTTCTTATATTCTGCATTATTTTTTACCCAATCCGCTCTTAGGTAATAAAACATATCTACGCCTTGCATAGACATGGCATTGGGTTGTAATATATGGTGACACTTTTATCTCAATTTGTCCCTCTAATGGCTGCTGTGATTTGTAAATTTGAGCACAATTTTCAAGATCAGTATATGTTTCCTTCGCTGCATCCCCTTCTCATTTGTGTGTTGTTGAAGATACATATATCTCTAGCCTATCTCAATTTTCATATTATTGTGGAGAGGAAAACTATTGGCAAAACGCATTAGAGTAGGTTGCAGTTGAAATAGCTACAAGGCTAACAAGGGAATTAGGGTGCTGAATTGGCATGGTTAGTTATGCAACAGTGTGAGTAGGCTGGCCCTAGCAGTAGGGCTTTGATTGTTACAGAACGAAGGATAAAAAGGGGGAAAGAGGAGGATTATTTTTACATTGTTTTTCTGCATTTTGTATAGTGATATTCCTGTAGGGTTTCCTGGCTGATAGAGGTCTGCCAGTTGCAAGGAGTCTGTAATAAGGGGTAACCGAGCCATAACTGTACCAACCATGATAGATCCTCTGAGTTTTTAGCTTCCCGCGGTGAAGATTTTGGATATTAACTATCAAAAATAAAGATTTGGGGAAATAATCTTTCTTGATTATTATTCTTCTAAACATATATTTAATGAAAAAAAAAACTCAAATCCAGGATTTATATGATAATAAATAAATAAAACTTAAAAAAACTCAATTTTGGTCTGACTAGATAAATATAATCGTATTTATTAAAAAAACTAATATAATTAGATAATTTTTAGAGCATATTTCATATTAACCTTTAGTTCCTTCTAAGTATCCCACGTTCCCTTTGCCTGGATGGAACAAAACTAATTGTAACCACCTAAAAAAGTTGTGACTATTTAGATGATGGGATGTAATTTGGAAACTTGAATTTTCTATGAAAATTGTAGTTTGGCGGGGATGATTTTGATAGGACCCGTCAAAATATAGAATAAAATTAGGGTAATTATCGATTTGAATCCTGTACTATACACTTTTTTCAATTCGTCCCCTGTATTAAAAAAACCGACAAATCGAACTCTGTACTTTGATTCTGTTATCAGTTTTAACCTTTTATCAACAATTTCATTAAACCTTCATTTAAAAAATTAGCAATCGATCTTGGATTCAGTTGAAATTTTTACCACATGTTCACTACTTAATGAAAAAATAATATGAGAATTTTCGTTATTTTTTGACACAGGTACGATTTATTATAATTTTATTTTAGTATTTTATAAAAATATTATAATAAATCATACAAATTTTAGAAAATTACTAAATTTTTTTTATTATCTACCCATGATAGGTTGAACATGTGAACAATATTTCAAATAATTCAAATATCATTTGGTATTTGTTTAAATTAATCTCATATTCTTCTTTACTTTATAAATTAATTTTTAAAAAACTACCAAACGATATTTGATTTATTTGATAAATTTTTTGCATGTTTAACCTATCATGGGTAGATAATAAAGTTTTTTTCGTGATTTTCTAAAATTTGTATGATTTATTATAATATTTTTATAAAATACTAAAATAAAATTATAATAAATCGTATATGTGTTAAAAAATAACGAAAATTTTTAGATTATCTTCTCATTAAGTAGTGAACATATGGTAAAAATTTCAACTGAATTCAAGATTGTTTGGTAATTTTTTAGATGAGGGTTTAATGAAATTGTTGATAGAAGGTCAAAACTGATAACAGAATCAAAGTACAGGGTTTGGTTTGCGGTTTTTTTAGTACAGGGGGCGAATTGAAAAAAGTGTATAGTACAGGGTTCAAATCGATAATTACCTATAAAATTAAATAAGATCAGCCAGTGGTTGATCGTTTTGATTGAATGTAAAAATAAAAATTACAAATAACTAACAATTTGAGGAGTCTGTTTCCTCCCGAACACATTCATGGCAGCTGGTCTCTCCCTAAACCTTGTACTCAAAATTTCCTTCTCATTCTTACTAATATTTCCCTCATATATATAGAAAGAACCCTCTATTCTCTCTCTCTTGGAGCTAATTCCATTTCTTCTTTTGGCCCACATAGATTAAGACGTATGATTACTCCTTCCAGTAAGTCACCTTATCCTCTTGGTGAGAAATTAAATTTGGATGAGTTCCAAAAGCTTTCAACACTACCTTTACATGACCAATGATAAGTTGATATGATTCTACTAGATATGCTACCATTTGAAGCCTTGCCACTGGAAATAATATTGTCTCATAGTTGTTGCAAATATTTGAGAATTCTCTCCAAAGTCTAGAAATATACGATAGCTCCTTTAATGGCTTATTTTGAATTGAAAATATTTCAATGATTTCCATGAATGGCATGTTTCCATCTCTTCCTTCCCATTCTATCCCAATATCAGCCGTAGCTAAGGTCAGGACATCATTGATTCCATCACTCACCATTGCAACTATGCCCCCATATTTCAAGAATGAGCAAATAACTTCAACCTTTCCTGCAGCTTTATTTCTGCCCTCACTTCTTCAATACCAACCTTCTTGGCAACAACACGTATTGTTCTCCTATTGTCCCCCTTGATTGTTACTGGAATAACACCCATTTTGCAAAGTCCCCTATGACCATAGCCACTTCTCTCTTTACCGGGACTGCTACTCTCAACTCACCAATCAAGTTATCGTTGTACCCTGTAAGGATGCCTCTCTTTACACTTTCTTCTAGCTCCACTACAGATTTCTCAACCTGTGATTCTATTTTCATTTATCAATTCTTGTTACCAACCAAAATTCATTTTCCATCAACGAAACATTGGACCACCACCCCTGGCTATGTTGAGAAATTTGAGATATCAAAGAGCTAACTATAAGGCTGTGTGCAGTGGTTTTTGGAACTCGTAGTTGTAGGCATGTCCAAGAAATGGAAATGCTGACAATATTCGATTAAAGCTTTCCCCAACGAGTGTTCACGGGTAGACTTAAGACTCAGAAGTAGCCACCAATTTGAGAAATTCTCCAATCAACTTCCCACCTTTATTTTTCACAACCAATAAAGTTGTTGCAAGGGGAAGTTCTACCAACTTTTTGCTAGCAAAACACTCCAAATACTTTCCAAACAATATAAATGTAATGAGCGTCGAACTTGTTTCAAAGTATGTGGTAACCAAAAGTTAGTAATCCCCGTACTTAAGTGCACAAACAGAGTAGAGGGTGAAGTACCCAAGAGAACTAATTCATCCATGTTCTCTTAACCATTTTGAAGAGCCCTAAAGCATCAGGGTAGAATCGCTTCCCAAACGAAAATTGCACAACACTCACCAATGCCCACCTCAACCAATCCTCCATAAGGAATGACCCACACCGCTGGAGTATCACGAAGTATAAAAGAGGTATGTGTGTACGAATTCCCTGAATAAAAATGATTGGAATCTCAACCCTCTGTAGCATCTCTGAGCTTTTGCCACTTATGATCAGTGTTCACAAGAGCAAGACGGTTCAACGTCTTAGTTCGAAAGCCGATCTATAGTTTACCTCAGCAGTCATCTCAACCCTACTCTAATAAATTATGCTATGCAGAATGAGCTTTTTTTTTATATTTTTCTTTTTTAACTCGTTTCATCTATTAAAAGAAAATTCTCATTAATCTAGATTATAGATAACTTCAAGGATTCTTGTTGCAATTCCACCACTTTTGCTTTTGTCACCGTTACACACTCTGATTTCTTAGGATCGAAATCACCAAGCATTATTAACAATTCATCTGTCAAAATTCTAACTGAACTTCAAGGATTCTCAT
The DNA here is from genome assembly GCA_022432975.1 of Begonia masoniana. NCBI lineage: Eukaryota > Viridiplantae > Streptophyta > Magnoliopsida > Cucurbitales > Begoniaceae > Begonia > Begonia masoniana. The sequence goes on along the minus strand of CM039505.1, from coordinate 31,432,293 downwards.
TGCAATTCCAACACATGCTTTTATCACCATTACGCACTTTGGTTTCTTAGGATCTAAATCACCAAATATTATCATAAACTCATCGCCAAAATTCCACGTGGTCTGAATTTCTGGCAAACTAAGGCAAAGAGCATCAGAATTGAGTGATGCCGGAAGAACAACCTCCCATATTGTCAAGTTGGAGAACAACGAGGAAGGCTCAAGCTCTTGTTGGTTCATAAATTGGGTATGGAGAAAGTTTTGTTGTGTATTAATGGTCAGAAGCATAAAGTTTGGTGGGCCAAGGTCGAAATGAGTTTTCCTTAATAGATGATTTTGATGGTCTATTATTTGGGTTAAACCCATCAGACTCACCATCCTCACCATCTTGATAAAGTCCCTAGGTTTTACGATATTCCACATAGCACGATAGTGGCTCTTGATGATGGATATCCGGTGAGCTTCCTCCATCCATCTTCAGTCCAAGTGTTGCCAACTAAGGCTTTTTTTCACTTAGACTAGTTCTCGTTTGACGCACAGCTCCAATTCAAGAGATGGTGGCCTAGCAAGTTACCGACTCGATTCCAACATTGTTGATTTGAACATATTTTTAGTCTTACCGCACATAAATTCATTATAAGCCTAGGACCCAAAATTCAATAGCGGATGCCTTGTCCCGTGTCTCGCTTCCATCCACTTTGATGGCATTTTCGGTGGTCCACAACCTGGGATTAGAGGACATTGATGGGGCTGTCACTGATGACCCCGAATTGCAGTAGATTATGACTCGGCTTAAAGCTGATCCAACTTGCAAACCAGGATATTTGGTCATATAGGGTCATCTTATTTATCGTGATGGGTGCTTCTGCAGAACTCAGTCCTTGTCTAAATGGCACTTCAAGAATGTCATGATAATTGTGTTGGTGGTCATTTCGGGGTTTTAAAAACCATGAAGCAAGTAATGACTAATTTCTACTGGTGGGGCTTAAAAAAGATAGCAGCCAAATATGTCTCGAAATATCGAGTGTGTCAACACAAGAAATATAATGTGTTGTCCCCTGCTAGTTTGCTTCAACCACTACCCGTCCCAATATGGGAAGATATCTCCATGGACTTCATCAAGGAACTTCCCCCCTCGAGATGAAATTATATTTTTGTAGTGATGGAATGACATAGCAAGTATGCCCATTTCTTACCCCTCGCCCAACATTCACTGCTTCTAAAGTAGCCAAAGTCTTCACTAACATGGTGGTGCAGCTCCATGGCATTCCACAAACTATAGTTTTGAATCGTGACTAAATTTTCGCTAACCATTTTTGAATGGAGTTATTCAAATTTGAAGGAACGTCTACCACTCCTAATCTGATGGACAGATAGAAATTGCCAACCGATACTTAGAGACGTACATTTTCTGTTTCATTTCATCTCAACCCAACAAGTGGGAAAAATGGCTGCCTTGGGCGGAGTACTAGTACAACACGTCATTCCATTCTTGTACCGATACTACACCTTTCCAAACAACTTATGGGCGAGATCCTATCTTTTGAAAGGGTGTAGTAGCTAATGCTTTGGTGAACCAGCAACTACTTGGTAGAGACCATATTTTAGACATTTTGAAAATGAATTTATAGAAGACAACATAGAATGAAGTCTTATGCAGACGAACATAGGCAAGAGGCAAGCTTTGAGGTCGATGACCTGGTTTATCTTAAATTGTGCCCTTACAGGTACAAGTCCATGGCCAAACAAGTTAACTCTAAGCTCTCACCGTGGCACTTTGGCCCTTTCAAAGTGCTCCAATGCATCGGCACTGCCACTTATAAATTGGCCCTACACGACAATACATCACTCCACCTAGTTTTCCATATTTCTCAACTCTGACCAGCCCTGGGTCCTAATCCAGGGGAAGACGCCATTCCACTCAACTGTCGGAGGACTCATCCTTCCTCTGATTAATTGTAGGAGTGCGAGTTAAACCTGGGGATCGATTTGGTGAACGCGAGGTTCTCATTCATTGGAAGGGTTTGCCAAACTCAGGTCGTGGAAACCCTTCAATGCCATTGCTCAGCAGTTTTTGGAATTCCACCTTGAGGACAAAGGTGTCTTTTGGGGGGAAAATATTGATAACCCTCCGATTTTGAAAGTATATTCTAAAAAGTAGAAGGAAGGGACAACGGGCAAGAAGGTGCAAGGAATGTGTGAGGATGACGTGGCTAGGGTTAGTGGGAATAAAACAGAATTTTGAGTGGAGAAGTGGTATCGATAAAATTGTTATTTTATTGGAAAGTAGGGGAGTACGAGCCTCCATTATTAGCTCGGAGGGTATGTAAATTTTTGGTTTCTTCTATGAAAATTTTCTTGAATCTCTTTCTCATTTGTTAGGTCACACCTGCAGCCCATAATTTCCAAATAAATCCGACTGTCAGCTTCTCAAATGTTCTTTTACACTCCAATATTTAAAATGTGACCAAGTGTTGAGGTTGGATTTAAAAATTGAGCTCCATATAATCTCATAATTGATTGGAACTGAACAAATAGGGACATACCCAAAAATTCCTGCATTCATTTTGTTATACAAAATTTTAATTCAGGAATGGGCCTCTATGGTAAATCTTTGAAATTCGAATTAACATTTCTGAGCATAAATACTATTATTAGAAGAGATCGAGATAGGCATTAAATGACAAGAAAAAGTCAATAGGCCTTCTGTTGTCTAGTTTGATGGGAAGTTTTGAAAATAGATAGAACAAATTTAATTTATTCAAAATGTTCAGATGTTTTGATTTTTTCGGTTTAGTTTATTATTTTATTTATTAGTTACTGTTGGAGATCTGAGATATAGTTGATTATTTTAATTCCTGCAGATTGTTTTCCTGCTACGGCTTGTTCCCTTGCTCCCATTTAACATGTTGAATTACCTCTTATCAGTGACACCTGTTCCAATATGGCATTACATGTTGGCTTCCTGGTTAGGAATGATGGTTTGTTCAACATACACCCTTTTCCATTTACCTTGATTTTATTACTCTGCACACGTGTTCTCCCTTAATCTTTCTCTCCTATTCAGTTCGACTGTCTTTTGCTATGCAAGAGATAGCTCGCAGAGCTTAGTGCTAGATAGTAATAATTTAGTACATGCCAGCATCTGCTTTAAACTTCGGCATAGTGATTCTATTTGTAGCTTCACTTTCACAATTAGTTATTTGAGATATCAATATCAATCCAGTGGCGGTGACCTTGTCTGAGACAAACATACTGAGGCATTTTCCCGAGGAACCACGTGATGATCATTTTTCAATGACTATGGCTTTCTTGTTTTCAATAATTTGGGAAACTTTGAAAACGTACTCGAATGTCATTTACGGTAGGTTTCATGGTATTTATCATAAGCGCCTATTTTTTATTTCCATGCTGGTTCTAAGGAAGTACTCTTGGGAAGTAATACACGGTTGTCAATTTGCAATTGAATATGAAGAAAATACCATAATAGTAATGATTTTACTCAATTCGATGATAAAATTTCACTTACCATGACTAATACAGTACTTATCTGGTGAATGCTGATAAATGTTTTTTTACTACACCATAACATTACATCATTCTCATTTACTGTATCTGTTGCAGCCAATAACTCTTGCATTAGTATATATTGGAACAACGCTCAAAGATCTTTCTGATGTGACGCGTGGTTGGCATAATATTTCCAGGACTCGAGTGGTACACCTTTTGGTCTTTTTCAGGTCTTTTGTTGTTATCCTGTCGATAAATTATGGAGGAAAAGTAAAATAGAAATGTTGGGACTTGCTAAGAGCTTAATAAGTTGATTTAGCAATGGTATGTGTAAAGTGGATGCTGGGCTATCCTGTCGAGGTGGTTTGTATACACACTTTTTTTCGTTCTTAAGCAGCTAAAGGTGCTTGGAGGATACATTATGTGCTTCATTAAGAGTAGTGGATGTAATAATGTTTTGGTTACGTCCCAACCATTTTGGTAATTCTGATTCTGCTTCCTTTCTTTGTGGCGAATACAGGTATTCATTGTGTTAGGCGTTCTGGTTTCTGGTAAGTAAACATTTCCGGCAAAGCTTGCACCATCCTAGTGTGGATGGTGGTTGTCTTGTCACGTATTGTCTCTGTTTAAGAATGCCCAACCACTTCAGTCGTAGTATACAACAATGCGGAATTTCGGTGACAATAGATTTTATAGAGTTAATGAAGCTTCTTATTGTCGTTTTTAAATAGATATGAAACAATATGAGGAAGAATTTGTTAAGCTCTAATTTTATATCTTGTAAACTAATAAATTGAAAGATTTCCTGGATTTGGATGCAGTACTTTTGCTTATTTGTGTGGCAAGAGTTGCCAAGGCTGCATTGGATAAAGCGTTGACTGAAAATGAAGAAATTGACGGGATCTGGTTGTTGCCTCCAGAGTTACCTGTTGTGGCTGAGCAACCTCCCGTGGATGTCAATCAGCCTCTTCTCATCAAGATAGACCCGGTTGAAGAAGACGTTAACGCCAAATGAAGAATTTTTTTTTTTTTTTTTTTTTTTTTTTTTTGTAAATTCTTCTCCTACCTTGAAAAGGGTTTCTATTTTGATGAATAGTTAGGCAGTTAAAGGTGTTGTGTACAGCCACCATGGTGTAGGATCCGAAGTTGAAAATTCATACAGAAATAGGCGGGTGTATGAAGGAAGTAATTTAGCTTCTCTTCTTTGACAAAACTAAAATAAAATCATTTGTAGTGTATTCATGTATTACTATTTTCAACATTATACTTTGACCTTCATCTTTATGAATTAAGGCCCAGCCATGGAGAGTTCCTCCGTATTCGATCGCGTGCCTAAAGCCTAATAATCTCTCATTACCATCGCTTCTCTTTGTTTTTCCTCCCTAGTTTTCTCTTGAAGATCTAGATCCTCTCCTTGGCTTCTCTCAATCAAACTCTTTTTCCTTTTTCAACTCTCTCCCAGGCAATAGTGAATGATAAAATCAATGTTTTAGATCACAACGACACTTGAACTCTTGTTGCTTCCTCCTTTGGGGTACAAAGTAATTGGTTCTATATAGATTTACAAACATAAACTGAATGCAAATGGTACTTTTAGCCGGTACAAAGTTCGGTTGATAGCAAAAGAGTTTGATCAAACTAAAGGGCTTGGTTATTTTGAAACTTTCAACCTAATGGTCACGCGCTTGACCACTCAATTTTTTTATGGCTTGTGCCCATTTCCTGCAACTATCCCATCCATCTTATTGACGTAAGTAATGCTTTTTTACATTGAGACTAATATTAAATGGTGTATTACATCTCCACCTCTAGGTTTACTAATACTCAGTTTCATTCCCATGTGTGTAAGTTACATAAAACTCTCTTCATCTTGAAGCAATGCATGGTTTAATAAACTCGGTTCTCTTAACGTATCTGCTATTGTTCAGGGTTACATTATAGTTAGTTTTGTAGTTTAGTTACAATCTTTAGTCCTCTGTTTTTCTTATCGATATACATGTAAAAACATTAGTTGAAAGGAAATACAACAGACAATTATTCTGCACTGTCAACTCTCTCTCTCTCTCTCCTCCACTCTCACCTTTTTCTTCTTCCTTCACAGTTCACCGGCACCTTTTTCTCTCTCTGGCCACTCTGTTTTCTAACTCACTCTGTTTTCTAACTTGGTATCATAGCGGGTTAAGGATGACATCCTCCAACTCCATGATTCCCTCTTCCACTTCAACTGTCTCTGCTGCGCCTCTTCCCCCGTTCCCCTCTGTAAACCAAACATTAACCATCAAGCTCACTAGTACTAGCTATCTTATCTGGAAGGCACAGCTTCTCAACGTCGTTATAGCGAACAACATCGATCATCTTCTGGACGGCACCCTCCGACCTCCACCACAGTTTCTCGACTCGCTCTCGTCTCAAATAAACCCAGAATACAGTGTTTGGATTCGTTATAACTGTTCATTATTTGACCCATGAAAAACTGATTTCTTTTCTTTAATTTTCTCATTCAAGGAGAAAAGCCACAATCGTGAACTAATGATTTTCACGAACTTTAATTAAAAGGAATAGATAAATTTATTTACTTTGATCCATGAAAGCAAAGAAAAGACTCCATTGATTTTTTCTCTCCCTTTTTCCTTTTATTTCTTCAGTGAAGTATTTGACGGAGAAAACTTCGTATACTTGAGTTGGACAGGGAGAGAGGACCATTCCTATCTTTTATTCTACATTATTTTCATTAAGCTTAATCTCCATCAGAGTAAGCAATTAACATAAATGGTAACCAATAGGATTTGTTTCATAGGGCCATATCACGTGGGTGTTCATTAAGTGACTGTTTGTTCTTCCTGGAAGAACTTTTGCAGAACAGCTAGAGAACATAAGGGGCGATCGGTCGATGTTCTATACTCGGTCGACAACGTCTACCTCCTGTACTCGGTCGACAATGTCTGCCGAATAGAAACACCCAACAGACAACATCTACCGCACAGAAACACCTAACATTCTCCCACTTGGCCTGTATGACATTATCAAATCCATCATTATATTGATTACACATTATATCACTATTGAGTATACAACTAATATGGATCATAGCGGTCGTATATCAATTATAACGACACAGTTCCTTCCATGTATCACATTATCAATTATATACTCAATATGATCTTTAAACAGAAATAACATAATGGTCCACATTAGTGTATTTCTTAAAGACAATACCTGTTTTATACTTCATTAGTTCATAATGTCATTATGAATGCATTCAACATAATTAAACATGATTCATAAGTGTTTATCAGAAACTATCAATAAGGAGCTCAAGAGTGCCAATTACATAAAGAACACCAACATAAACATAAAGTTAACATTCAAAAATGCTCATTCGTTCGACATGTTCAGTAAATGTCTTAGGTGGCAATCCTTTTGTTAACGGATCCGCGATCATAAGGTTGGTGCTTATGTGTTCTATTGATACTCTTCGTTTCTGAACTTCTTCTTTAACGGCCAAGTATTTCAACTCTATGTGTTTAGCACATTTGGAATACTTGTCGTTTTTAGAAAAGAAGACTGCTGCGGAGGTGTCACAATAAATTTTCAGCGGCTTGGAAATACTGTCAACAATTCCAAGTCCTAAAATAAAATTCCGCAACCATAAATCCTGAATAGTGGCCTCAAAGCATGCCACGAACTCAGCTTCCATAGTGGACGTAGCAGTGACAGACTGCTTCGCACTCTTCTATGAGATTGCACCATCGGCTAAAAGGAACAAATAGCCAAACATGGATTTTCTGGTATCCACACATCCAGCATAATCTGAATCTGAATATCCAATTACTTCAAGATGATCAGATCGTCTGTAAGTGAGCATACTTTCTTTCGTTCCTTGTAAATATTTCAGTACTTTCTTTGCAGCTTTCCAGTGCTCTATCCCTAGATTATTTTGATACCGTCCCAGCATACCGACAGCAAAACTAATGTCGGGTCTAGTACAAGTCTGTGCATACATCAAACTGCCCACAATAGAAGCATATGGAATGTCTTTCATTTGTGTATGTTCCAATTCATTCTTTGGACATTGATTAAGATTAAATTTATCTCATTTTCTGAATTGGAACAACACTTGCCGAACACTTGTCCATTTTGAATCTCTCTAGAACTTTATTGATATAGGCTTTCTGAGATAATCCCAACAATCCTTGTGATCTATTCTGGAATATTTCGATTCCAATCACAAAGGATGCCTCTCCTATATTTTTCATTTCAAAGTTCCTATCGAGATATTTCTTGGTTTCGTACATTAGGCCAAGATCATTAGTAGCAAGCAAGATATCATCAACATACAGAATCAGAAATACAAACTTACTCCCACTGACCTTTAGATATATACACCGATCAACGATGTTTTCCTTAAATCCAAAGGAAGTGATGGTATCGTTAAACTTAAGATACCATTGTCGGGAAGCTTGTTTAAGTCCGTATATTGACTTCTTTAATTTACACACCATGTGTTCTTGTCCTTTAACGACAAAACCTTCAGGTTGGCCCATATAAACTTCTTCATCTAAATTCTCATTTAAAAAGGCAGTTTTCACATCCATTTGATGAAGCTCTAAATCATAATGAGCTACCATTGTCATAATAATTCTGAAAGAATCCTTTTTCAAAATAGGAGAAAAGGTTTCTTTGTAATCAATGCCATCTTTCTGAGTAAAATCTTTGGCAACAAGTCTAGCTTTATTTCGTTCGATATTGCCATTAGAGTCGCGTTTTGTCTTAAAGACCTATTTACACCCAACTCTTTTACAACCTTTAGGCAATTCGACGAGCTCCCAAACTTCATTCTGTTCCATTGATTTTAACTTATCTTTCATGGCATCTAACCATTTATCAAAATTTTCACTTTCTATGGCTTGTGAAAACGAAACTGGATCATCATCAAGTCTTAAATCACATTCGGACTCTTGAAGATACCACATAATCATTAGAAATAGCAGATCTTCTTTCTCTTATAGATCGTATTAATGGTATTTCTAGTGGTTCATCTCTTATAGGTTCATTCGTGACAACCTCATTATGTGGAGTTTAATCATTAATTTGTTGTTCGTGTAAGTCATGGATACGATCAACAACTGTTGGAACAACAACTTGAGCAGAAGTTATAGGTATTGGAACTTGCACCCTAACTTCTTGTATTTCCACTTTACGTGGTTCCAAACTCCTACTGATCTCACCACTTTCAATGAACTTAGCATTTGCAGTTTCAATTATTCTCGTACTATGGCTAGGACAAGAAAATCTATACCCTTTAGACTTTTCTGGATAACCAATGAAAAAACCACTGGTTGTTCTTGCATCCAGTTTCCTTTCATGTGGATTATAAATTCTTACTTCTGCTGAATAACCCCAAACATGCAGGTGTCTTAAACTGGGTTTCCTTCCTGTCCATAGTTCAAATGAAGTATTTGAAACTGCCTTACTAGGAACCCTGTTTAATAAATATACAGCAGTCTTTAAAGCATACATCCACAATGATAAGGGTAAAGATAAATTACTTAACATACTCCTAACCAAATCCATTAAAGTACGATTGCGCCTTTCTGCAACACCATTCTGTTCTGGTGTGCATGGCATTGTGTATTGCGCACAAATACCACGACTTTCTAGGAATTTAGCAAATGGACTTGGATGTTGTCCATTTTCATCATAACTTCCATAATATTCACCACCTCTATCAGATCTAATAATTTTCACTTTTCTATCTAATTGTCTTTCAACCTCAGTAATAAACACTTCGAGAGCATTTATTGACTGAGATTTTTCATTCAGTAGATAGATGTAACCATAACGTGAAAAATCATCAATAAAGGTGATAAAATATCTTTCTCCACCAAAAGATGTAACATCAAACGGACCACATATATCAGTGTGTACAATTTCAAGGAGCTGTTTGCTTCTTGTGGCTGCTTTCTTACTTGTATTTCTTGTTTGTTTTCCTTTAATACAATCAACACAAATATTTAGATCAGTAAAATCCAAATTTGGAAGGATTGCTTGCTTTATCAATCTTTCCATTCTTTGTTTGGATATATGACCTAATCGTTTATGCCACAAATTAGCAGAACATTCATTCATCAAACCACGCTTAGTTCCTACATTATGATGCAAGGTTAATAGAGTCTCAGCAAAACAATTATCGAGTCTTAATTTATACAAACCATCATACAGAACACCAGTATCAACAAGAATATTATCTTTATACAAATTGACACATTCATTCCAAACATACAGGAATATCCATCTGTATCAAGTTTAGACAAAGAAACTAAATTACGAGAAACAGATGGAACATAAACAGTTTGAAAAAGATCTAATTGATGTCCAGTGTCTAACATTAGTCGGCAAGTTCCAATAGCTTCAATTGGAACTTTTACCTGATTCCCCATAAAGATATATCTTTTATTTGGGCTTATGGTTTGGGTCGTAAGGAATCCCTGCATCATATTAGAAACGTGAGTAGTACAACCAGAATCAATCCACCAAGTATTAGAAGGAACTTCAGTTAAATTTGATTCGAAATATACTAAAGCACTAGGCTTACCTTTCTTTTCGAACCATGCCTTATGTTTCAGGCAATTTTTTTGAAAGTGTCCTTGCTTTCCACAGAAATGACACTTATCTTTATGTTCCTTCTTGTGGATTTGGAAAGAGGACTGAGCTACCGATGATAGTCCTTTCTTACCATTTCCACCTTTCTTTCCTGGTTTCTTTCCAGCTCCTTCATAATTCATGAGATTGACAACTTGAATTCCTGGTTTCTTAAGCCTTGTTTCTTCCTGAATGAGCATACTTTGCAATTCATGCACATTCTATTTAGTCTTCATAGTATTTTAGCTCATATGAAATGGGCCATATTGAGGAGGCAAGGAGTTCAGGATGAATGTCACAAGGAAGTTCTCATTCACTTCCATTCCCATGGACTTTAATCTTGCTGCCATGTTTGTCATTTCGACAACATGTTCATGCATGGTACGAGAACCATCAAACTTCATGGTGGTCAAAGTACCTATTAGTGTTCCAGCTAGTGATTTATCAGCCGATTTAGACTGAGAACATTCTTCCACAAATTTCATAAATTCCTTAGCACTTTCAGTTTTAGGAAATGTGGACTTGATGTTGTTCGCTACAGTCATCCGCATAAACATTAGGCTCAGTCTGTTTGATCTTTCCCAAACTTTATAGGAAGATCTCTGATCAGCACTGCTAATTGCAGTAATAGCAGCTGGTTTCTCAGTTAAAAGTGCCAAATCAAGATCCAGAATACCGAGGTGAAACTGAACTTGTTCGCACCATTCAAAGAAATTTAGACCAAAAAACTTTACAACAGATGCGGCTTGCGAATGAAGAGCAACATGAATAGATGCTGCAAAATATAAAACATGCTCAATCAAAATAATGCTTTAAGTCATAGTGCAATCAGACAATCATAAATATATATTGAAGTTCTCCTTTGGGTGACACAACAATATATAATCATAACTATAATCGATGCTCAATATAATTTCACATAATTAGTAATTAACATACTCAGAATAGACATGTTTGTTATCTTTGGATATACTAAACACACCTACTCAAGGCATATGAATTCACCACGATTATATTCATAATTATAAAATAATTAATCCACCTTTGGGCGATTTAACATATTTTATAATCATGAAAATCAATACACTCATGTCAAAATCATAATTATCGTCATGTCATTTCATCAGTGAGCATCACATAAAACATGAGTAGTTGACTTTAATAAATTTGATATATGCGAAAACCTTTATAATTCGGCCACTTTGGTGACTAACGAATTAAACATAATTCAGATATCAAATTAATTAAGCATGAAATTAATAATATCTTGATTCATGCAAAAGCATCCAAAATCAAGAATTATTTCATTATTTTCAATCATGAACAGTAATCAATCACAATAACTTCGGTGAACAATAATTCCAAAATTTCTTAATTTCACCGATTATACATCGTTATTTTAACAAAAAATAATCATTCAACAGCGGAGAAATATACGATTATTCATTATGAAAAATCAACTTTTCTAAACCTCTCGCTGATACCACATGTTCATTATTTTTCTTCATAGTTTTTCATTTTCATAAGAAAATTATAACATACAACAGGAATAGAAAAACTGATTTCTTTTCTTTAATTTTCTCATTTAAGGAGAAAAGCCAGAATCGTGAACTAATGATTTTCACAAACTTTAATTAAAAGGAATAGATAAATTTACTTACTTTGATCCATGAAAGCAAAGAAAAGACTCGGTTGATTTTTCCTCCATTTTTCCTTTTATTTTTTCAGTGAAATATTTGATGGAGAAAACTTCATATACTTGAGTTGGACAAGGAGAGAGGACCATTCCTATCTTTTATTCTACATTATATTCATTAAGCTTAATCTCCATCAGAGTAAGCAATTAACATAAATGGTAACCAATAGGATTTGTTTCATAGGGCCATATCACGTGGGTGTTCATTAGGTGACTGTTTGTCTTCCATAATTTGGAGTCTTCTTGGAAGAACTTTTGCAGAACAGCTAGAGAACATAAGGGGCGATCGGTCGATGTTCTGTAATCGGTCGACAACGTCTACCGCCTGTACTCGGTCGACAATGTCTGCCGAATAGAAACACCCAACAGACAACATCTACCACACAGAAACACTTAACAATAACCGGTTCATCATAAGTTGGATATTTTCATCCCTATCGGAAGACTTGTTGCCCCACATTGTGTCCTTCACAACAGCTAGTGAGGTGTGGGATGCTCTGGCTCGTATCTTTGCATCGTTGTCACTAGCAAGGATCACCGATCTCTGGTGCCAACTTCACTCGCTATCAAAGAGGGCATTTCAACCACCAGCTACATCCAAAAAATTACGACGTTATGCAACACTCTTGTAGAAATTGGTGAACCAGTCTCTTATCGGAATCGCATGATTTACTTTCTAAGTGGGCTAGGAAGCGAATGGTTTCTATTCAAAATCGAGCAGATCAAGCCTCACTGGAAGAGGTTCACAGTCTCCTACAAAGCTTCGATTTTCATCTGAAAAAAAAACTCCGCTACCTCCCTTCCGATGCTGAGTCAAATGCAAGCGAATGCTACAAATCTACACTTCTTTCGTCTTGGTTGGAGCCCTCGTCCGCCCCCTGCAGCTAACTTCCAACCGCAAAATCCTTCTGGTTTTCACCAGAACGGATTCGGTCTTTCTCCTCGCGCCCGCCCCTGTCAAATAACCAGCCCAAAGCCTGTTGCCAGATTTGTAATAAACCCGGCCATGCTGCAACCACATGCCACCATCGGCTCAACGTAAGTTACAGACCGACCAATCTTGCCCAACACTCATATAACCCGAATCAAGCCTCTCTCAGTTTTTCTGCAGTCGACCTTGCCTACTCTTCTGTAGCCCATCACCAACCTATGCACTGCTCATTGGAATCCATACCTCTCTAGGACTCCTCCTAGGTCACTGGCCTCGGTCTTCTACTGACTCTGGCTATTCCATCCTCTGGTTTGCCGTGGCTTCTGGACTCAGGGACAACAAACCATTTCACCCGGAACGCCTCAGTTCTTCAACACCCACAAACGTACCACAGCTCCTCCAATGTCGCCACTACCGATGGTAATTTACTTCCTATCAAACTGGCTATGTTTCTCTTCTCACTTCCACTCGTTCCTTAAATTTATATACTGTTTGCCACACTCCACACATGTCTCACAATCTCATTAGTGTCCAACAGTTGTGTCGTGATAATTCTGTATATGTGGATTTTCATGAAAATTCTTTATGTGTCAAGGATCGGATCACTCACCAGCTTTTCCTTCGTCGTTCCCTCATTGATGGACTTTACCAGGTGCCATCACCTTCTCTGGTTCGAGCACTCACTGCTCAGTCCCCAGACCCGCTTCAAAATCCCTATAAATTTGTTCATACTCAATTCGGAGTCTCTGTAAAAACTGTGCAATTAGATTAGGGTGGAGAGTTACAATCCTTATCGCCACTGTTTAAATCACTTGGTATACATCATCGTATCTCATGTCCTTATACTTCTAATCAAAATCGTCGCGTCGAACGAAAAAATCGTCATGGCGTTGAGACCGGTCTTGCACTTCTATATCATTCCTCGGTTCCTTCACATTTCTGGCCTTATGCATTTGCTACAACTACTTCTTTAATAAACTTGTTACCTACTCCTGTTTTACAAATTAGATCTCCTTATGAGTGCTTATTCAGATCCATCTCAGATTACTTATCACTACGTGTCTTTGGATGTCTATGTTTTCCCCTTCTTCGACCCTTCAACAAACACAAATTACAACCTCGATCTATTTCATGTGTTTTCTTAGGCCCCAGCCCCCACCACAAAGGTTCTATATGTTTAGATCTTCAGTTAAACAAAATCTACATTTCTCGTCATGTCACCTTTGTGGAGTCTGATTTTCCTTTTGCCTCACTATCAAAATGCTTCTCATAATCTCCCTCTTTCTCCTTATCAATCTCATATCTTCCTGGTACATTTCCTCCTACAAATCAAAATGCTCCTCCACCTGTGTCTAGCCCCCCCACCCTCCTCTCCTACCCCTATATGTCAACCACCCTATTCCCCTTCCCACCCTATCCTACCCCAACTCCAGAAAATACCCACCCCATGCGAATCCGAGCCAAAGATGATATTTTTAAAACCAAAGTCTTTTATGCTGAAACTAACTTTGAACCAAAAACATTTCTCCAAACCTCGAAAAGTTCTCATTGGTTAACTGCTATGCACGAAGAGATCTCAGCACTCAAAGACACAAACACCTGGACTTTGGTTTTTCTTCCACGAGGAGCTAAAACTATTGGATGCAAATGGGTTTTCAAAACCAAGCATAATTCAGATGACACAGTTAGTAGATATAAGGTCCGTCTCGTTGCAATATGGTATGATCAAACAAAAGGCATAGACTATGATGAGACTTTCAGTCCAGTTGTCAAATGTAATATCCGGCTTGTACGGATTTTGGATTTAATATATTATATTGTTATTTTATTATATAGTGGCATTTTTGCGGTAAATATTTCAAACCAGTTTTTTTTTTT
>CM039505.1:31121702-31417557 GCA_022432975.1 Begonia masoniana | reverse complement strand
CGTATTTCTTTATCGGTATTTTTCTGATGTTAGTTACAAGTGGCGATTAGGACGTCTAAAGTCATAAAACTGACAGAGACTTCATGTTGCAGTGGTTTTCGAAAATCAGGGTTTGATTATTCGAAAGATATCGATCGATTTCAGGATTGTAATTTCGGTGAGTGAAATTGCAGCTTTTGAGGAGAGAAAGAAAAGGTTTTGTTTTGTTTTCTATTTGTTCTCTGCCGTGTGAAGAACAGAAAGTGTGTGAAGAACAGAAAGTAGACAGGAGAAAATAAAAAAAAAAAAAAAAAAAAAGGGAAAAAAAAGGAGAAAAGCAAAGTTTTTGCTTTTCTGTATTTTGTCTTCTTCCACAGAGAAGAAGAGTGCCCGAGCCACAGCCCCGACGCGAAGAAGAACAGAGGAAGAGAGGAGTGCCCGAGCCGCGCCGACGAACAGAGGCCCGTCGACGCCGCTGACCGCCGCGCCAAGAGAGATCGCCGCCGCCGTTTCTGAGGAAGGAAACGAAGCCGCCGCTGTCATATGCGCTCGCACGCCACGCCGCCGTCGCACGCGCAGAGAGGAAGTCGCTCGCCTGGAAACCGACCACCGTCGCACATCGTCGTTCGACAGAGAGAAGAGGAATTTTTTTTTTTTCGGTTGATAGAGAGAAGAAGAATTTTCTCTTTGTGTTTGCTGTGAACTGAGTGAAGAAACACAGAGAATAGGAGCTGTTTTTTTCTTCTGAAATTTGGAGTGTGAAGGTGGAAGCTTTCTTCAACAGAGAAGAAAAGGATTTTGGTTTATGAATTTGCTTGGGCCGCGTGAAGGAAAATACAAAGAAAGGTCAAAGGTGTTTTTTCTTTGTTTTAGCAGTGCAAATATCTCTGGTGAATAGTGAAGAAATTCAAAGGGAAGAATTTCTGGTTGATTCAGTAACAAACAGAGACAAAACATTTGATTTGTTTCGTTGGTTATTCAGATTCGTGAAGTGTTTTCTGGTGGGAATTGATTATTTGATTAAATAATTAATTGAAAAATTATCAGTTTGTTGGGCGATTTTATTGGTTCAGAATATTCTGCAGGATTTATTCTGATTTTAAAGGGGAGCAATTTTGGGAAAAATATTTGGGCAAAGTTATTGATTCAAATATTTTCAGGCTCGAATAATTTATTTGGCAGATTTATTGACATTGTGGAGATTGATTATTGGGGTTGAATAATTGATCAGGAAATATCTGTTTTTGGGTATTAATTATTGATAACAATGGCAGATAAGGATAACATAGGACCCAGTATTGAAAAATTCGATGGGACAGATTTTGCGTTCTGGAGAATGCAAATCGAGGATTACTTGTACGGAAAATGACTCTATCTTCCTTTGAGTGCGAAGCTAGAGAATATGGAAGATGGTGAATGGAATCTCCTTGATAGAAAGGTTTTGGGAGTCGTCCGATTGACGCTGGCCAAAAGCGTTGCTCACAACGTGGCAAAGGAGAAGACCACCGCGAGTTTGATGAAGACTCTATCTGATACGTACGAGAAACCGTCTGCGAATAATAAGGTATTCCTTATAAAGAAGCTTTTTAATCTGAAGATGATTGATGGTGCTTCTGTCGCAGCGCATTTGAATCAGTTCAATACTATTGTGAATCAATTGCTATCTGTGGATATTGATTTTGAGGATGAGGTTCGTGCCCTAATTTTGTTGGCGTCTCTACCGAATAGTTAGGAGCCTATGAGAGCTGTAGTTAGTAACTCAGTTGGAAGTGCTAAACTGGTATTCACAGATGTGGGGGATCGTATTCTTGCCGAGGAGGTTCGTAAGATTGATTCTGGTGTAACATCGAATGGTTCAGCTCTGAATGTTAAAAATAGGGGCAGAAGTCAAAGCAAAAGTCCGGGCAATAGAAATCGAAGTCAGAGGAAGTCTGGAAAACACGCCAACTTTGAGTGTTATCATTGTGGTAAGAAATGACACATAAAGAGATTTTGTCACAAGTTTTTTCGGGAGAATCTGAATGCCAAAGGAAAGAAAAAGATGTTCGAAGAGGGTGACATAGATGAGGAGGCAGATACAGCCACCGAAGAGTCCTTTAGTGTGTACAACGAGGATGTTGTAAATTCTGATTGCCAAGATATGAGTTGGGTGATCGATAGTGGCGCTTCAATACATGCCACTTCGCGGAGAGATTTCTTTACATCCTACACTTCGGGTGACTTTGGAAGTGTGAGGATGGGAAATGGTGGCGTAGCAAAAGCCATTGGTATGGGAGATGTGCGTTTGGAGACCAACATCGGCAACACCTTGGTTTTGAGAGATGTGAAGCACATCCCTGACATCCGCAAGAATTTGGTCTCGACTGGCAAGCTCGACGACGAAGGGTTTGGCAACACCTTTCGTGATGGAAAATGGAAGCTTACCAGAGGTTCATTGATTGTGGCGAGAGAAGAAAAATGTTCCTCATTATATGTGATACATGCGAAGATCGCGGGTTCCACAGTCAATGTGATGGGTAATAAGGCTACAAAGTTTGTGAATTCACCTTCTAAGAGAAAGGTTGAGAAGACTCGGAAGAAGTCAGGTTCTCAGGTGAAGTTTAGGTTGGGATCTGAGGGTACATCAGAGCCGGTGAGTCAGCCTATTACAGATGTTCAGTCATCAGGGTCAGTTTCACGTCAGAGTGGTATCGTCAAAGGCAAAACAATGTGGAAGGTTAAAACTTCAGGACGATATGATGAAACTGTGAGTTATGCATTGAATGTGTTCGAGGGTAATGATTCCTGTGTGGAGTCTTCGACATGTTCAGATGGAGTTCGTTGCAGCAACTCTGATAGTTCAGTGATACCATGGAGGAGGAGATGTGATTTCTTCTCAAGTAAATCTCTCAAGTTTAAGCGGGGCTTAAACTTGAACGGTATCGGATGCTGAGTTGGCCCATCTGGGGCCTTTGTGGTAGAGGAGCTTTTTTAATGAAGTTTTGCAGATTTGTTTCCTTGCACCGGAATTTCGTTGAAGGTGGAGATTGTCAGAGTTCAGTGTTCTAGATTCGCTTTGGATTGGGCCGAGTAGCCCGTTGGATCTCTCTTATGGAATTCGTGTCAAGGTGGAGTTTGTTAGAATTTGGTGTGACCCGAATTCTAGTGGGCCGGGTTGGGTCCGTTATCAATATTAGGGTTTTATGTTTTCTCTATATATTGATGTTTGAGTCGCAAAACTCATTGTACCGAATTGATATTAGTGATTCTCTCCTCTGCCCATGGTTTTTTTCCTTTCTAGGGTTTCCACGTAAAATTCGGTGTCCATTATTTTCTCGTATTTTCTTTTTCGGTATTTTCTGATCGTTCGTTACAAGTGGATTAGGACGTCTAATCCTAACATACTCTTCCACTCTCTTTTGTTGGTCGGATAGCACACCCATTTTTTGCATGCCTATTGAGGTGTCATTGCAGTAATACCTCCTGGTTTATTTGCCAAGCAGGATGCGCAGAGAGGCAGATTGAAAAGCAACCCTGAGAATGGAGTGAAAAGGATTATGGCATTCGAAGCAGGGGCGCACAAGAATCAAAGACTGAGAGAGATTTGACGGACGTTAACGGAAAATTTAACTGTAAAGTATTCATTGTTAACACTTTAAATTATGAAGTGTCAATTGATAATTAAAAATTTCAAGTGTTAATTGAAAATATCATCATATTTTTATGATCTATTTTGATAATTACAATTTATTTTATTAGGTTTCAGGTGTCATTTTACTACTACCTTCGGGCGTATGTAAATTAAAAGACCTTAAATTCCGTGAAAACTACCCATTTTTACTCATAGAACCATTTATGAGATGTTTTAACTAACAATCAATGGTGATTCTATTACACAAGTCCACGTGTTGAACTCTAAGTAATATATTTGATTCTATCACAAGGTAGAATTGTTATAAATAAATTTTTAATTATCAATATAATTTCACTCAATTTTATTTAAACAAAAAAATAAAACTTAGGATTGCAATTATTCCTCTATAATTCCTCTATTTAATTATTTATCTTCTTTAATTAATTAATTCTTCTGAGTTTGTTAATAAAAAAATCCTAATTATCTAAAAGTTTCTTTCAATAGTCAATTAAAAATACTGTCATAATTCAATTCACTATATTCGTACGTGAATAATGTCAGGTTAATTAGTATTAAGAATTGTCACGACTAATAGGCGAGCCTAACAGAACATCAGATCGGGCGAACCAATCCTCGGTGAGGACCTGATCACCTAGCATAAGACTTGATTTGCAGCAGAAGAGTTGAATATTAATCAAAAGCCAAGATCCACACAATAATTACAAATATAATATTGTGATAAAGTAAAACAGTTCAATAAGTTTCACATGTCTAAATCTAAATCAAACCTAGATATCTTATACATGCCAAATAAAGATAAGTCATCATTAGGCGAAAAACTAAACACTCAAATGCAGAGAGAAATAAAATAAGCAAACAACTCAAGCTCTAACTACCCACTGTTCTTATTTTTTTCTTGAAAAAGGAAAGGGTCGTTGAGGTGAGTGACTAACTCAGTAAAAATGTTATATTAAATACATGTAAAACTTCTTTTACCTTTTCTTTCAAAACATGATAAGGAAACATAATGGTTTTCAAAACATTATTGTATTGAAAACTCATTTTCACAATTTTAAGAAAACAGGCTTCGCGAGCCAATGATGAGACATTAAGTAAAACATTTATCGCATACATAGACGACTATATGAAAATACGACATCATCATTTATTTCACTTGAAAATCATTTCAGTGAAAAAGGAGAGTCGCTCAGGGACCCCTCCGATGCATATACATAGAAAAGAAACCTCATGAGACAGAAAGAAAAGTCAAGAAACGTGCGATCCGAAGATCAAGTTTCGTTATTCGGGTTGTCGGTGAACAATAGTCATCTACGAAGCAATCCGTATGAACGATAATAAACAAATAATAATACCATAATCAGGTTTAGGGATTTGAAACTCAAGGAGCGCGTTATCACCGTCCTATTACCCATTCACATAGTAGAAGGTGTACTAGGAATGTCCTCTAAATAGTTTGACATTGAGATCGTCCAAAAGTATCACGAGGATCAATCATCTATCACAACAATAATAAAAATCAGGCGTCAATGGTAAACGTGTAAATCGTACGTAAATATATACACGTAAAATACTGACGTGCTATCGGCCAGGCCTCGTCAACTTTACATGGGTGATAGCTCATTAAAATAGAATTTTGGAAAACAATGATGCAATGCAAAACAATCAATATAAAATTCCTACCTTTACTCTGAGCGTTCCTTCTTCCAACTGGAGGCGCAACTTCAGCAAGTGGCTCGAAGTCGTCTAAACCTAAAACAAAACCAAGGTTAAGATTACCTGACTCAACACTAAGGGAAGACACTAGAATAAGTTCTAAATCCTAGGAACTCAATCTCTAATCCTATAAGCGGCCGCGAACTTTGCTGGGGCGCTTGACAAAGTTTTTCCCAAAATAAAACTGTATGGTCGACATTTCAAACCATGAGTCAACAGTTTCTACCTCTCGGGTTGACCCGCTGGAGCACCCGGCAATTATTGACTTGAATTGACGATTGTGGTGTACGTTTTTATAGAATTAAGGGGGATATGACTAATTGCTTGAGTATGTTAATGGAGTGAAATGAGAGAAACAATGGTTAGGTTAAAGTTTGGATTGACAAGGGCATATGTGTAAATTTTTGAAATATATGATATAAATGAAGAGTTTAGTGAAGGGTTTTAGCCGCCACCTTATTCCACCTTCATTTTTTGGTGCTCAGCTCAACAGGTTTCTCCCGGCTATTCTCCTGCCCGATTTCTTCAACCTAGGTGAGTTTTACTTCGATTTCTTGCTATTTTAGTGGTTAGTTAATAGAGGGGTTGTAGATGAGTGTTTTGAGAGTGCTGTAAGTGAGAGTTGGGTTCGGGTTTTGTGGTGAATCGGGGAATGCACGATGAACAGAATTCCCAACTAGCTTCCTTAAATTTCTTGATGGTTTAGAATGAAGTTTAGTGAAGATTTAATTAATACTGTGTTTATGATTTTAGGTGAGCAAACTCTCGAAGTAGCTTACAACCAAGAATCTCTCAGGAAGCCAGGTAAGTAGAGTATGTGTGTGCCTTCGGGCCTACATCACAAAACAGTAGGGTATATGTATGTTTTGTATGATTTTTGGTTTGGCAGGTATCATGTTTTTGAAAGAATACGAAAATGAATTTACATATATAGTGGCATGGTAAGGCATGAACAGATTGAATCAGATTAACTATTAAAGGAACTAATCCGCCCCTTAATCGAGTCAGAGGATACATACTTTGGGAAAAAGGATCCATTTCCCATCGAATATGGGGATTATGAACAACTATTAAGGGAACTAATCCGCCCCTTAATCGAGTCAGAAGATACATACTTTGAAAAAAATGATCCACTTCCCATCGAACAGGGGGATCATGAACAGCTATTAAGTGAACTAATCTGCCCCTTAATCGAGTCAGAGGATACTTACTTTGGGAAAAATGATCCGCTTCCTATCGAACAAGGGGATCAACAGGGTACGAACATAAATACAACATGAGCTATGAGAGTAGAAACTGCATGAATAGAGTTTATATTTCAGCATTTTATTTTATTATTGCTCTGCTTATTTAGCATTAAGCTAATAGATGAGTTTTGTGATGTAGGTGCAGTGGTGACTACAGGTGAGTTCTCCGAGTATTAAGGAATAGAGGCAGTTGGAGGAGTGCATTCATACAACGGTTTGATAACTGATGAGGCGATTTAACCAGTGGAAGTATGTGTGGAATTTAGTGGACAAATGTTTAGCTAATGTGTGCTAGGAATCTTAATAACAGTGGTAGTTTTAATGTTTTGATACATTTTTGAAATTATTCTGACAATGAAACTTGGTTGGTTTTAACTGTAGCTTTTTTTTGGATTTTGAGTAAGTTATGGATTCACGTTGTTTTGAATGGTTGCTGTCAAAATTTTATAAGTTCTCTTGTAGTCAGAATCGTCCACCGATTAGTGTATAATCGGTTAAGTTATGTTTCTGTCATAGGAATAGTCGTTCAAAGTTGTAAGGGAAAACAGTCGTCCATTCTGTGGACAAGAACAGTCGTCCAAAATTGAAGGCTAAGTAGTAGTCCAAAGCTGAGGTCAATAAAGTCACGAGGACCGGGGACGATAAAGTCACGTGGCCTATGGATGATAAATTTGAGTAAGCCTATGGACGTTAGTCTGTGGACAATGAGTTTATGTAACCCGTGGACGATGAAGTCACGTGGATCGGGGACATTAAAGTCACGCGGTCTGTGGACGATAAGTCTAAGTAAGTCTGTGGACGAAAATCCGTAGGCGATAAGTCTATGTAGCCGTGGACGACGAGGGACAGTTGTCCAAATTGTCATAGAGATTAATGGAAGAGTCATCGTCCAAAGTTATCGTTCAGAGTGTTGTTGAAACGGTATCGTCTAAATTAACGTTGTCTGAAGTGATATCGTCCAAAGCGATCGTTCAGCGTACGTCGTCCAGAGTCGCGACGTCTAAAGTCGCTTGTCCAGAGTTCGTCGTCCAGAGTCGTAGACGAGTACGTCGTCCAAGGTTGTGGACGACAGACTCTGTGGATTCCAGATCGCCCTGTAGCGTTGAACTGGCTGTAGTTGTCGCAGAGATGTTTCGAACGTCTTTTTTTTTTATTTAAACTGAAAGATTTTCTAGTCTGTTTTCGTAATGGCCCTGTTCCTCATATAAATGTCTTCCGTTGTAAAGTTTTGATGTTTTAAACAAATGTCGATTTTACCGCTGAGAGAAATTTTAATTTTTCCAGAATTTCCTAGTTCAGTTTAGTGAGTGTGAGTAGCAAACCGGGTTGATTAATTCGGGGTGTTACACCTACGGTCGACACTTCCTTCTAGCAGTCAACACCTTATAGCTCTCGAGTTAATTCATCAAATGGCCTAGTGGTTGACACTTCATCCACAAGTGTCAACACTTCCCCTAAAGAGTCGACACCCCAAACTCTCGGGTTACACTAGCGACACTTCCCTTGAAGTGTCAACACTTTAAGCTCTTTGTTCCCAGTGCAGGGCTTGAAGTGTTGACCAGTGTCTACAACAGTTGACACTTAGGCAATTTCCAGCGACAGGAAGTCGTAGAAATCACTCCCTCTCTCCGTTTCTTGCCTCCAAACGGCGACAATGCCTGCACACACTCCCAGTACACCAATATATCCAGAATAATCAGATGGAATCAAGCTCCATCGCTCGAAACTATCCTCAATCTAAAACCCTAAACTTTAAACTTGAAAACGAGGAAGAATACTAACCAAATCCCGAAGTCTCTTGACGTACGGTGGCACACAAAGCCTCACGAACAATTCCTTAGCCACCGAACTCGACGAATCGCACAAAACGGAATCGCTCATCTCTCCCTGCGGCTCTAAGCAAGAATGAGAATAAGGTTTTTCTAACTCTATTTATCAAATTTCTACATAATTACCCTTTAACCCCATAACTTAAAAAATTTATACATTTCACCCAAACTTTATATTAGAAAAAAATCTTTAAAATACCAGTTTTTATAAGAATAATTAATTTTGGCGATGAACATAATTATTTGTTTATTATTCTAAGTTATTAATGACTATTAAGTTAAATTGTTGTTTGAATACTTAATTGGTTTTCATGTTTAAGTTATATTCACATTGAAAAACCTTTGATGCCCTAAGCATTCTGCGGAAGCCCATTCCCGAGACAGTATTTTTCAAATCTTCATTTGTTGATGCTCAAAGATAGATGCAGACACCCGCAATGGACACGTAGAGGATTTTACAGAATCCTGTTCAGAGACAAAGAATTCAAATTGATGCTTCTTCAGATGCACAATCACTAAATGCGAAAACCCAGAGCAGAAGTTTGGGAAAGTACATGTGGAAGCCCATCGCCTCATTTATGTATCTAACGGATAGTTCGAGGTCCCTCGAATGAACAGTAGAGGGCGACCAGTACTCGAGAATTTTGAAGGCGTCTATAAATAGAAACTCACTTCATTGTGCAACTCACGAATTGCTAACTCCTCCGACATGTTACCTGTTCACTTGCTAAGATTTAAGCATTCATTCTTGAACTAGAATTGAACCTCTCTAACTCGTAACTTTAAATTGTTCATCTTTGAGAGAGTTGGGTCTTGTACTTAAACTTTTCTACCTCTTCTATATGCTGAGAAAACTAATATGATGACGCCCTGAAGATTCAGTTAAGGTTCGATTGACACTCGTAGGTTCAATTAAGAACAATGGTGACGCCCCTAAAGATTTATCGTAAGGTTAAATTGACACTTGGAAGCTCAATTATTTGTAACTAGAAAGATTATAATGAAAAGAATATTCGAGGAGACTTGGAGCATAGACGTATGCAAAATTAGTTGAACCGCATTCACAACTTGTTTGCACTCTCTTTCCTTACTCTCTCACTTAATATTATTATTAGTTGTATATTAGACTTATTGAATCTAAGTAAGAGAGTCAAGTTATAACATGAGATAGCAAACAATTAAAATTTAATCATACAAATAAGTTTTAAAAAAACTTAATTCACCCCCCCCCCCCCCCCCCCCCCCCCCCCCCCCCCCCCCCTCCCAGGTCAATACCAATCCTATAATTTGTATCAAGGTACAATCTTATACTTGTGTATGATTAAAATTTCTTAGAAATTTGTTATTTGATTATTAATTTATTGCATAATATTAATGGTTCACATGTTAAAGGACAGTCGATCTTCAGAGCTTCATTTTTTTATGGTAACGATGATATTTATTGAAAATCTAGAATGAGAATATATGTGCAATCTATAGACTATGATTTGTAGCATATTATTCAAAATGATCCTTATGTTCCAATATAACAAGAACAAGGATTAAATGTTCCTAAATTGCCATATGAATATGATGAAAATTATAAATGTAGATTATGTTTAAATGCTAAAAGCCATGAACATCTTGTACTATAATTTAAATAGAGATAATTTCAATAGAGTGAAAGAATGTGATAATGCATGTGACATATGGAGATTACTTGAAGTCACGCATGAGGGAACTAATCAAGTAAAAAAAAAAAGAAAATGAATTTACTTGTACATGAATATAAACTCTTTTCTGTGGAAAGTGTTAAAATCATTAGGCAAATGATTACACGTTTTACTAACATTACTAATGTTTTAAAAGTTCTTGGTAGGACTTCTAAACGAAGAGCTACTGAGAAAAATTCTTAGGTGTCTACCAAGATCTTGGCAATCCAAAGTGATGGCAATCCAAGAAACATGCGATCTTGAGGTGTTAAAGATGGTGGAACTCATCAAATCTCTTACTCACGATATCAAGATTAGGTAAACGAAAAAGAAGAGTGAAAGGGGAAATAAGTCTTCAAGAAAAAAAACTTCACTCTTAAAGCCTCGTTAAGTCAACAAGCTAAGAAGGCACTAAAGACATTCAAAAAAGAAACGCAATGAAAGTCACATGGGATGATAATAATAAAAACACATCATCCAGGGATTAAAAAAATTGCAAACATATACTTCATGACTAAGGAGAATGAGGTATATAATTCATTCAGTGATTTAGATGAGGATTTTGATGAAAGTGAATTGTTAGATTTTTTTGAAGCGTAAAAAAATTAAATTGCTCAAGTCTAAGTATAAATTGTTGAAAAAGAAAAATATGAATTGGTGAAAAAACATGCTAGTATGTCTTCACCTTTAAAAAGTGATGTGTTATGGAATCTTTCAACTCACAATCAAGCTTAGAGATTTTCTAACACTATTTTTAGTGCTCATTTTGTAGGTGATCATGGAAGAAAATACATTCAAAATATCAAATACATCCAACAAACTAGTTCTTCATGAGGAAGCATAGAGGAAAAACAAGCACAAGTTTAGAAGAATTATTGGACTTTCCAAAACTACCTACTACCTAACCTCCAAGGAGTATTTGACATATATGATAGTCTACACAATCTCATATAAAAAAGTATTCTTCATGAATAATGTAGTTGATTTCTCTAGCTTTCTCTAATGGGGTCTTTCAATAAGATCGAGATGATTAACTGTGTCAAAAAGGTTGAAAACAAAGGGTATCAATTCTACTATGAAACTGACCACACCAATTTTAAGATAAGAACAACTAAAAAATGAAGGAGACTTAAGGAAGAAATTTGGCACCGATCAATGACATGGAAGGTTGATCAAATACATGCATGAATCAAGGAAGATGTTGCAATATATAAATCACGCATTTAGAAAAGGAAAAACAATAAAGTATGTAACATGGACTAATCGGTTACATAGTGCATTAGCATCATAGTTAATTACAGTTACAAAGGTCATTAACTGTCATTTGAATTTTATGACGTCTTTTGCAAGGGTATTGTTACCCCTAGCTAAGGAGTACTTCATGTTACATGAAACAAACGTGTTTGCTATCCGCAACTTACCACGACTTCTTTGGGTTGTTTGTGGTTGCTAGAATAGTGTTTAATATTTTATGCATTAGTGAGAATTGGGTAAGATTATCTTTATTTCAATTTTTTCTTTACTTTTTGAAGGTGAAATACTTTAGTGAAGGTGAGGAATCTCACACATTATCAAGTTGAAGTGTTAGGAGTAGTCAAAGGAGTGGAAGACTATTTTGGGCACCAACTCTGACTAACTTTTGTTCAACTGCACATAACTTTCTTTCCATTTTGAGTTCCGACCTAAAATTTTAGAAATTTAATCATCACTAATAAGAAGCTAAGCTTTCTGAAATTCATGCGCAAATTCGTGGAATATTTTTTATTTCAACACAGAATATTTGCTTACTAAAGCTGTGAAGACTTTCCTTTTTGGGTTCTAATTCCCTTGAAGGAAAAGTATCCTCGTCATTGACATGTTGATTAGGGGAAATACAAAAACATGTTTTTACACTACTAGTAAAAGAGTGCAACTGAGGATCACTTATTCATTCCTTGTTGATGACAAATGAGATGACCATATGAGATTATGTGAGGACAATCAAGTCACCATCAAATATAGGTTCCCAATTCCAAAACTAGTTGATATATTAGATGAATTGAGTGGTGGCTCCATCTTCTCAAAACTAAATCTCAAAAGCAGCTACCATCAATTCTCAATGAAGAATGGTGCTACATGGTTGGTAATATCTCTCGACCTATTCATTTTCCTTAGCACTTTCATGAATTTCTTGCACTATATTTTGATAGAGTATTCAGGAGAGTTTAAGGCTGATGTTTCTATTTTCATCTTGGTTTGTATTATAATCTTAGTTTGTATTACCGATTTGATTTTACATTTGAGGCATGTTAAATCATTAAGTCATGCCAAATTTTATATCAATCACAAGAAGTGCCCTTTTGAGCAAAATGAAGATAATTTACTTGGCTTGATAGTCTCACAACGTAGCATGAAGGTGGATAAGGCTAAGTTAACATATATCAACGGATGACCAAATTCAACCAATAAGGCAGTGGGCAACCTATCTAGAAGTTTCCAAGACTTATTAATTGGTGAAGTTCAAGGTGAGAAAATTGCAATTCATTATGGGAAAAAAGATGTGTATGAAGTTGTGAAATAACATTTCTTTTGACCATATAGGAAGAAAGTTGTGCTCAAGTTTGTTGAGAAATATATCTCATACAAAAGGGGAGAGGGCCGATTGCAACATCATGGCTTTCACTTATCTTTGTTGTTTCCTAATCTTCCTTGGGCTAAGTTGAACATGAATTTGTTTTTGAACTACCTCGATCAACTAGAGAAAACGAAGCTATCTTTGCTGTGGGGGAACAATACTCGAGGAAATCATGAAGAGAACAAATGGAAGAATTCTCGGATTCAAGGACGAATCTGTAACACCCGGCATTTTTGGCCATGTAATAATCTGTTGAATTATTGTATGGATTTAATTTGCCACTATTACAATAACTATTTTATTGTAAACTTTGGAGCATTTAATGGGGAGAGAACCGAACTAAAGGCTAACTAAACTAAACATTTAAGTTTAGAATGCATGGAAGGGTAAATTGGAGAGAAATTAAGGTTGGTGGGAGATAGCCAATGGTTGAGTGACATCTGGCGACTTGATGAAGAAGCTAAGTTCTTCCTCCCACGCGAGATCCTCATCACTTCTCTGCTCTGCTCTCTCTCCATTCTCTTCTCGGTATTCTCTCTTCCAGTCGACAAACAACCATCGAAGATTTACTTCGATCTCCTCAGATTTTCTTCTGCTCCTCTGTTAAGGTAAACATCTACTAATGCTAACAAGTTTGGACAAGTTTAATGTGGGTTTTTCCCGAAGTTTAGGGTTATGGTATTTTGTGAAAAACTCACTGTCTTTGGATGAAAACACACCGGTTTGTTTTCTAAGGGTTTGAATGAGTTTGGAACAGACTCTTCTGACTTATTTGTTAGCATTTGCAGCTTGTTTGTTTTCTGAACGTACATGTACAGGTTCGAACATTTCCGAGACTTTCCGGCTAACTGCATCGAGGATAACAGGTAAGTTCATAACCGTAGGTTGGCCCTTAAGGCCCTACATCACGGAGGTACTAGGTTTCCTGTTCTGTCTGGTTGTTTTGGGTAGAAAGGTTATAGTCTATGTTCTGAAATGTCTGGCTTCGATTTACTTTCTGTTGTCTTATTTCTGCTGTCTGCCTGTTTAAGTTCAAGCACCGTTCATGCTTACACGTTTTCTCTGAAAGACATGCAAATGTTTTCTGTACACTGTTTGAAACTAAACAAGATAAAATCCGACTGAAATGTACCAGGTTAAGTGCGAGACGGGGACTCGCCCCTGAACTGTTTACTGTACTATATCCCTGAATGTGCCTGATAGTGCACCCTCCCCCTCCCCCACTGTTGCCAGTTCCCCTATAAGCTCCACTTAATTCTACTGCCACTGTAACTTAATGCTCTGTACTGTCACCGTATTTCTGAAAAAAAAACTGCATGCATAGCATTTTGCATCACTGCATTCTGATTATGTCCTTACTGAGTTTTAGACTCATAGGTGAACTCCCTGATGTAGGTACTGAACCCGAACTTGAGGACTTTGTGCCTCAATCTGATGAATAGGTGGCTGGTGGCTCGAGCTCATGGGGGTTTGGTTGCTGCAGCCAGACATAGTCTTCCGTCCTGAGGTTTAAGTTTTTGTAATGTCTATATCTGTAAAGTTTTCTGGGAAATTCTGGTTTTGTGGTAAAACTCTGTAAAAACTTCTCTTTTGGTAGATTCTGCAAATATATGTTAGGTCCTGTACTGATCCTCAGATTTTAAAACAATGTACAAGTTCTGACTTCTCAGTTTTAGAAACCACTGTATTTGACAGTTATTTTATATTCTGAATGTTTCTGAAATTGTTTGGGGACATTTCTGTTAGTTTGTTTGTGCATGGATGACATCTGGTTTTGAAACTATCCATGAAGTCTGTTTCATTGAATCTGTATATTGTAGAGTACGTTTTACAATCTTGTTTTGAATTCAGGTATTGAAAGTCTACAATTTTCATACCTTCTGTTTGCACTGTATTTGACAGTTAATTATGTTCTGAAGTATTATGAGATGGTTTGGGATATTTCTGTTAGTCTATGCCTGGATGGTCTCTGGTTTTTGAGCTATCTATGCAGAGTGAAATATTTAAGTTTCTGTCGTGCTCGAGAACCATGTTTTGATGTGGTTTGAGAATCTGAGACGTTTATGTCTTATGTTTTATGCTCTCCGCCCGGGTGTATTTTCTGTTAAAAGTTATCAAATTTTGCCTTTAAAACTCCGTCTTTCGGCTGACGTCACCCAAGTCTTCTGCCAGTGTAATTACATCTTCTGGTGACGTCATCTGTCTTGTCTTATTTGACATCCACCGCCGGCTTATCTCTTCCGCCCAGTTCATTCACAGTTTCTGTCTGTATCTTTCGGCTGACGTCATCCATCTTCCGGCTGACGTCATCACCTCGTCTGATTTCATTTATTGTTTGTATCCTCCGGCTGACGTCACCCATCTTCCAGCTGACGTCATCATTTCATCCGAATTCCGTCTGTTGCCTGTATCTTCCGCCTGACGTCATCCTTATTTCCGTCTTTGCAACTGCATCTTCCGCCTGACGTCATCTCACATCTTCCGCCCGACGTCATCTCACATCTTCCGCCCGATTTAATTGTATCACCTGATTTAGTTTAATTACATCCACCCGTTCCGGTTCGTTGTCTCATTAATTGACATCCACCGTTCCGGTTTAATTTGCATCCACCACCCAACAGTATTCTGTTTGTCTTTTAAACTACGACTTCCGCCAGCTTATTTATTTCTGCTTCCTGCTTTATCCTTTAATTCTGTCATTTATTTCTGAAGCCTGTCTCCTAATATTATTCTGTTTTCCCGTTTCGCTTTTGAATACAGGTGATGTTTTTCCCTTCCTCTAAAAAGTTTATGAGTTTACTTTTAAAGCTCATCCCGTTTATGTTCAAAAAAAAAAAATAGTCACTGTTTTCCGTCCACTGTCCCGGAGTGATGGCTCCGATCTCAGACCCCGATCGGGTTCCGGATTTGGGCTGTCACAGAATCCTTCCCATAATTGCATATCTAATTCCTTAAAGAAATTTAAACAAAGTGATAAATAAAGAAATGCTCATAGAATTGTTGACTTTCAGAGCAGAGGTTGACGAGTATGTAGAGATATAAAATTCAGTTAAAGGATTATTGGAAGAATTGTCTCCATTATTCTCTACAAATATGCCATAAGGATTATCATGATTGAGGGAAATTGAAGATCACATAAATTTACTGACATGCCTAGGAGACCCGTCACGAGATCACAAACTCGGGCCCATAATTTAGTCACTCAATGTTCTAATGATTTTTCTCTTTTTGCAGAGTTTGACCCCATCATGGACTTCACTTGGGAGCCGACCTCGGAAGATGTGGAGAAACCTTGTCATGTCCTTCATTGAAGCATTCACACGGAGCATTCAAGCAGCCCAATGGGAATTTGTCTTCCCGGGCCCTTAAACGTGTAATTTTAATTTTTAAACTCATTGGCATACATTAGCCTTTTTGTAAGGATATTTTATAATTGCATATCATGCGTTAGATTGTGTGGTTAGGGTTAGATGAATGTGGTGAATGTTGGGTTGAAGAAATATTCAACCCCATGGAAAGAGCCTCATCAAATCAAGCCCAAGGAAAGCCTTAGCCCAAAGAAGAGCCCACTTGTGAAGGTATGATTTTTCAGGTACATGAGTTAGTGGAGGCATGCATAAAAGAGTTGGCAAAATCCCACCCATTGGCTAAGGAATGGCTCGGATCAAATTGTGCTTGATGAAGTGGAGGCGCACGAGCAGCATTTAGTTCGGTCAGGCATGCGCGCGGGCAGGCGGCACTCCAGATCAGCACGCCTAGCTAGCGCCTTCTTCCTCGCTGGGCGAGCGCGCCATGGAGTGATGCGCTGGTGCATCATGGCCGCTGATCAGCGCGCCACGCTAGAGCATCTATTGGTTGCTGGGCCGAGGATTGGCACGCGTGGATTGCACCCTTGATGGCTGCCGATTGCATTTCATCCATGGCTCACATTTCTTCTCCAATTTTTGCCAAACCCCATCCACCTTAGGATTGCCTATTTAAGCATTGCATTGGTGTGTGTAAAATACTTTGGCCAAATTTATAAAACTACTATTTCCCTATTTCAATGTGGTATGCCTTTGGTGTTTTCCTTGGTTCCTTGAGCCAAGTGGAGTAGCCCTCCATTATTAACCTAGCTTGGGTTGCTAGGTTAATTCTTAACTATTCCCTCGCCTTTTCCATTGGGATTAGGAGTTGAGGACGAAAACCTAGGTCCTAGGTTTTCGTTTTTCCTACGAAAAATTCGTTTATCTAAGAGCGTAAAACGTAAGATAGCTCTTGGATCCGCCGAAGGTATTTTCATCTATTTCATTTCCGTCTACATTTCACACACTTACCACCTCTAAATTTTGGCCAACACTTCACACACATCACTATTTATTTCTTGCATTTTTTTTTTCTTCTCTTCATCTCCATAATATTCTCCACGGTTTCACACACATTTCACCACTTTCATCTTCTTGATTATCTTTGCATTTTCTTTCCATTAACCTCATAATATTCGGTAATCATATCAACTAGCATCTTCTTTAATTTCTTGCATTTTATTTTGTCTTTTGTTTCCTTTATTTTCAGTTTCCTTGCACAACACCTTCACCTGAGCACTCTTGAATATTTTTGTGGGTTACACGGACCCTTCTCTAAGGGATCCCGTGTCATTTACCATCGGAAGTTGTTTTGCATAATTGACTTAGTTATAGAATAAATATAAAAGAAACGAAGGAATTACAAAAACAAGTGGCAAAGTTATTGTTAGGGCATATCAAATAATCTCTAGGTCCTTGTGTGGCACCTACTCTATCAGTACCAAACAAGGATGAATTCATAAGAATATGCATAGACAGTTGAGCTATCAACAAGATAAATGTTAAGTACAGATTATGTGAATTAAGGTGCAACCAAGTTCAATCTAAAAGACCAATATCCATGTCAAGATATAGAAGACCCAATGACAAGATCAAGGACTAAAAAATGCATAAAGCACTTTATAGTTTGATTTTAGAAATACAAGAAAGATGAGCTAAAACCAATAAATATATGAAGTATTGATGAAGATGCAATGGAGGATACGGTGCATGAAGATCCGAGCCCTGCTGAACCCAGTCGATGGCGTTGCGTTTGCGGGCTGGGTTACGGCAGGGGTCTTTACAGATTTGATCTATAAAGAAGTCAAGTTTCCTTATCTTAAATTGGCAAGTAATTTGTTTATAAATTCATGAAGGGAGGGAGCGGCTACTTGGTCCTCAAGCAACCCACGAAATTCATTTATCAATTGGTCCAAGTTTCTTTTTATTATGTGGTCCAAGTTTTCTTTTGTTTGGTGGCCTAATTTTCCTTTCTTTTAGTCTAGTTTTCTTTTATTAATTTGTTAAATTTCATAATCTTTAGACAACTATTTGTTTCTTTATTACCTTAGGATATTTTGATTATTTTAATTATTATTGTAGTCTATTTAAAGGCATGAACCTTAAGAGAATTTTATAACAATAAACATGATTTTGAATTTACTCTTTGTGAGAATTTTCTCTTTGGTTATTTATGAAGAACTGGATATTATTCGGTCAAAATTTGAGAGATCAACTTGATAGCTTTGGTTCTTACCAAAGTTCGGTTACAGGTCAAGCTCCTTGTTTGATAACTTTGGTTCTGTCCGCAAGGTTTGATTGGGGTCAAGTTCCTCATAATTGATTCAAAGACGTTCAATCGTTTCTATTCTATATTGTTGAAGGGTCTTGGATTTGATATACATGTGATTCTCATCAACAGATATCTTATACCAAGGCTGGAACACAATTTAGATTAATTGAATATAGCTATAATTTTCTCTAAGGTGGATTTAAAAAGTGGATACTATCATATTAGAGGGAAATAGGGTGATAAGTGGAGGACCACCTATAAGACAAAGTTCAATTTGTATGAATGGATTTTTATGGCATTCAGACGAACAAATACCCCTAATATCTTTACATGCCTTATGCAACATGTTATGAGATAGTTCATCTAAAAGTTCTTAGTGGTTTATTTTCACAATATTCTGATACAACATAGACTATGAACCCATTTGTAGCATTTGAGAGAAGTGTTTTACTCTTTATTAGCAGCTCAATTATGCAGCAATTCAAAGAAATGCATCCTCAATCGTGATAGTGTAGGATCATGATTAATTGTTTTGCAATGGGTGAATTAGATTATTAAATGTTTTCACAAATTAATCAATTAATTGCTTTGCAATCTTAAAATGAACAAATTCTCTCAAACATAAACAATTTACACACTAACAAGCAAGCAAATAACAAGTATATAGTCAGAGAGGGAGAGGATGAAACACAAGTTGGTAACGTAGTTTGGCCAAACTGCCCACGTCCGTCCCTTCAAGGCTCCCCTTGAATATTTTCTTCCACTAACTTTTCCGATTATACTCAATGAACTTTCAAGTGACAACCCTGCCTTTACAATAGTATATCTTCACCCTTTCTCAAACCAACCATAAATGTGATTGAAGTGTTAAGTACAACTACCGAAATTTCACTAGAAATAAATGCTCAAGGAGGGGTGAGCAGAACCAGCCCGGACCAAAGAACCAGACCAGAACCAACCTATTTGGTCCGGTTCTAGTCAGTTTTGAGCAAAACCTAAACAATATTTGGTTCTATTTTTTCAGAACTAAAATTGCCTGTTCAGTTCTCAGTTTTGATGACAAAACACCGTAAAACCAACTCGGACCATTAAGTTAAGTAACCCTAAAAATTCGAAGTCTGATATTCCTTGTTCGCAAATCACACTTCGCAGACTTGCGTCTCGCCGTCTCTCGCCCAGTCGCCCTTACCGTTTCTCGCCAAAGTCACTGTTGTTGCTTGCCTCTCAGACCAGCTTCCAACTTTCGTTCTTCTATCGTTTCGTCATCATCTGAGCATTATCAAACCACCTGTTTGGTTTTTCTTGCCGTCTCTCGCCGAAGTCGCAACTGTTGCCTCTCGAACCAACTTCCAACTTTCGTTCTTCTATCATTTCGTCGTCATTTGAGTATCATCAAACCACAGATTTGGTTATGCGCTTACTTTTCTATCGTTTTGTTTCGTTCTTCATATTCTGCACTTAATTTTCTATTGTTTTGTGTCAAATTTGATTCTGTTTTGGCCTTTGGGGCCCTCCTTCGGCTTCACCAAGAGAGTTCTGACTGTAACACCTGAAAAATTTTATCGTATAACTTATTAAACATGCATAGTAGTTATAGTAAATTCATCCATTTTAGATAATGAAATATATTAACTATAAGGTCTTCTCGTTAAATAGAAATGAAGAAAATAAAAATAATAATAGAAGAAGAAAAGAATAGAATTAAGGGTTTGAAAATTCAAAAGTGGTAGGATTTTAAAAAGGGAAATTACCAATTATGGGCATAAACTATGAGTTTTTTTCATTTCAAACCATAAAGTATCGTTTTGAACAATGCAAACCATAAAGTATCAAAAATGTGACAATTCAAACCACGCCGGACGAACGGACATAGATTAGTGTCCGTTCGAATGATATATCAGCCACCACCCGGACGGACATTCTATTCTAGCGTCCGTCCTCACTTGATAAGTAATAATATGCTGTCACGTAGTCCGAACGTACTCTATATATTACCGTCTGTCCGAAATAACTTACAAACTTTACCGGACGGACTATAATATATAGCGTCTGTCTTGACTATCGATTTAAAACAAATCAGAAAATAAAAATTTGGACTAATAATACGCTGCCACGTCGTCCGGACGGACTCTATATATTACCGTCCATCCGGAATAACTTACAAAATTTACCAGACGGACGGTAATATATAGCGTCCGTCCTGATTATCGATTATAAGCATCCCAAGGTCATTTGACAATGTCGCAATCTGTTTTCTCTCTCGACGCTCTATAAATTTCTTGGATGATTTTCGACCGAAAAATGCATAAGATAATATCTTACTACTTTTGTATTGATTTAGTTTAATTTTTAATGTTAAGAACGCAAAAATCCGAGCCCTAGGTCAAAATCGACCCTTTTAGGATTAACCGTACGGACGCTATTTATAGTCCGTTCGTCCAGTGGATCCCAGCCTTAATTTATTTTTTTATTTTATTTGTTTGATTTTCTCTTCAAATTTTTTCTAGCAAGATGCCTTTTTATTTTCTATCACTTTTTATGAATTTATTTTCATTATTTGTTTTATTCCAATTATCACTACATCGTATCATTTATTTTACCCCATTTTCTCATTATTCTTAATTTATCTTACGTGCCTTTTTTCCATTTATTTTCCCCAATTCATCTTCATTGTTTTTTGCAATCATATTTCTCTACCTCTCCTATATAAAAATGAAACTTGATTTCGGTGTAATTTTTTATTATAATCTCTTTTGATTAACCATTCACGATAATTTTACTCTATATATTGTTGCTTGAGTCGCATAACACAATTGTAACTTAATTTTGATCATAGTGAATTTTTCTTATGATTGTGATTTTAGTGATTTAACCGACCTTGGCTGTGAAGGCCGATTTTCACCGAGCTCTGATTTTCGTCACGATTCGAGTTATTATGGCTAATCTTGGAACTTTCCAATTTGCAGACTTTATTAAAATGGCAGAAAA
Organism: Begonia masoniana; assembly: GCA_022432975.1. Taxonomy (NCBI): domain Eukaryota; kingdom Viridiplantae; phylum Streptophyta; class Magnoliopsida; order Cucurbitales; family Begoniaceae; genus Begonia; species Begonia masoniana. The sequence goes on along the minus strand of CM039505.1, from coordinate 31,396,246 downwards.
ATTGGCTTATAAACGAAAGAATGATTCGACGTCAAAAGGTGAAGCATCGATGCGGCCAACGATGCCACAGCCATCTCCACTGCCCTCACAGCCACCTGCACTTACACAGGCCTCACAGCCACATCCACCTCCACAAGCCTCACAACCACATCCACGGGCTCCACAGCCACCTCCAAGGGCCTCACAGCCAGCTCCATCGGCCCCACAATCGAATGACTTTCACAATCAGCATTGTCGAGAGCAATTTCAGCTGGATACAGTACACTGAAAGGTGTCGTTGACAAAGATTGTGGACTTTACAGGTTGAGTCAATTATTCTTACAAATTATTTCTACAATATTTCGATGAACTAGTCTCATTCATTTGTTATTAAAAATGTTCAGGGTGGGAGTCCTTAGAGATAAAGGAAATGTTCGACAGAATCAGACTATACGGACTCTACAGTATTCGGGGAGACAGCTGTGAAAAAATTGTTCGCTTATTCTATGCGAACATGAGATTTTCTGGGCGGTCAGGAGTTATAAAGACCTACATAATGGGTCAAGAGTATGAAGTGACGGTAGCGCTTGTGAATCAATTGTTTGGCTTTGACTTAGAAGAGGCAGAAAGGTACTACCATGCCCAGAAGAAGTGCCCGTGCTCGCAACAGCGGAGGGAACATCGTTCATTAGACAGATTCATCGAAACGCTTATATTATGGCTTTCGTGAAGCAAGGAGCGAAAGATATGAATGTGAAAGCTCACGTCATCCACAACCTTCTAGCACACACCCTTCTATCACGCGTTGGACATAGAGATCATATTAGCTACATGTGTCTCTATGTCATGGAGAAATTGTATAGTGGTAACCTCTTCGACCCCGACTTGGTGATTGTGAGTCACATGAGTGAGATCTCACGCACACGCAACAAGAACCTCGCGTACACTGTCTTGATTCAGAAGATTATAGAGCATTTTCAGATTCAATTACCAGGAGAGGCGCAGACTATAGCACAGCGGCCCGTGGATGCATTCGGTAGGCTGCATTTGGTTCGGATGGGCTTGCAGGAGGTAGACGGAGTGTGGACGGAGGGGGATGATGTTCGGCCCCCTCCTGTACTGCAACACCCTCGTCGAGGGCAACCACCCCTCATATCGTGCCTCCCATGGATATGGATCCTATTAGGGCGTAGATAGAGTCTGTTCGAGCGGAGGTGCAGTCTGTTCGAGCAGAGGTGGCGTCTGGTCGAGCTGAGGTGGCGCTGAGATTCATAGAGATTATGGAGTACCTCGGAGGTATGATGGAGTACTAGAGAGAGACGAGACAGATCATCCAGGATTGGATGGAGGCCCATGCCCTCGATCCCAATGATCTTGGAAGAGGTGATGATGCCGATGATGAGGTAGTCCTGCCCGAGGGTGGAGATGATGAGGGATTGCAGCCTGGGGGTGGAGATGACGAGGGTGTGTTGCTGGGAGTTGGAGATGACGACGATGCCAAATCTTAGGTATATTTGAACCCATTTTTCTCATTATTATTTCATTATTAGTTACATTTCAACTCATTCTAATCTAACTTTCTTTTATTACGTGCAGATAGGGGACGATAGAGGGCGATGCACAAAGATTTTTTTGTAAACTTGGATGATGTACAGTATTTTGATGATGTAAACTTGTAGTACTTGTAGTTTGATGCATTTTATGTTAGTTTGATGTACTTGACATTAGTTGGATATTCATTACTTTGATGTACATTAGTTAGAGTTATTTTTTGTTGGATGCAATTGATATTTGAGGTAAAATACTGGAACTGTTTGGATATTCAAATATGCAGGATGATACTAGATGTGGGGGAGTCTAAAAACAAATGAAACTCTGCCCAAATTTCTAATTTTTTCTTACTTGAATTATGAAATACAATTTGCTGTACAAAGTATAAGATACATCAAATTAAATTACAACTGGCAATATGCATAGAATAAAGATGATCCAGAATGTCATCGTCTTCCATCTTTCTCTTTCATGGCCGCTTTCTTGATTGCTTGTAGTAGGTTCCTGCACGTATTGAGAGTTATATTAAAACATAATAGTAAAATTTTGTTTATGAGAATAATAGTAAAAATGTACCTGCGTCCAGCCAGCTGTTCGGAAACCCATAAATGTGTCACACGAAGCAGAATCACGTGAAATGGATCCCCTCTCAGAACATGTGCGACTGTTATGCCCCTGACGTCCACATTTACGACACGACATCGTAGACTTCTTCTTAGAAGTCAGAACACGTGGACCACGCGAAGCGGTAGAAGGCTCATCGACATCGCAAATTCTTTTCTTCTTTGACCTACCAGGTTGGGGCCTTCTCTGACCCGGAATGATTGGGGTCTGATTCTCTGGTTTTGGCCACATTTGTTGCACATTAATGGGACGAATAAAGTGCGAGTACATCTCCAAATATGTATCCCGATGATAATATATATGAACATAATCTTCCATCGGCTTTCTCATGAAATTAATGCTTGCAACGGCGTGAACACAAGGGATTCCAGAAAGCTCCCACCCCCGACATGCGCACTCACCTTCATTCAGGTCAACGACATATTGTTCGTTGCCGTTGCTAACCTGAAACAGTGCATAAACAAATTCAGTATGAACAAGTAGAACAAACTAAGAAGGACATATCAGTATGAACAAGTTGAACAAACCTGTAACAGTGCATTTCTAGCTAACTCAGCCCTCCAATTGTAAGCTGGCTCTTTCAGCCTCTCTAGCTTATTCCTAATCTTAGGACACAGAACATCATCTACCTTGAGCATCTCCTCGTGTTTTTTGACAATGCGTGTCATCATGGTCTTTCGAATCATCTCAGACATCGTCAAGATCGGCATGTTCATGGCCGGCAAAAGAACTGAATTGAAAGACTCACATAAATTATTCAAGCCCGAGTCACACTTGAGAATTGGCAAAAATGCATGACTAGCCCAACATCTAGGTGGTGTTCGTCGAAGCCATGCATGGGCATTCTTATTGAGCTCATAGACTTTCCTCATTGCTATATCAAAATATTCCCTTGTGGTTGCCCTTACTGTATTCCACATCACATCTCTATACGCTAGGCCCCGAAATTGTCTTTTGTAGTTTGCATACATATGCCTTTGGCAGTAACGGTGTTCGGATAAACCAAATGTCTCGTCCACAGCATTCAACAATCCCTGAAATTTTAAAGAAAAACAGGCTCAGATTAAAATAATATAACTTCTGCCGATCCAAATAATAATAGTAATAACAATATATACCTTTTGTCGATCCAACACAAATGTCCATCCTCGGCCTTGGTCAATGCCTAAGTCATTTCACAATATCTCCAAAAAACCACTTCCATGAGACTTGAGATTCTGACTCCACGTTGGCAACAGCAATGAGATATATGTCATTGTTGCCATCAATACTCACTACCGTGAGTAATTGGCCGGGGCAGGCTCCCTTCAGATGACATCCATCTAAACAGATAAGAGGTTTGCTCATATCCAACAAACCTGTTTTGCAAGCAGCCATATACATGTACATACTTCTAAATATCATCTTCTCCTTTCTATCCTCAACCACCAGATCACCATCTATTACCATTGTGCTATCTGGATTTGATTTTAATATTTCAGCTCCGTAAGAACGAAGTATCTTCAGTTGTTCTTCGTTCCTCCCGTAATTAACTTCTTTTGCTTTGGTTCTTCCTCTTCTCGCAAGGCTTGGCTTAATGTAAACCTTATGTTCCTACCTCACTGTCTTGATAATATCATGAATGGGCCAGTCAGGTTGACTTTTGAACCTATCTGAATAAGTTGTTGCCAACGACTTTGCCATAGCGTGTCGATTATGCAATACCTTTACACAATTGTGATCATTACAGTATGACTTTATTTGGAAAGTCGCCTCATTTTGCATGGTCGAAGCATGCAAATGTCATTGACAATCTACTCCTTCACATTTTACCGTCAGTCTGTTGCTCCCACTTTTAACGATCTTAATATCATATCTTTTTTTCAAAGAATAGTCTCGTATTTCATTTCTAATGGTCTGCAAAGATATATATTGTCTACCCAGAGCAAAATCATCAGAATCTGCAGCCCTTGTTTGTCTGCTTTGCACCTCGTCATCCTCAGAATTAAATGGTTCTCGTAGCTCATCGTCTAAAGTTTGCGAAATTGAACGCACTTGTATTTCTTCATCACCCTCTAAATGATCAAATGGTTCAATATCAACGTATATGGGAGCGTCCTCCTCCATATACCAGTCTATGTTCGCAGGCTCATTTACATCATCCAATCTCTCATTTACATCATCCAATCTCTCAGTCATTTACGACAATTATCTGTAAAAAAATCAAAATCTTATTCAAGTTAAACAATATCCTATGAATTGAATAAAAAATAGTTTTGATAATAACATAATTTCACATACAACAATAAACGAACAGAAAAATTGAAAAACAAAAAAAATTTAATTTTTCTGCCAATTTTTCTACCAATTTAATTTTTCAAATTAAGGCTCAGGATTAGCGCGTTATTTACGTTAAAAATTGAATCAAATGAATCAGAAATGATAAAGCAATTACCAGAAATGTTTTTCGGTCGTAAATCTGCAAAAAATTTGCAAGAGTCGAGAGAAAAGTCCAATTTTGTCGCCGTTTTTGTCACCAGCGAAAAGTCCAAATTTTCACTTTCTGATTGGTTTTAAAACGATAATCAGGACAGACGCTATATACTACCGTCCGTCCGGTAAATTTTGTAAGTTATTCCGGATAGACGGTAATATATAGCGTCCGTCCGAACGACGTGACAGCGTATTATTAGTCCAAATTTTTGTTTTCTTATTTGTTTTAAATCGATAGTCAGGACAGACCCTATATATTACCGTTCGTCCGGTAAATTTTGTAAGTTATTCCGGACGGACGGTAATATATATAGTACGTCCGGACTACATGGCAGCATATTATTGCTTATCAAGTGAGGACGGACGCTAGAATAGAACGTCCGTCCGGGTGGTGGCCGATATAACATTCGAACGGATACTAATCTATGTCTGTCCGTCTGGCGTGGTCTGAATTGTCATATTTTTTATACTTTATGGTTTGCATTGTTCAAAATGATACTTTATGGTTTGAAATGAAAAAAACTCATAGTTTATGCTCATAATTGGTAATTTTCCCTTTTTAAAATGGCATTCATGTTGAAGATTAAAGAGAGGATGAAGAGAAAATAATAGTGTGGGGTTGAAAAGTCATGGAGTGTAAAAGTCAAAGAATAAGAAGAAGAATAAAAGAAAGGGAAGAAGAGGAAAATGTAGAGTTGAAATTTTGGTGTTGGCGTTAAAAACCCTTGGGGAGAAAAGAAAACCATATGACTTACAATTTGATTAGGATTTAAACTAAACTTAAGCCTAACTAATAGTTAGGACTTAAAACTAAACTTAAGCCTAACTAATAGTTAGTACTTAAAGAAGCACGTGGAAAAAGTAAAATGGATGAGGAGTTCCAATAGGAAGAAGACACCTCCTTATGCTTAACACTTATCCTTTAAAGTGATGAATTATGTGGGGAAGAAAAAAAAAAACATCATCTGGAGACTAAAACCCACGATTTGTTCCTCCTCTATAGCCGAAAACTTCTCCCACAAAAGAGCTCCTCTTGCAAGAAAACCTAAGGTAAGTAAATGATAAATTAAAATTTTGCAAAGGGTGGATATATGTTGAAAGAGTAGTGGGATTATATGGGTTTTATTGAGATTGGTAAACCCTGATTGTGATGCATGAATCTAGTTGAGATTTTCTCCTTTTCTGGTTGTTTTGAGGTTTGAATGGGATATTATGCATGTTTATGTGATGAAAGAGATGAAAGATATAAAGTGATGATGAATAGTTAAAATTGGTGGAGTTTATAGGGTATTTCGGTTTCTGAAATTTCGGTTTAGTGAATTGGGTTTTCTTTTAAATGTGATTTAAGCATGTTAAAGTAGACTCTTCAAGCAATCCATAGGCTTCGAAATTTTCAAATTCGGATATGTATAGTAAAAGATATGAGATTTTAAAGTTTTGCTAAATTATTGGACAATTTCCAAAAATTTGCTAAGAATGATTAAAGTTGGTTTCCTATTACTTGAAAGTAATTGTTAGAAATGTATATGTTAGGTTTTGCAACTCAACAAAGGAAAGTGATTGATTTCCTCAATTTCGCTCAAGACTTAAGATAAGTGCATGTTGCATGTGTTTTGGCTGATGGGCCTACACCACAAAGAGTTAGGAAGTTGATGACTAGACTGATGTAAATTGAAGAATTATATATTTATAGATATTTGTTTGGGTAGAGATTATAAGGGTGATAGTTTATTGATGATTAGTTTTTATTATTTATTGATGGATTTGTTTAGCTGCTTAATTTATGTTACGTTTATGGCATCGAGGATATGTATGTTTTACGCATTCATGCATCATGTTTTATAAGCTCATGAAAAACGATTTGATGTATATATTTTCATAAAAGTATGATGTGAAAGAAAATACGTGTCATATTGGGTAGAAAATGAGTATGGTCGTCCCGTAAGGTTTGGACCATAAGGTGTGACTGCTTTATTTTCTTAAAGAGCGAGTATGGTCGTCCCGTAAGGTTAGATCACAAGGTGTGCCTACTTCCTCTAGCATGAATCTCATATGACTAGAGCCAAAAAAAAGAAAAGACAAAAAATAGCATGATTTACGAACTACATGCATATCCATAAGTATTTATTTTATTTTATATCACTTGCTGAGCATTAAGCTCATTAGTTGACTTTGTGGTGTATGTGACGTTATCACAGGTGAGGACGTGTTGAGCTCCGACCTGCAAAACACGACTCTAGAACTCGAAAAGATCGTTAGTTCCCTGGTGCTGGAAAACCGATAAATCCGAGAATATAAAATGTCAAAGAAATACCAAACAAGCTCGGAATGAAATGAAATTTTAGGTGAGTGTTGTGAAATGAGTGAGATGTGTGCTGGTGAAGTTTGTGGTCCAGATCCGTTGATTTGAGTTAGTTATGAATATTTTTCCGAGAATCGGCCGGTGAGTGCTTCAATGGAGCTTCCGGCAAGAGTTTCTTCCAAGGAAGAAAACTCGATTCAAGGAACCGGTTAAGGCCACTCCTTGCTGTTTTCCGCCCTCAAAAGAGTGGAGAAGGAGGTGGCAAATTCCACTCCAACTAGCTACCAAGCTAGAAGAATGGTTCGGGGGCGCGACCCCTCGGTTGTTGTCAACCGAGCTTACCTTGGAAGCTCCTTGCTCCAAGCTTCTTCTTCTTCAATGAGAGAAATCCGTGGGTGCTCATAAAATCATCCAAAAAAGATACAAACACCAATGCCATGAATATATAGACCTAATGGTGGGCTTGGGCTTGGGCTTTGGCTTGGAAGGGGAATGATGGATCATCATGTGGGCTTCCATGTCTTCAACTTCAATGGGCCAAACCAAGCCACCAACTAATCCTATCATTCATCTAATCCTAACATCCATCTAATCCTAACATGCATCTAATAAAGTTTAAACAAGAAGGCCAACGTTTGCCAATAAGTTTGAAATTTCAAAAAAGCAACAAATATCAAAGCTCGGGAAGACAAATTCCCATGTGAGCATTAAGGTGCCTCTTTAGTCTTTCCACATGAGTAGATGCTTTGGTTGGTCAACGTCCCCAGCTTTAATCTCCCACTTCAAGTCATCCACGGTGTCCTCCAAGTCTTCACACGAACCATGACCTGCAAAAGAGACAAGTGTGTTAGTAAAATTGTGGACTCGGGTCTGGGATCGTGTAATGGGCCTACGGGGCACATCAGGACGTTGAGCCTCAAGAGGATTGATAGTGCAGTTGATGGAGATTGTCCATGGCATGCACTTGTGGCTGTGAAGCGATTTTGACCTATGGGCTACTCCGTATGTGTTTTGATATGATGTATGTATATATGTAAATTATTTTAAACGTAGTGTCAAAAGAATTTAGTAGTTAAATGGGTTATTTCCAAAATGGCTTTTGGTTTAAATATGTTTAAAAGAATGGATTTGTCTTGATTTCTCATTCTTCCGCTACGCAGGGTATAAATGATGTCGTTTTATAAGTTGTTTTAAAAAAGATGTTATTATGTATGTTTGGATTTATTTATATGGAGAAATTGTAAATAGGGTGACTGGTTTTTAGGCTAAAAGCAAACGATTTTAAGGAAATTTCACACACGTTTTCTGCAATGTTTTATAAAAGAAGTCCCCAAATTTTGGAATCCTTTAAAGATGTAAAGTATTTTCTAAGAATTTTCTTACAAAGTTTTACGAAAAGTTAAGTCAGTCACGATCGAATTACGGGTCGTAACACCGGCCATCTATTCTGTTTGGTTCTGTTTACTATGTCTTAACCAAATGTTTCTCATGCGGCATTTATTGTGATAATTTGAGAATATTAATTTATTGATGTACGTTGCAGTTGTCTTAGATCCGAAATGTAAGATAGAATTTTTCGAACATTGTCTTACAATGTTGGTTGACAATAATAAAGCAACAGATTTAGTGAATCATGTACGAACAGTGATTAACAGATTATATCTTCAATACAAAACGGATTTGAGGTTTGAAATGTCATAGGATTATTGTAAAATTAGTGTTACGACATCTTCATCCACATGACAAAGTACTAGTTTTGCCTACAATAAGTTATTTCAGAAATTTTGTAGCCGTTATAATGAGCGAGGGTTCAAGCAATAGGACGAAAGTTGATCAATATTTATCTGAAGAATTGAAAAGTTTCTCAGACAATCAAGATATTTTGACATGATGAAAATTGAATTCATTGAAATATCCAATATTAAGTAAAATTGCAAAAGATGTATTGATTATTCTTATTTTCACAGTTCCTTTGAAGTTAGCTTTTAATAGTGGTAGACGTATACTTGATTCTTTTTGTAATTTTTTATCACCAAAGACTGTCAAGGTGCTTATTTGCAGTCAAAGTTGGATTTGTGAAGAAATACATGATTTAGAAAACTTTAATGATGTGGTAGATGAGTTTGAAAAATATGTGTTTTAAATTTTTTTCTATTCTTTGTAGTAATTAATATGTATTATATACTTACTTCAAAACTTATGATTTGCAGATTTTACACCAGCAGCTGAATAAAGCCAAACAATTAAAATTAGTGAATAGTGAGAACATCTAATTTTCTTAATGTATGTTTGATTGTTTTCTACTTCAATTTTTATTTAATTACATTGTGTCATTCTAGTAATAGTTTTTTTATTTTTTTTTGCTTTTTTTTTTTTGTGGCTATGACTTAGAAATCTTACATCCATCTGATTCTGCTGTACATAAAAGAAAATTTTTTTTAGTAGTAATTTACAACCAAGTATTATATATGGGATAAAAAAAAAAATTTGAACTTTGTAAAAATTTAAAAATTGAATTTAGTGGTCCAGTCCTAGTTTTTTCAAAAATCAGACCATGATCTCCCCTATGTTCAAGTAGATATGAAAGAGAGGTAGGAAGGCTTGAAATATTGAATGTGTGATATCTCAATTGAAAGCCCAAAGACAAATGGTCTAGACCCAACAAATGAGTCCCTATTTATATATGAGGACCCAATTTTGGATCGGACCGGCGGTAGTTAGGAGTAGGCACAGGTCGGTTTGGTTGGGTTCTGCCTTAGAACCAAGACCGAATCGTGGCCCACGTTTTCGGTACTCGAACCTTGAGGTTTCGGAATCGAGACCAAATCAAACCGTGAAATAAGGTTTGGTGCCAATTCGGTCCCAATTATAAATTTTTTAAAATAAAAATCAATGAATAAAGGGAAAAGTACCATTTAGACTCCAACGTATGGGGCCAGTGACCATTTGGTACCTAACGTATGTTTTGTGCCCAATCAAACCCTAACGTATGAAACGTTTGCAATTCAAACCCTACCGTTAAAAAATCCGTTAAAATTAGCACGTGCCACGCACGTGCAATGATTAATGCCCAAATTACCCTTATGTTAAATTAGTCAAAATTGAAAATGTCAAAAGGTAAAAAATTGGCCGAAGCCCTGACTCTTTTCTCGTCGCCTGTTTCCATTCTCTCCGGCATCGCACCTCGCACCGACAGTCGCTCTTCGCTCTCGCTCTCATCGCACGTCGCTCGGCTCGCTTGCATCGCACAGCACAGTCGCTCAGCTCGCATCGCACAGCACAGTCGCTCGGCTCACATCGCACAGCACAGTCGCTCGGCTCGCTCGCATCGCACAGCTCGCCTGCTCGCAAGATGGATAATGGCAGTTCTTCAACTTCATGTATGTTTTACTTGATTTTACTTGATTTTAAATTGCAGTTCTTCAACTACAACACGGTGATTTTTAAGGTGAAAATCACCCTGTGTTGGCTTATTGCAGATCGGCAAGTCTTTTTACTTGGCTGGTTGGAGGAAAATTTCGAGTTTTGCATGTAACAATTTTCTTTACTGTTAGTAATCTATTCTGTTTGAGAAATTGGAGTAAAAGTTTCCAGTTCAAACATTTACTAAGTTGCTGATTATCTACTTCAATAAATGTGTGATGGCCTTTTAAGCAGACTTATGAAATTGAATATTTTCTAACTGTGTTTTGGTTTATTTTACAGCAGGTTGGTATGTCCTTAAAAGCATAAATATCATCTGTTGCTGCTGTTGTTAAGTTTCTTTTTTTCATTTCTGTTTTTCTGTTTCTAGCCGATAGAGTTTACTGGTTTTGTTGTTGTTCTGATAGTCAGTCAAGCTGTCTTTTATTGCTGCATCATTTGGATATTATCTTGGCTGCTTTTATTGGGAGAAACTTGTTTCATCTTGGTTATATTGTTCTGCTTGTTATTAGCATATTATTAGCCGAGAATCATGTCAATCCTAATGCAATTAAGTTGTTGTTTTATAGCCGAAGCATGTTGTTAATTTTCTGTTTAATTTCTTCTGTTTTCTGTCTCTTTCTTTAGGATTAATATTCTGTTTGTAGTTGATATTTTGGTTCATTGTTTTAGTTGTTTGTTGAGTTGTTGGCTGAATTTCTAGTGTCACTTTCATTGGAAATATTAAGCTATGTATTGGATATTTTTGCATAGCCGAGAACCATAACGTTGATTTCTTTTGGGTGAGATTTTGTTTTTAATTTTTGGGACTTAATTAGGCCAACCCATTAATTTGCATATAGAACAGGCTAATTGCACTTGTTAATGTCATGTTATTGTTTTTCGTTCGTTTTTTCATTGCAGAATTGGCTAATCTTTCTCTCTCATTTCCAATTAAATGGTCTACATGATAACATTAAGTTCCAAAAAAAAAGCACCCTGAAAATCAACAGCACCTTCCCAATTATGAAAAGTACGTTGAATTGATATTTACTTCTTCATATATTAACTCTTCAATGACAATTGTTCGTGAAGGAGTATCTCTCATTGTTTGTTTTTGTCATGAAAGAGCTGCTATGCGCACATCATGGACACGAGACAATCCATGACGAAGGTTTCTTGCATGTCAAAAATATGAGGTAAATACAATGAAATATGGTGAATTATCTACTTTACTTTAGGTCGAATGCACTTACATTATTCATTTTCTCATAGCGAGGCACAAGAGGATGTGATTTTTTCACATGGTACGATCTACCAACGAAGGAGAGAAAGAAGAAGGTACTGAATCTATTACAGTCACGACTTAAGGAAGCGGAAACAAAGAACGAGAAGTTGCGTACAAAGCTATTATCATATAAGTCTTTGTGGATTGTCACAACCATTTTAGTTGCGCTTTTTGTAGGCTATAAAATGTAAAATGCAAAATATGGATTGTCAAACTTTTTTTTAAGTGAAACAAAAAACGAACATTTTAGTTGCAAAATGTTTTAGTGGCGCTTTTTGTAGAATTTGTTGTTTATTTCTAGACTGTATTGATGTATTTGGCCAGTCGACCCAAAACATTGTTTTTCTTCAACCCATCTCTTACAGTATGGCTTTTCAGAGTTCAGTAATTGAACAATGAGACAACCATAAAATGGGCATGTTTAGAAGCTCCTGACTGTTGTAGCTCTCCTTTTATCTGTTTCAATACCTCATCTTTTTCCACTTCTATTTCCAACTGTGAAGTGTCAATTATTCCCTCGCACAACAGCTCTGTAAGCTGTGCCGAGTATTCTCCTTTGCGGGACAATGCATCGGCTGCTCTATTCTCACTTCCTGCCTTGTACTGCACTTCAAAGTCATAACCCAATAATTTGGTCAACCATTTTTGATGCCCCACTGCTACCATACATTGCTCTAGAGTGACAGTAGCCATTTATCAACAAATCTAGTCCAGGAACCCCTTTTTTTTAACAAAATAGGTGATCAATTTTTTTGTTTTCTTTTGATCTCCAGAATAGTTCTGGAAATTTGTATTCATATACTTTCCGAAATTTGTAAGCAGTGAATGAAACTCAGCAGATCATTGACGTCCTGCAAGAACATTAAGAGTAACTCAGCTAACAATACATAAGAAATTAAGATAAAAGGTGCTATGCAACCTTGAAATCAGTCTCTCTATTCTAACCTTGAAATCAGTACATAAGAAATTCATCCATATCTTTTACCTGCATTATAGAAAACATATAACAAGTCAACAAAACCGAATAGAGAGTGTAATATCAACAAGCAGCAATATCAACAGAGAGCATTAATCATCGCACGTGCACTCGCCACAATTCACAATTCTGGAATTTGCTTTTGTATGGTAATTTGCTTTCATATAACAAGTCAACAAAACCGAATAGAGAGTGTAATATCAACAAGCAGCAATATCAACAGAGAGCATTAATCATCGCACGTGCACTCGCCACAATTCACAATTCTGGAATTTGCTTTTGTATGGTAATTTGCTTTTGTATGGTTTTACTAAATAAACAGAGAGTTCACAATTCTGGAAGAATAATAACCATGGCCCGGTAATTTGCTTTTGTATGGTTCTACTAAATAAACAGAGAGTTCACAATTCTGGAAGAATAATAAAACAATGAGTTCACTCGCCACAATTCCATCAGAAAAAGAAGCCGATCAATAATCAGAAGACGATCAATAACAGAGAGTTCTTCGAAATCAAAGAAACAAAATATCAGAATTCGATCAGAAACAGAAACCTTTAGAAACAGAAGCTGATCAATAATCAGAAGACGATCAATAGCAGAGAGTTCTTCGAAATCAAAGAAACAAATATCAGAATTCGATCAGAAACAGAAACCTTTAGAAACAGAAGCCGATCAATAATCAGAAGACGATCCGAGCGACTGTGCGATGCGAGCGAGCCGAGCGACTGTGCTGTGCGATGCGAGCCGAGCGACTGTGCTGTGCGATGCGAGCGAGCCGAGCGACGTGTGATGAGAGCGAGAGCGAAGAGCGACTGTCGGTGCGAGGTGCGATGCCGGAGAATATGGAAACAGGCGACGAGAAAGAGTTAGGGCTTCGGCCAATTTTTTACTTTTTGACATTTTCAATTTTGACTAATTTAACATAAGGGTAATTTGGGCATTAATCATTGCACGTGCGTGGCACGTGCTAGTTTTAACGGATTTTTTAACGGTGGGGTTTGAATTGCAAACGTTTCATACGTTAGGGTTTGATTGGGCACAAAACATACGTTAGGTACCAAATGGTCACTGACCCCATACGTTGGAGTCTAAATGGTACTTTTCCCATGAATAAATGAACAAACTTTCAACAAAAAAGGAAATATACAGAAAATAGTAATTCTTTTTGAAGAACATCGAGATTGCGAGCAAAATTTGAACAAAAAAAAAAAAGGACAATGATTTGGGATTTCTTCTAAGAATGACATTGGAAAATTGCAAATCAAAACGAAATAAGAAAAAGAGCAGAAGAATAAAAATTACAAGCTACAAACATGGAAAATGGGCATGGAGAAAATAAAATTTTAACAATTCACAGCTCAAACAGAAAATAACAAAATTTTGTCCACCCCGATAAATCCTCTTCTAAAATCAGTCATCAGACACTGAAAATGATAAAATTAATGTTTCTTCATTATGCTACAAAAAACAAGCAAATACCAGGAATCGATCGAAAACCATAATCGGAAGGGTGACTCAAAGCGAACTGAACTCGACGACGAACGTCCAACGAGCTGAGAACCAAAATTGAAACAATGAAAACTAAACTCGAAGAAATTGTGTGAGTTGCGATTCTGTGAAGTGCGAACAGAACAAAACGGCGATGGCGACTGCGAATTAGAGTTGCAAAAAGGCGACAAAGACACCGTAGGGGTGGGTTGCGATAAGGCAGACAGAGAGAGAGACTAGGAGTGGCTGATGGAATGGTTGCAAAGAAAGAGAAGGCAAATATGGTTTGTTAGTGGGTTAGGTTGTCGGGTAAATTTAGCATAGGGCCGGATAGATTATTTTTTAGGGTCGGGTTTTACTGATTGACCCACGGTTCGTCTGGTTTTTGACCTCCAAAAATGTAAACCACACCGTGGCCCACAATTTTTTGGAGTCCCCAAACCGTGTATGGTTCTTGTCCCTCAAGAAATCCGCCCGACCGGACCGAATCGGTCGGGTCAGTTCTGAACTGTAGGTTTGGGTCGATTCTACCCACCCTAGCAATCATCCACTGCTCAAGTCCAATCGACCATGATACAAGTGTTAAGCTTTTTGTGAGGGAAGCTGGTCCACCACTCCACTTGTTCCAGTTGACCACAACATGATTGTTCCAGCTCATTTGGAAATGTTTGGTCGCCCGTGTTCTTTTTTTGGTTGACCGCTCCAGTTGTTCCAACATGGTTTTACACAATTTGCGGTCGCCCACACTTGTCCTTAGTCAATTGCGGTTGGAACATCGAATCTATGCAATTTTATGTTTCCTAGACCGGTCACCCGATTCTCGTCTCTGATTGACCACAATTTTGGTCTTCAAGGATATTTTTTAAGTCTTCTATGGTTCAGATGTCTGCACGTCTTGTCTAGTCGACTACGGTTATGTGCATGAATCTATAAATGTTTGTGTCTACGTTCGATCAATCGCGTCTCCCTCCTAGTCGACTGCAAAGCTCTCTGGTCGTCTATGATCTGGTCCTTCAAAACGATAAGCATTTTGGTTTAACTCTAGTCGCTCGTTATCTTACGTGGTCAACTCTGTTGGACCCAAATCCTGAAAAATAACTTTGAATTTTATGCTATGACGGGAGGACACATTAGATTTCTAAGACAAATAATATCAATATTTACCTATTACAAAACTTGTCAACTTAATTTATTAATTATCAAAGCAATTAAAGTTAATTCACTGTAAGCTAACAACATCACCTTCTTGATGATGATGATGATGAAAAATGTGTTTTAACTCGTGAAAGTTTAATAATTGCTCGCCTTAAACTTATGCAATACAAATAACTCTCCTCCATAATGTGTGCATAGATTTTGAAAAAATTTTGACCGAGTTTCCGCTATATTTTCTCTTCCTTTGTCATTAGCAAAAGGAATATGCACTCAATTTATCAAGGGAGTACATCCAATCCAAATGTTATCCAAGCATATCCAGAATGATAATTCAAATGACAATCACAACATGCTTTGAATAAACATATAAGCCAAGCAAATATAAGTTTAAAAGCATACCAACAACCAAAATAAAGAACAAAGTGATAGGTGAAAGGGTTCCTTAAACTTTTTAATGTAATCTTTTGTTTTTCGTCCATTTCGACTTGTTATTTGAATATTTTTTGTTTTCTTTGGTTGATTGGTTCTCTGTGGGTTTGATTTGGATTATTTTTAGTAAGACTTTGTTGACATTAAATTGTTGGACACCTATTTGTTGGATTCATCAATTTAAGGTGCCCGAATCTGATTTAGTTCTTGGCCATGAATTGTTGTGTTTGTTGATCCTGTTTGAAGTTCTAAATATTGGCTGAGAAAGGAGGATAGTTTTTTGGCCCATTTAATTGTTCTGATCGATAAATTGGAATCGGCTTTTTTTTGTCAAATTACAAGGTTTAAAAATCTCTCCTCTTATCCGTGTATGTCAAAGATCCTAAACATTGCCGATCAAATTCAAGCAATTTTTCCCCAAATCTTCATTTTCACTTTGATCTGAATTTTATTGATAATTTGGAGGATTCGCCATATCCTCAACAAATTTCAGTGTTCTACCTTTTGTCAGCTTGTTGTCGCTACTCAAGCTCCCAAATATAGTTGACAATCCTCCCCAATCATTTACATCAACACAAGCCAAAAAATGAAGAAGATCGATTTGCGAAGACTGCCGACATCCAATTTCAAATCGAAGCTTACGCCACAGTAGATCGGCAAACATCAGGTCTGGTAATGCTTTCACCTTCAAGTTCGAAAACGATAGCTTGAAAAGTTAACATGTAACCCTAATTTGCCTGATCTATACAAAGCTATTGAGACACCATTGACATGCTCTGTAAAGGAGAATATTTGGCTGAGCTCTTAGGTTCGGCGACGACTCATTGATTTTGCTCTGTTTGTTTCTATGTGGAAGAACTATGATAAACATCTGGTTATAAATTTTAAATTTTTTATATTTTTTGAAAATAGATTGTAGAACCGGAACCGAACCGGAACTGAAACCGAAACTTTAGGTTCGGTTTCGGTCAGTTAAAAAACCGATTTCGGTTCGGTAAATGCAAAACCGAGAGTGATCGGTTCAGTTCGGTTCCTCCCCAAAACCTAACAGAAACCAATTTTACACACCCCTACTTCAAACATAAGTCACAGATTTATTTTGGTTATTACTCTTTATATTTTATCCAACATATATACAATATATATGTTAAGACAAAGCTTGCATAAATAACTAACGAATTTTTTTATGAATTTTATAAATCATAATCTAAAATGCAAACATAATATTAATCAATATAAATTTATTTATATGTTCAATTACGTTGCTTTCAGATACATAATTCTCAACATTAAACATTACAAAGCAAATATAAAATCTATTTTTTGACATACACTACTAATAGGAGGGAATCTTAGACTACTAATAGGAGGGAATCTTAGACTATGTAATTTGACAAACCAATACATTGTTCATTACGATTGAATACAACCCAAAAGTATCCTCCTTTTCATTTATAAAACACTAGGCCAAGAGAAAACAAAAAATTGAACATCAACAATTACCACAATCCACGCCAAGAGTGAAATAACAATGTGTGCAATAACCCTAAATCAGATAAAAGAAAAATAGCCAATTAATCAAGGGATCATGGCAACATTCGAACCAAAAGTGAAAATGGAGGAAAGAAGAAGATTTCACCAAGGACGGAAAACTCTATACATAATTTTTACCAATCAAGAGGGAAGGAGAAATATTCGAGTCTTCAACTTTAACGACTCCAATCTCTAACACCAAGGATGTTAGAGTCCAGTGTAACCCTAGATCGAGTCGGACCCATATTTCAATATTAGGATGTATGGTTTTCTTACATATTGACACTTAAATCACAAAATTTAATGGCACTGTTGTACTTTGATTTCCAATAGTGAATTTTCTTTCTGTCCGTGGATTTTTCCTGTTAGGATTTTTTACGTAAATTTCGATATCTATGTTTTCTGCGTATTTTCTGCTTTTGTTTTGCGTTCAATTTTCGACAATTGATAATTAATTGTCTGTCACCATAGATATGTGTAATTGTTCCTATTGGCTATCAATCCATTCTGATAGGGGCTGCCATGAGAGTGTCATTCGCAAAGTTTAATTTTTTTTGTCAGAGATAAAAATTATTGAAAATCTTTGAGTTTTTTTGAAGATTTTTGGGAGATTAAATTTCATGATTTAAGACAGATTGGAATCGTATTAATATCTAAATCTTGGAGATATTTTTTTATGGTTGAAATTCAAATTAGGTTTGAATTTTGTGACATCTGGAATTATTTTGGTCATTCGATTTGATTTAATTTTGAGGCAATTTATTATCACAAAATATCTAAATTTGTGGAATATCATTATTTGAACCATGTGATATTCATGGTTTTTCGCATCAATTGAAGATAAAATGTTTTATTGAAGTCATTGATTTTATGTCAAATATTTTGTGAAAAAATATGTTTTTTGAAGCAATAGATCTTTGACGTAGATTTTTTCACTTTTGAATTGAGATTCAATATTTCGTTATGATATGATTATGATAGTGGAATTATAAATGGTTTAAAATTAGAGGTGAGCATGGTCCGGTCCGGTCCGATTCCGGGACTGCACCGGACCGGACCTTTGGGATTCGGGATTTTTATCCCGAATCCCAGACAAGAGACAAGGACCGGACTAGACCAGACCAAAATTTTCTGTTCAGTTCCGATCCGGTCCTGGTCCAGTCCTGGTTTCTCCCACCATAATGCTGAATTTTTTTTAAGTTAGATGATCCAACCACACTTCATCTGCAGACCCTACATATACTGGCTTACCAATCTGTGAGCCTTCTCAAACGTGTAGAATCGACCTTCGAAAGTAGGAAAGAAATAGAAAATATAGATTATAGCAACATAAGTAGAGAATGATTTTAGGGAAAGCCAATTCACTCAACGAAAAAACCTTAACAACAAAAAACGACTAAGTTTGCGATCTCACAGAGATAAGCGACATGAGGTCGCTTGTTGGTGATTTTCTACACTTTTACGCAAGTGCACGTATCGCTTCAAGTAGTAAAAATATCAATCACATGAGGATATTTTTAATTGAGTTAACTGCTATAAAAATCTTATAAAAATATTAAAATGATAAATAAAAATAATTAAAAATAAAATTCGAATAACGATGCAACAAAAGAAAGCAGGATAAATGAGATAAAATCAATAAATGGAAGCCTTGGCTAGGATCGATTTCTTCGTTACGATAGTTTTACTACTGATGCTCTGGTGATGCTCTGCAGCATTGTCTATGAACAGCAAGAATAAAATAATTCTAGGATTCTTTCGAATTGTCTAGATAAATTCAATTTAGAATTTCTCTCAATCTTGAAGGAATGTAACTAACATTGAATTTCTTAATTGCCTTATTCTTATTACCAATCGAATCAATGCTAACTATGTTGTAACAATTTAATCCGATTAATTATTCGTGCATATTAGAATTTATATTTATCTTTCGATACAATATAAACATGGATCATCAACCTATCTATCGATATGATCTGAATTAAATAAGGAATATCACAAATAATTGTTCAATAAACAATCGCATAAATAAATCGAGATCGTAGCAAAATTCGTAACGAATACTGTGACGACCCGAAAACCGGACCCGATCGGGATCCAAGAACCGAGCCGTCACTCCGGGACATTTGCAGAAAACGGGGACAACTATTTTTTTTTTTCGACTTTTTAAAACTCATGGACATTTAAAATGGATAACATAAAATAAAATCAAAGTAAAATAAATAAACATAAACTGGAAATGAATAAAAACGTGAACAGTGACCGGAAGATGCAAAGTGTGAACAGTAACCGGAAGATGAAATTTGTGAACAGTGACCGGAAGATGAAATTTGTGAACAGTGACCGGAAGATGAAATTTGTGAACAGTGACGGAAGTGAAATTGACAGTGACGAAGATGAAAATGTGAACAGTGACCGGAAGATGAAATTGTGAAATTTGTGAACAGTGACCGGAAGATGAAATTTGTGAACAGTGACCGGAAGATGAAATTTGTGAACAGTGACCGGAAGATGAAATTTGTGAACAGTGACCGGAAGATGAAATTTGTGAACAGTGACCGGAAGATGAAATTTGTGAACAGTGACCGGAAGATGAAATTTGTGAACAGTGACCGGAAGATGAAATTTGTGAACAGTGACCGGAAGATGAAATTTGTGAACAGTGACCGGAAGATGAAATTTGTGAACAGTGACCGGAAGATGAAATTTGTGAACAGTGACCGGAAGATGAAATTTGTGAACAGTGACCGGAAGATGAAATTTGTGAACAGTGACCGGAAGATGAAATTTGTGAACAGTGACCGGAAGATGAAATTTGTGAACAGTGACCGGAAGATGAAATTTGTGAACAGTGACCGGAAGATGAAATTTGTGAACAGTGACCGGAAGATGAAATTTGTGAACAGTGACCGGAAGATGAAATTTGTGAACAGTGACCGGAAGATGAAATTTGTGAACAGTGACCGGAAGATGAAATTTGTGAACAGTGACCGGAAGATGAAATTTGTGAACAGTGACCGGAAGATGAAATTTGTGAACAGTGACCGGAAGATGAAATTTGTGAACAGTGACCGGAAGATGAAATTTGTGAACAGTGACCGGAAGATGAAATTTGTGAACAGTGACCGGAAGATGAAATTTGTGAACAGTGACCGGAAGATGAAATTTGTGAACAGTGACCGGAAGATGAAATTTGTGAACAGTGACCGGAAGATGAAATTTGTGAACAGTGACCGGAAGATGAAATTTGTGAACAGTGACCGGAAGATGAAATTTGTGAACAGTGACCGGAAGATGAAATTTGTGAACAGTGACCGGAAGATGAAATTTGTGAACAGTGACCGGAAGATGAAATTTGTGAACAGTGACCGGAAGATGAAATTTGTGAACAGTGACCGGAAGATGAAATTTGTGAACAGTGACCGGAAGATGAAATTTGTGAACAGTGACCGGAAGATGAAATTTGTGAACAGTGACCGGAAGATGAAATTTGTGAACAGTGACCGGAAGATGAAATTTGTGAACAGTGACCGGAAGATGAAATTTGTGAACAGTGACCGGAAGATGAAATTTGTGAACAGTGACCGGAAGATGAAATTTGTGAACAGTGACCGGAAGATGAAATTTGTGAACAGTGACCGGAAGATGAAATTTGTGAACAGTGACCGGAAGATGAAATTTGTGAACAGTGACCGGAAGATGAAATTTGTGAACAGTGACCGGAAGATGAAATTTGTGAACAGTGACCGGAAGATGAAATTTGTGAACAGTGACCGGAAGATGAAATTTGTGAACAGTGACCGGAAGATGAAATTTGTGAACAGTGACCGGAAGATGAAATTTGTGAACAGTGACCGGAAGATGAAATTTGTGAACAGTGACCGGAAGATGAAATTTGTGAACAGTGACCGGAAGATGAAATTTGTGAACAGTGATGACTAAAAATGTAAAAGACAAAACTGGCACTCTTTAACATGATTACATAAAAACAAAGTTGTGGAAACAGAATGTAGAAAACTTCAAACTTCAGAAACGATTCAAACCTGATTTTTGACATATCGGGAAAACCCGACGGAAGTTTAAGGAAAAACAATTACATGGATGGCTCTAACATGACAGGAAACTTAAGAAAAATCACACTACATGGATAGCTCTAAACCAGAAGCTGTCCATGCACAGACTAACAGAAAATATTCCAAACGAATTCCAGAATAATCAACTAGTTCAACTGTCGAATACAGAGGTTTTAACAAGAGAAAGCTTAACCAACAGAATACCTACATTATCTATATCCAACAGAATTTCCTACAGAGTTTTCAATAACCAAAAATACAGAATCCTAACATAGTTTAAAAACCAAACACAGAATTCCAGTAGGGTTTACAGACATAGACTTTACTTTAAATACTTAAACCTCGGGACAGGATTTGTCTGGCTGCAGCAACCATCCCGTGAGCTCCTTCCCCAACTACATCAACTCGTCAGTTTGAGGATCAAGCTCCTCATCTGGAAAATCCATACCTACAACAGGAGTTCAACTATGAGCCTAGAGCTCAATAAGAACATGAAATGCAATGCAGTGATGCATGGACTTTTGAAATACGTGAACATTACATTACTTAACATTGCGTTTCACTGGACAGGAAAGGTATAAATGGGAGAAGGAGCTGGCGCAACAGGATGTACATGCCACTTTCAGGACATAACAGGAGTACTTGACAGGATGCCAGTCCTCGTCCACACTTAACCATACATTTTCTTTACAGGATTTTATCTTACTTACTTCAAAACCGGTGCTGAAAACATTTGCATGATTTTACAGGAAACGTGTATGCATGAATAAGTGAAATGCTTAAACTTAACATTCACAGATGACAGAATGAATACAACAGGAAACAGAATATAACGGAAACACGTTTAACTTAAAACATAACCTAAAACCTATCTACCCGAACCAGACCTAGTACCTCCGAGTTGTAGGGCCTTAAGGGCCAACGTAGATGCATGAACTTACCTGTGTGCAGCCAAGTAGTATGCTCGAACGTCTCTGGAAAGCTCGGACCTGTAGCATGAATGTTCAGAGTTTAAACACGCTACAAATGCTAACTAATATCTCGTAGGAAATGCAGCAAACACATTTCAACTCTTTAGAAAACACACCAACGTGTTTTCATCCAAAAACAGTGAGTTTTCACCGAAAACCGAAACCCTAAACTTCGATAAAAACTCACCTTAAACTTGTCCAAATTTATTAGCATTAAAAGACGCTCACCTTTGCTGAAGAAAACGGAGAAACGCTGGAGAAACAAGTGTGGAAGTTTTGTTTCAATCGCTTGGAAGAGAGAAAGCCGAGAGAGATGAGGGGAAACAGAGAAGTGAATGAACATTCACGTAGGAGAAAGAACTTAACTTCTTCAACAAGCTGCCACATGTCAATCATCTATTTGTTTTCTCCCACCAACCTTAATTACTTCCACATTTGCCCTTCCATTGGTTTTTAATCAAATTGGTTTTGTTTTGATTACACACGGTTTGGTTTTCCAATTAAACGTCCAAACAAATAAAAGAAAATATCTATTGTATTAATATACAATTTATCCCGCTTAAATGACCACGTGGCAAAAATGTCGGGTGTTACATTCCACCCACCTTAACAGAAATTTTGTCCCCAAAATTTGCCTAAGCAAAGAGGTCCGGATATTGGGCTCTAACATCTTCTTGTCTTTCCCATGTGGCCTCCTCCACATTGTGATTACGCCATAAAACTTTTACCAACGAGACCACTTTGTTGCGTAACACTTTGACTGAGGTATCCAGAATCTGTATGGGCCTTTCTTCATATGTAAGCGTCGGCATTATATCAAAGTCCACATGTTCCACGATCTGAGTTGGATCTCGTACACATTTCCTCAGCATCGACACATGAAAAACATTGTGTACTCCTTCCATAGACGCAGGTAACTGTAGTCTGTACGCCACACGCTTCAAGATGGGAAAAGGGCCAATGAACCTTGGGCTTAGCTTCCCTTTCTTTCCAAACCTCATCACGCCCTTGAAAGGTGACACCTTCAAGAATACTTCATCACCTTCAGCAAACTCTAAATCTCTTCTCCGATGGTCTGCATAGCTCTTCTGTCGACTTTGTGCAGCCTGGATTCTTTGCTTGATCGCCGTTATTACCCCAGACATCTGTTGCAGTATTTCGGGGCCGATAAGCTTGGTTTCTCCGACTTCATCCCAACATAATGGGGATCTACACTTCCTGCCATAAAGTGCTTCATATGGAGCCATACCGATCGTAGCCTGGTAGCTATTGTTGTAAGCAAACTCCACAAGTGGCAGGTATCTACTCCAAGGAGCATGAAATTCCAGCACGCACGATCTTAGCATATCCTCCAATGTCTGAATCGTTCTCTCAGATTGTCCATCCGTCTGTGGGTGAAATGCCGTGCTGAAGTCCAATCTAGTGCCCAAGGAGCTTTGCAAACTTTTCCAAAATCTGGAAGTGAATCTGGGATCACGGTCTGAGACGATTGATACAGGAATGCCATGCAGCTTAATAATCTCACTAATATACAGCTCGGCATACTGATCCATGGTGAACGTCGTCTTCACAAGTAGAAAATGGGCCGACTTCGTTAATCTGTCCACTATGACCCAAATGCTATTATGGCCTTTAACTGTTCTTGGCAGACCAACAACGAAGTCCATTGTAACGTTCTCCCATTTCCATTCGGGAATCGGAAGAGGTTGAAGCGTTCCACTTGGTCGTTGATGTTCAGCTTTGACCTGTTGGCATATCATACAAGACTCCACATATTTTGCCACTTCATTCTTCATATTCGGCCACCAGAAGTGAAGTTTCAAATCCTGGTACATCTTCGTGCTTCCAGGATGCACAGAGAAAGGAGATGAGTGGGCTTCCGATAAGATGTGCTTCCGTAGCTCTTCGTCTTTCGGAACATACCATCTGTTTTTGAACTTTAGAACTCCATCTCCCGAATAACTGAAATCGGAAGAAGCCATTGGTACTTTGCTCACCATATCAGCCATCTCTTTTGAATTGGTCTTCTGAGCTTCTTTAATTCGGTCCAGGACGGTGGGTCGTAGCGTCAAATCTGCTAGTATGGCCGATAGCCCAGAAACCATCTCCATATCGAACTTCTGTATCTCCGTCCTCAAAGGCATTGATACGGCCGACATAACTGGTTGCATGGTAGCTGGCATCCTGCTCAGTGCATCAGCTACCACATTAGCTTTACCAGGATGGTATTTGATCTCAACATCGTAATCTTTCACAAATTCTAACCACCGCCTTTGTCTCATATTCAACTCTTTCTGAGTAAAGAGGTACTTTAAACTCTTGTGGTCAGAAAACACCTCACATGACTGTCCATATAGGTGGTGTCTCCATACTTTCAGCGCAAATACAACTGCCGCTAACTCAAGGTCGTGAGTAGGGTAGTTTTGTTCATGGTTCTTCAACTGTCTTGATGCGTATGCTACCACTTTACCCTCTTGCATCAATACGCATCCCAGGCCAATCTTTGACGCATCACAGTATACGCTGAATTTGCCATCTTCAACTGGCAATACTAACAGAGGAGCAGTGGTTAATTTCTGCTTAAGTGTCTGAAAGCTCTCCTCACATGCTTCAGACCACTTGAACTTGATTTCCTTCCTTGTTAAGCTGGTCATAGGCTTCGCGATCACAGAAAACCCCTTGATGAATTTCCTGTAATAACCAGCTAGCCCGATAAAGCTTCGTACTTCACTTGCATTTCTCGGCCTGGGCCAATCCCTCACAGCCTGAATCTTGGCCGGGTCCACAGATACTCCTTCAGCAGACACCACGTGGCCCAAGAAATTAATCTTGTTTAACCAGAACTCACACTTTGACAGCTTGGCATATAATTGATGTTGCTTTAGGATTGACAGTACCATAGCCAAGTGTTTCTCATGCTCAGCCATACTCCTGGAATAAACCAGAATGTCGTCGATGAAAACGATCACAAATTTATCCAAGACATCATGGAATATCCTGTTCATTAGGTCCATAAATGCTGCCGGAGCATTAGTCAACCCGAACAACATCACCAAGAACTCGTAGTGCCCGTACCGGGTTCTGAAGGCAGTCTTTGGAATATCCTCAGCTCTGACCTTCAACTGGTAATAGCCGGAGCGTAAGTCAATCTTAGAAAATACCCGAGCCCCCTGTAGCTGATCAAACAAATCGTCAATTCTTGGCAACGGGTACTTATTCTTGATAGTCAACTTGTTCAGCTCACGGTAGTCAATACACATCCGTAGGGACCCATCCTTCTTCTTGACAAACAAGACGGGAGCACCCCACGGAGAGAAACTAGGGCGCACAAAACCCTTGTCCATTAATTCTTTCAACTGAGCCTTCAACTCCTTCAGTTCAATTGGTGTCATACGGTACGGATTCTTCGATACTGGTTCCGCACCAGGATACACATCGATTTCAAACTCGATGTCACGATCAGGTGGCAATCCCGGTAAGTCATCTAAGAAAACCTCTAAGAAGTCCCGGACTACCGGAATGTTTTGAAGTTCCACCTCATTTTGCCTTTGAACATCCACAACGTGGGCAAGAAATGCGATGCATCCTGACTTCATCAGTCGTTGAGCTTTCAAGGAAGATATCACAGGCATACGGTGTTTCTTCGGTACTGCCTGATAAGAGAATTCTACTTCATTTGGGCGCTTAAATGACACAAGCCCGGACCTACAGTTGATGGTGGCATAATGTCTAAATAGCCAGTCCATCCCCAGAATGACATCGTACCCTTTCATACCGATGACGATAAGATCGGTATAAAATTTCTGGTCTCCCACTGACACTATATCACCCCGTACAACCTGCTCAGAGTGCATAAACTCTCCGGACGGTAGCATAACGCTGTAGGGCTGATCTGAGGACGTACTACAAAATTTTTGTCTAACTACAAAGTCCATGGCCACAAATGAATGTGTGGCCCCCGTGTCCCACAAGGTATAAGCAGGCACATTACATACTAATATTGTACCTGTAATTGCTGTGTGCTGATCAGCATTATCGACGTCCTCCATCATTGCAAACACTCTAGGCATAGCACCAACCGGCCTTGTGTCAGGCACCGGACAATTCCGGACTTGATGGCCTTCTTTACCACACCGGAAACATTGACCAGTAAAGAGCCTGCAGTCTCCTGTATGATTCTTCTGGCAACGTGGGCAGACAGGAGGCTGAGGAGCTCCCATAGGTCTCTTCCCTTTGTCCTGGTAAGTAAGGGTCTCATTGGGCCTTTTAATGCCCTTGTTCTGTTGCTGTTGAGGATGTACATTCTGAATCTTTTGTTGTTGTTGTTGAGGAGTATTTCTTATAATTCCTCTCGGTGGTTCTCTCTGTCTCTGGGACTTTATTTCTAAGGCCTCCAGTTGATAAGCCTTGGCCACCACTTTCACATATGGTGCCTCATCAAAACCTCCAGTCGTGATTCCTCGCAGAAGGTCCATCTTTAAACCTTGAATAAACTGGTGCACCTTGTTCTCATCAGTGGCCACCATGTGTGTTGCATATCGGGATAGCGACTCAAATTTCTGAACATACTCGGCCACAGATCCATACTGTCGCAGCCGAGAAAACTCAAGTAACTTCTCCTTTCTCACTCCTCGGTCAAAGTACTTATCGTAGAAAATCCCCTTGAACCCTTCCCAGCTCAATGCCACTGTAGACGACTGTACTGCATCCCACCAGAATCCAGCACTTTCAGTGAGATGGAACGTGGCACAAGTAACCTTCTTGTTGTCTTCTACTTCTGCATAACTGAACATCTTCTCCATAGTTCGAATCCAGGTTTCAGCACGGGTCGGGTCTGTAGACAACCCATCAAATGAGGGTGGCTGAAGTCGCCGGAATCTGTCTCCACTATTGTCTCGCGGTGCATTATCACGATTGTTATTTCCATGGTTATTGTTTCTGTCGTCTTCTCTGGCCATCATTCGATCAACCATGCGGGATTGTACTCCCACCAGCTCTGTCAATCGATCTATGGCCCGAGAGCTCTCACTGGATTCTTCCTGATGTCCTCTCACCATTTCTAAGATAGTCCTATAAGAATAACAGAATAACCTAATTTAATAAACAAAACTTTTACAGGAATTTAAACACTTACAGTTGGTGGAGCGATCTCACGTGGCGGGTTGCGCAACCAGACATTTCACAGAATCGGTTTTAAAACCTTATCTCTCTGATACCATTACTGTGACGACCCGAAAACCGGACCCGATCGGGATCCAAGAACCGAGCCGTCACTCCGGGACATTTGCAGAAAACGGGGACAACTATTTTTTTTTTTTCGACTTTTTAAAACTCATGGACATTTAAAATGGATAACATAAAATAAAATCAAAGTAAAATAAATAAACATAAACTGGAAATGAATAAAAACGTGAACAGTGACCGGAAGATGCAAAGTGTGAACAGTAACCGGAAGATGAAATTTGTGAACAGTGACCGGATTTGTTAAAAATGTGAACAGTGACCGGATGACTAAAAATGTAAAAGACAAAACTGGCAACTTTTAACATGATTACATAAAAACAAAAGTTGTGGAAACAGAATGTATGAAAACTTCAAACTTCAGAAAACGATTCAAAACATGATTTTTGAACATATCGGGAAAAACACGACGGAATTTTAAGGAAAAACAAATTACATGGATGGCTCTAACATGACAGAAACTTAAGAAAAATCACACTACATGGATAGCTCTAAAACCAGAAGCTGTCCATGCACAGACTAACAGAAAATATTCCAAACGAATTCCAGAATACTTCAAAACATAGTTCAACTGTCGAATACAGAGGTTTTAACAAGAGAAAGCTTAACCAACAGAATACCTTACATTATCTATATCCAACAGAATTTCCTACAGAGTTTTCAACAACCAAAAATACAGAATCCTAACATAGTTTAAAAACCAAACACAGAATTCCAGTAGGGTTTACAGACATAGACTTTACTTTAAATACTTAAACCTCGGGACAGGATTTGTCTGGCTGCAGCAACCATCCCGTGAGCTCCTTCCCCAACTACATCAACTCGTCAGTTTGAGGATCAAGCTCCTCATCTGGAAAATCCATACCTACAACAGGAGTTCAACTATGAGCCTAGAGCTCAATAAGAACATGAAATGCAATGCAGTGATGCATGGACTTTTGAAATACGTGAACATTACATTACTTAACATTGCGTTTCACTGGACAGGAAAGGTATAAATGGGAGAAGGAGCTGGCGCAACAGGATGTACATGCCACTTTCAGGACATAACAGGAGTACTTGACAGGATGCCAGTCCTCGTCCACACTTAACCATACATTTTCTTTACAGGATTTTATCTTACTTACTTCAAAACCGGTGCTGAAAACATTTGCATGATTTTACAGGAAACGTGTATGCATGAATAAGTGAAATGCTTAAACTTAACATTCACAGATGACAGAATGAATACAACAGGAAACAGAATATAACGGAAACACGTTTAACTTAAAACATAACCTAAAACCTATCTACCCGAACCAGACCTAGTACCTCCGAGTTGTAGGGCCTTAAGGGCCAACGTAGATGCATGAACTTACCTGTGTGCAGCCAAGTAGTATGCTCGAACGTCTCTGGAAAGCTCGGACCTGTAGCATGAATGTTCAGAGTTTAAACACGCTACAAATGCTAACTAATATCTCGTAGGAAATGCAGCAAACACATTTCAACTCTTTAGAAAACACACCAACGTGTTTTCATCCAAAAACAGTGAGTTTTCACCGAAAACCGAAACCCTAAACTTCGATAAAAACTCACCTTAAACTTGTCCAAATTTATTAGCATTAAAAGACGCTCACCTTTGCTGAAGAAACGGAGAAACGCTGGAGAAACAAAGTGTGGAAGTTTTGTTTCAATCGCTTGGAAGAGAGAAAGCCGAGAGAGATGAGGGGAAACAGAGAAGTGAATGAACATTCACGTAGGAGAAAGAACTTAACTTCTTCAACAAGCTGCCACATGTCAATCATCTATTTGTTTTCTCCCACCAACCTTAATTACTTCCACATTTGCCCTTCCATTGGTTTTTAATCAAATTGGTTTTGTTTTGATTACACACGGTTTGGTTTTCCAATTAAACGTCCAAACAAATAAAAGAAAATATCTATTGTATTAATATACAATTTATCCCGCTTAAATGACCACGTGGCAAAAATGCCGGGTGTTACAAATACTATCGTCCTAACCAAGAAATAAAAAGTTAGCCTGAAATCATAGTAGTAGAATCTAAATCAAATAAAATATTCAAGCAAAAAACATAAAAAATAAAAATTGAAGAGGAAGAGAAGAATGGATGTCCAAAATGTTTCTCCTCGTTCTCGCTAATGTCCCCCAATGCCTCTACTGATCTCTCGAGTTTCTTTTCTTTTTTTTTTCTTAAGTTATTCTTTCTCTCTCCAATCCCCGGAATCACGCATTTTCTTTCTTCATTTTTGGGATTTTGTTTTCTTTTTCTGGCCCTCCTCTCTCCCTATTTCCAGCGCTCTCTCTGTTGACCAAAATTTGTTCTTCCCAGTCAAGTTCGCGACTTGTTCATGAGTTTTTGTCTTTTAGTGCTCCCCTTTTTCACATCGACCCCTGCTCTTTTCTTTTCCAATTTTCCATGTCGACCACTATTTTAAGTCTGCTCTTTCTAAGTCGCCCATTATTCTCTGTATCTTCTGATTTCTCTGTCGACTGCTTGCTCGAAGTCGCCCATTCTGCCCTGTCGACCGAAATTATCATCCACTTTTGTCAACCATTTTTTTCCTCTATCATCCAAAGTTGTCGTCCCGATCTTCTCTTTCCTCAATAAAATTTGGATTTTATTCTCCTCTTATCCCATGAATTATGGCATCCAGTTAGGGTAAAAATCAATTTTATCTAAATCGATTTTTCTTCCCATGATTTACTCAGTTTAGCTCATTGATTTAAACTTGAATTTCCTGATTTATCTTTTTGTTTTTCCTGCTTTAGTTTCTGCATTAATAAAAAAATATATTGAATGAAAATAATCTGCTCATTCTAAAAATATGCATAAAATGTATCAATTTCACTCAAATTATTGATACAGCATGATGTTTGCAGAATCACCGCGACATTAGCATTAAAACTCACAATTTCATAATAATTCTACTCAAATCATTCGAGTTTCATCATGCACATTAGTATAAAATAACTCTAAAATAAGAGTTATCATCGCTCTTGCTCGATCTCCGTAGCAACTTGGAGAATCGGAGCGATGGACGCGAGGGAAGAAGGAACGACTTCGGTATCAAAGACCTCCGTGGAGAACGTTGTCATGGCGGCGCTGCGTGATGGCCTTCTCGTTAGCCCGAGAGGGGGAATCTCATGGTTCGCCATTGCAGTGACCTCGAGGAAATAGTTTTATCTTTATTCAATTCCCCTGCAAAACGAAATCAACGAGAATTCAGAAACTAAACCAAGAAAGCGTATTTGTTGGATAAAACTTCCCAAAGAGATTGCAAACAACACGTTATAGAAAAATGGAAGTTAAGAAAAGTGTATTTGTTCATTCATGAGAAAAAAAAAATCAATAACCAGATCTAATGAGGTTGAATATTCTTTCAGAAAATTTTGAAAGAGCTCAACGGTGAAGAAATAAATTAAAAATAAATTGAATCACAGCACCGATTGAAAAAACCTGACGAAACAAAAGGATGAAGAGGAAAACAAGAATCCAAGAGCTGGTGAATTCATCTGCGTGATGAACAGATGAAGAATATGGGTGAGCGTGAGCGACAGCGCCTGAAAGCCAATGAGTTAAAAACGTAAAATGAAGGGTTTAGTTCCACGGTCCGGTTTCAGGATTTTATTACCCGGACCGAAGATCGGACCGAACTAGATGGGAATTCATCTGGTAGGACCGGTCCCGGACCGAGTGTGATGACCTGAATGTGAACGTATGTGTACGACTGCGGGGCAAACCTCGGGTTGCGGGGCAAATCTCGGGACCTAAGCCGAGTGTAGGCGAATCCCGGACTTGAGTATAAACAAATCCCGGGTCGTAAAGAGGGGGTCGTCATAATCCCACATCGCTTGGGGAAGTATGTGGAAATGAAACATATGTAAAGAGACCCTCCCAAGATAGCAAGACGCGTTTTGGAGCACGATTGGCAACGGATCCCATAAGAATTTCGAAGTTAAAAGTGCTTCGGCGAAAGCAATTTCCAAGTTGGGTGACCTTTCAGGAAGTTCTCGTCAAACAAAGCCGTGAGGGGAGGATATTGGGCTACGGCCCAATCCCCAGAGCGGACAATATCTTGCTAGGAATAGGGGTCGTTACAAATGGTATCAGAGCCTGTACCCAACCGAAAATGTGGCCAACGAGGACGTTGGGCCCCCGAGGGGGGGTGATTGTGATGACCCGAATGTGAACGTGTGTGTACGACTGCGGGGCAAACCTCGGGACCTAAGCCGAGTGTAGGCGAATCCCGGACTTGAGTATAGGTAAATCCCGGGTCATAAAGAGGGGGTCGTCCCAATCCCACATCGCTTGGGGAAGTATGTGGAAATGAAACATATATAAAGAGACCCTCCCAAGATAGCAAGACGCGTTTTGGAGCACGATTGGCAACGGATCCCATAAGAACTCCGAAGTTAAAAGTGCTTCTGCGAGAGCAATTTCCAGGTTGGGTGACCTTCCTGGAAGTTCTCGCCAAACAAAGCCGTGAGGGGAGAATATTGGGCTACGACCCAATCCCCAAAGCGGACAATATCTTGCTAGGAATAGGGGTCGTTACACCGAGAGACTAGGAGGACCGACCGAAACCAGACCAAAACTGTCGGTCCGGTCTAATTCTTGGGAGGCGGTCCGGTCCTGCTCACCTCTATTTAAAATGCAAATTTGATATGGCAGGTTAAATGATGAAATATGCCAGCACATATTTGGATGATGTTTTGTGAGATTAAAAGATGTCATTATTGTGGTTTAAATGTTTTTGAAACTGATCAACATGAGTTGCTGAGTTGGCCCATCAGAGGCACTTGTGGAAGAAGAAGATTTGAAAATTTAAAATTTAGTTCATTGTATCAGAATTCGTTTCGAGATTGAGATTGTCAGAATGCAAGGTTTTGACTTAGTTTTTCGTTAGGCCAAGCTTACGACCACACACTATGATCTCCTTCATAAAATTCATGTCAATGTGGAGATGATTAAATTTCAGCATGACTCGATTCTATTTGGGCCAGACAAGTTAAACCCACGTTGAGAATCTCATTAGTATTTTTTTTTTTTTTGAAAAGTTCAATTTAGACTCTAACGTATGTGGTCAGTGACCATTTGGTACCTAACGTTTTTTTTGTACCCAATCAAACTCTATCATATAAAACGTTTGCAATTCAAACCCTCCCGTCAAATTTTCAGTTAAATTTGACAGATTCCTTTTAAAATTCCCAAACTACCATCTCTCTCTCTCTCTCTCTCTCTCTCTCTCTCTCTCTCTCTCTCTCTCTCTCTCTCTCTCTCTCTCTCTCTCTCTCTCTCTCTCTCTCTCTCTCCAAACAACTGCGAATTGCCGCTCACCGGCGACTGCGCCGGAGTCAAATCAGAGGAGAATTGGTCGTTGAGGTCAACGGAGGAAGGTGAAGGGTGATAAACCAGATTGGAACTTTCATCGGAGTTGGACGCACTTCGATGAAAGTTCCGATCTGGGTGAGCTTCATGAGCTTCATTTGAATTTCAAGTTTGATTTGACTCCGGCGCAGTTGCCGGTGAGCGGCTATTCGTTTCCGTACTGTTGAACGAATTCGGAGACATCAGCTTTCTCAGTCGATGATAATAGCTATATTTTGAGTAAACCTTCTCCTTCATGCTGGCCATCTTCCAAGCTCCGAACCTTAAACTCAGAACTTCAAAACAGACAAGGAATTAAACAGTACGAAAGCGTCGTTGAAGAAAAGATCGTCGATCAAGAACCAGTAGATTCCGGTGAGTCCAGATATTTTCCAGCATTGTCTCGAACATTCTTTTCCATGAAACAGATTCTTTCTGACACCATCAAACCCATTTTTCCATTTTCGCAGAGATTGAAATGGTCAAGGAAAGATTTGCGAAGCTTTTATTGGGAGAAGACATGTCCGGCGGCGGAAAAGGCGTTTGCACGGCGGTGACAATCTCAAACGCCATCACAAATCTATACGGTGATCTTCGTAGAACAGACTAAGACATTACATCTCTACTTTTGCCATAAATCTCATTCCTCACTTATTGATTAAAATTTCTGTAACATAGCAACTGTTTTCGGGCAAAATTTGAGACTGGAACCTCTGAAAATGGAGAAGAAGGTGATGTGGAAAAGAGAAATGAACTATTTATTATCGGTGTGCGACTACATCGTGGATTTTTTTTCCAGAATCGCAGTTGTTTTGAGGGAGAGAGAGGGTAATTTGGTAATTTTAAAAAGGCATCTGTCAATTTTAACTGAAAATTTGACGGCAGGGTTTGAATTGCAAACGTTTTATACGATAGGGTTTGATTGGGTACAAAAAAAAAAACGTTAGGTACCAAATAGCCACTGACCCTATACGTTGAGGTCTAAATTGAACTTTTTTCTTTTTTTTTTTTTCATCTCATGTAATCTAGAGTTACAAAACTTGTGATTGTATTTTAATTTTCATAATAAATTTTTTTATTTGTTTGTAGATTTTTTTTGAAAAGAGTTTTTTTTTTTACGTAAATCTAACCTTCTGCATCGTTTTTCTAGTTGTCATTTTATTTCTAACCATTAGTATCATACCAAGGGTGAGAGTTTCTAGTACTCGGATCTAACCAAATTTGGAGTTTGCAATTTTAGATTAAAATTGCAATTTTAGAGTAAAATTGCAATTTTTGGAAAAAGAAAAACCTTGTCTGTCGCGGGTCTAATGTCTTCCTCCTTCAAACAAGAAGAAAGGAAATTTGTCTGGCGCTGTCTACCGCCCACTGAGGAAGAAGAATGTCATGGCAGTTCAAGGAAGAAGATCCTCATCGCACTGTAGCCGGTGAAGAAGAGACGTCCTGGTCGTTCTTCTTGCAAACCATCTGTCAACGTCATCCAAAAAGAAGCTGCCGTCTAAAGAATAGTTCTCTGTCACCCATCGTTCTTTGCCGCGTAGAAGACTTGGTCGACGACCGCCGGTCGACGACCGCCGGTTTTGCATAGATTTGTGCAGACGAAATGACCATCCTTCGTGCTTCAACGTAGAAACAAGCCGACCGCTTAGAGGAAGCAGAACTGCTTTCCTGATCTGTAGTTGCGGACAGTACCAATCTGCCTCGCCACTGTCGTCATCTGGTTAGAGCAGAACTCGCCATCGTTCGTCTGGAGCAACTCCTTGCAGCTTAGGTAGCTGAAGAAAAATCCTTCACAGCCGTTGAATCTTTGTGTTTTGGGAATGACAAATAGAAAGATCATCTGGTAAACAAGGATATCGGATTTTGTTTTTGTGAATTTTTTGTGCCGAACTTTTTGGTTCAAGTATTAGGTTGAAATTTCTTAAATTTAGTGGGGCTGATTAATTGATTTGAAATATTTGATTTGTTGGATGGATAATTTCGTAGGAGATGATTTTATATGGGATATTGTTGGGCTTCAGATATTTGGAATTGGTTATTATAGAACCGGATATTCTGTTTGAAGTTGGTACTTTGAGCGATAGATTTGTTCAAGTTTGATACGTCGTTATTGGATTGGAACACAGGGTTTCTATTATGTCAAGTGAAGATACGAGATGTCCTCATACGGCTGGAATTAGATGATGCGTTGTTGGGGCTTGATAAAATGCTCCAGTCATGGAGTGAAGAGGTGAAAATTCGAGTGGATCGAAAAATCATATGATACGTTTATATTTGTCAAATTAAATTTTGCAAGACGTTCTGAAGGAGAAATTTTTGCTGAATTATGGTTAAATTTGGAGCAGTTAGTGTAACACATCAAAAACACGTGTAGCAACAAATTTTGACAAAAATGAAAGAAGAACTTCCTTCTAGCCCGAAAATTTTGACAAGCCCCAAAATTGGCCGACGAAATTTGACTATCGGCAGTGGGAGAAACGTGAAAAATTAGAAGTTCTAACCTTATAAATTGGGTAGCTCGGGAATGGGGAAACTCACACCTAAAATCAGAGCTTACCTCGCCGGAAATCGCCATTCCGAACTTTGGCCAAACTTCTCCGGCGAAAAACCTTCCCCTCGGCGAAAACTTTCTCTGTGGGACCAAGCTCCATCGGTGAACCTCCGACGCGAAGCTTCCTTGGCCGAAAACCACCCCTCTCGCTCCAGCTCTCTCTCTCGGCCTCTCAATCCCTCTCTCTCTCTCGATCCCTCTGCTCTTTGCTCGCACGAAGAAGAAGAAAGGGAGGAAGAAAGGTTCAATTTTTTGTTTTAAATTGAACCGGTTCTTTCTAGCCAAACCGAACGGGCCAGCCCAAACCCAACTCAACCCAATTGACAAACCAGACTAGAACAGTCCAAACCGAACCAAACCGGCACTGTTCACTCGACGACACTATTCATCCAAACCGACCTGAACCCGAACCGACTCGAATTTCGACCCGAACCAATTTAAGATTTCACCGGCAGGAAATTATTTGGAATTTTAGAAAATCCCTATAACCTTACTCGCTCGGAATTCAGGTAAGTAAAAATATTGTTTTTAATGTTTTGGCTATGACCCTACATCACAAAAGATTATATTATTTTCTTATAAATGATTTCTTACACATTATTGATATTTGAGCACACATGTTTAGGCATTGACATAAGATAGTATGAAAATAAAATTTAAAGAACATTTTGTATGTGTATGAATACAATGGCTAAGCTTAAGGTTGAGAAAAGAGTTCCAACCAGTCTTTTTGACTACACCTGAACGACAATGAGATGGTTAAATTTAAGGTTAGGAAATGAATTCCAACCAGTCTGTAATCAGGATTCGGTAAAAGTTAAATGTTAAATTTGACACTTACACGTATTTTTGCTTGCTGAGTCAAATCTCATATTTTGTATAATTTTGTGATGTAGATGAGTTCTTATCTGAGGAAGAATTGGCTGAAATCGAAAATTTTTCAGGGACAAGCAAACATACAGAAGAAGGCCGTGAATTTCTTGATAAATGAATTTAAAGTATTTTAGTTTTAAGTATTTTAAATGTTATTTTAAAAATTAAAACTCTGAAGAACATGTGTTAAATTTTGATATTAAAGTTTTATAAATTATTTAATTATGCAATTATTTCAAATTTTCGACAAATTTATTTAATATTTTAAATTTTGATTAAAGCTTCCGCACGTTTAATGAATTCAATTAAAATTTTTAATTAAGGTTTTTAACGTTCAAGATTTAACTTAAATCGATTTGAGAATAAATTTTAGGGTTTCAAATTGGGAAAATCAAATTGGAGATTTCAAATTCAGGACGTTACAGTTAGATATGAAGAAAACTTTAACGACTAAGTTGTATTTGAAGTAACGTTTATATTCTCATTAGTTGATGGAAGATAGTTCAGTTGAAGAACACTTGATCGCATTCAAGGAGTTAGTTTCAAATTTGGAAACTATGATATACAAGTATGATGAGGAGGATTTGGAATTGATTATATATTGCTCGTTATCTGATTCATATGGCGCTTTCAGAGATACAATCTTACGTAGTAGGGAAAATCTATCTCTAAACAAGTTTTTATGATGTTTTATTATCAAAGGAGACAATTAAACAAATTGTTGTTGGATTCGAGTGTCGTAGAGAGAGACTTGTCGTTCGAGGTATAACAAGAGAGTCAAAAAGGTAGTAATGTTGTTCAGGATTCGAAGGGCAGAATAAAGTCAAAGAATCAAAATAGAACCTGTTACTTTTGTTAGAAGAAGGGGCACATTAAATTCAAGTACCGAAATTTGCAGAATGTTAAGAGAGCTGCTAAGAAAGGAAAACAATCGATGACATTCGGTGAAGTTAGAAGAAGAAGATTTTGGTGATGAAGATCTTCTAGTTGTGTAATAGGAAAACTCAAAGTCAAACAAGAATTGGATTATAGATACAACTTGTTCGTTTCATATGAGTTTCAACTGGAGTTGATTTTTAACATATGATACCGTTTCTAAAGGTGCTGTGTTACTGGGTAATAACACATCTTGTAAGGTAGCTCGTATTGTTATCATCAAAATCAAGATGTTTGATGGAATTGTGAGGATACTTGGTAATGTGCTACATGTTCTTGAATTGAAGAAGCATTTGATCTCGTTGAGTACTCTACATTCGAAAGGATCCAAGCACAGTGTTGTAGGTAGTGTTGTGAAGATCAGTAGGGGTGCACTTGTTACGTTAAAGGGACACAAGAGGTCTGTTGTGACGTGTTGCAAGGTTCTATAGTTACAGGTAATAAAACTGTAAAATTTGTGAATTCACCTTTTAAATGATTGTTTGTGTAACGACCCCTTTTCCCAACAAGATATTGTCCGCTCTGGGGATTGGGCCGTGGTCCAATATCCTCCCCTCACGGCTTTGTTTGGCTAGGACTTCCCAGTCGGTCACCCAACCTGGTACTACTCTTGCCGAAACACTTTTAACTTCGGAGTTCTTATGGGATTCATTGCAAATTGTGCTCCAAAACGGGTCTTGCTATCTTAGGAGGGTCTCTTTACATATGTTTCATTTCCACATACTTCCCCAAGCGATGTGGGATTGTGACGACCCTCTTTTTACGACCCGTCACCTTCCGGTTCGCCCGCGCGAACGTATCGCCATCTGGGTTCCGGTTCGTGTAGCCATCGTACATATACTTACACATCCAGGTCATCACAGTTTGAGAAACTCAAAAGAAGTCAGATTTTCAGGTAAAGTTCCAATTAGAACCAGGACCTAGGTCAGAGTCGATGTTTCAATTTATTATAGATATTCAGGGTGATGTAGTCACTACATGGTCACCAATTTTAGTTTCAAGGCAGAACCAAGTGGAAGCTCTGATGCGATTTGGTGAAACTAGTTTAGTGAATTATGCATTGAATATAGTCGAGGGAATAGATTTTAGTGGGGAGTCTTCAACAAATTCAGTTGTGCTTCGTTGTGACAACTCTGATAGTTTCGTGATACTATGGAGGAGATGTGATTTCTTCTCAAGTGCATTTCTAAAGCTTAAGCATGACTTGAACTTGATCAGTATTAATTGCTGAGTTGGCTCATCAGAGGGCTTAGTGGAATAGGAGGTGGTTATAGGTTATTATTAAGAGTAATGCTATGTGTATTATCTTGTTTCAATCTCTTAAAAAATTTATTGACGTGTCAAATATCTATTGGTGTAGTTAATGTAATAAATTATAAAAAGTAATTTATTGCATTAATTGCACATTAATTACATCAATAATTGTATGACACGTCATCGAGTTTTTTTAAATAGTGAAATAAGATAGTACATTTAACATTATTATATTATTAATTAATTGAATTTTATTGATTTGTTTCCTTACATTAGAATTTCTTTAAAGATGAAGATTGTCGGAGTTCAGTATTATGTATTTACTTTGGATTGGGGCGAAAAACTTGCATTGGATCTCTCATGTGAAATTCGTGTCAAAGTAAATTTTAAATTCTAATTGGGCAAAGTCAGATATTTCAATATTATGTTTTGTAGTTTTTTTAAATACTGACGCTTGAATCAGAAAACTTAGTGGTACTGTTGTACCTTGATTTTCAATAGTAAATTTCTTTTTTGCCTGTGATTTCTTCCGAAATAATTTTCTACGTAAATCTCAGTGTTTTTATTTAGCACGATTTTTTTTTTTCGTTTTACGTTCGATTTTCAACAAAGGAGGAGTAGGCAAAACACAAATCTTTGTTGCAGTAAGGATTTCTCCTACCCTAGTGAAGAAGTTGCCGTGCCTCGTTGATTCCAATGTTGCAAACACAAGAAAAATCAATTAATAGCAAAATAAATAAAAAATAACAAAAAACACTTGAAGATGACGTGACTGAGTTTAGTCTCTCTCTCTATATGGGTGTCGGCTCTTTTTAATCTTGGGATTTATTTTAGTCGCGTAAAATTCGAGATCCAATAAAGTTCGCCCCACAATGTAAATACTTATGGCTCACGTTTCGTGGGACCAAGTCATTCATCCATATCTTGTTAGAGAGCGCGTCCACCTCACTCGCTTCTCTTCCCTCCCAAATTTCAGCGCACAGATTGTGAGATGCTTGCAATTCTTACGAATATAGAGTTTGGATTGGGTGTTTGTTCTTTCAATTGTAGCAACCAGAGAGAGAAGGTGGGAGCAAAGCTAGTGTCGTTCGCCATTTTTGATGGCCTAAAACGAGGTTTCCCTTTCCCATCATCGAGTTGGCTTCCTAACTGAACTGAACAAAATCTGGCAAATCTTGGCGGATTAAGGCCTCGTTTGTCCTTCAAACATTCTGTTTCCCATCCCAACCGCGACGACGAGGAGTGCCGCCCTTGGCGTCGTACTTTTTTCATGGCTTTTACTTGGGCGTCTGCTCTCAGGATCACCTTCCTCCTCCTCCTCATTGCTGCTGTAACTATCGCTTGTTTCATTCTCCCCGTCGATAAGGTCTCTTTTATTGAATTTCCGTTTTTTTTTCCTGTAGTATTGCTATTTTTGTATCGATATTATTGTTTATTTTGTATTTGGCGTTGATTAGTCTTGGATATGGCGTTAAGTAACGTTCTAATCACAGGGATTTCATGCTATCTCTATGCTCCCATGTTTTCTTGATATCCACACAAATTTGCGTCCATCTCCCATCTCTTTTCGTTGTTTTTATTCTGCTTTTCGATGTTCTCAATAATTTGAACAAAGTTGAAAAATTTTACTTTCTTGAGGGAATGGTGTTATTGGGTAGAATTAACTGTTATGATTGAATCGTCCAGGTTAAGGTATTCTCATGAGTAAAACTGCCTTTAGTTATGAATATGATTGATCATTTCTTTCTGTTCTGCCATCATTAATGTTGCTATAATGCTGCAAACCTCCATGGACCTTAATTTTAATCGCTCTTTCAGTCATATATTCGTTGTTTCAAACTATAACATCACAAATGTTGCTTTTTGGTTATGTTTTCACAAATGTTAAGAAATCAAAATTTTTATGATACTTCCTGCAGATCCTGAAGGATTTCTTGCTATGGATTGATAAGGATTTTGGTCCTTGGGGCCCACTTGTGCTGTAAGTCAACTATGACAATTATATGTTCTAATGTCTGCTCCTAATAATATGCAAGTACTATAACGCTTATCAAAAGTTAGAATTCAAATTTAGTCCCTAAATTTGTAATATAATGTGAGTGAGAACATTGATATTATACTTTTCTTTGCCAAAAGTGTTTTAAGGACAATGGGCAAGTAGTTTTATTGCGATATATTTTCAATACCATTTACCTCTATAATTTGATAAGCATAAAAGTTGATCATAATGTGCCACCAATTGTTTTTAAACTTCAGAAATTTTTTTCTTCTTGATCTACACCAAGCGTTGTTTTCAAAAACTGAACAATGAAATCTCACTCAGTACCATGCATTTTAATGTTCTATTGCTCGTGTCATGTTAACATTCATTGAATTCTTTCATTCTCTTTTGGTTTATATAGTTTCTTCTATTATCATGCATTATCAATTTTGTAGCTTTTGGCTGGCGTCTTGAAATATGAACTTCTCAAAGCATGATTAAGTTTCCCTGTACAGAATATATAAAGAAATCAGGGAAGTAATTATCACTGCTTGGTTTTGAATTGATTTTTTAAATATTTGATAGGTGGTTTATTTTGTAATTTTGTTGGTACTAAATACCTGAAAATTGTTTAATGCTGCAGAGCCATTGCCTACATTCCTTTGACGATCTTGGCTGTTCCAGCTTCAATTCTTACTGTTAGTGTTAACAATCAACCTTATATGATAATCAATCATCTTTGCTATGCCACTTTTTTTTATTTATTTTTATTTTTAAGTTTCCATGTAATTCTGTTCCCTTTCTGTTCTGCTTTTCCTATAACACGATGCATTTATTTGCCAATACAATACTCTTGTTTATGGAAAAAAGTAAGTTTCTTAAAAGATTTAAATGAAATGCTTTTGAAAAATGCAATGATGACGATGACATTTTAGTTGTGTTTGGACACTTTCAGCTTGGTGGCGGTTATCTGTTTGGATTACCTGTGGGCTTTCTCGCTGATTCTATTGGTGCAACAATAGGTGCTGGGGCTGCATTCCTTCTTGGAAGAACCGTAAGATACTTGTGATCTTCATTGTTTTGGATTTCATTTGAAAAACTTAAACACAAATTCTCATTCAATATATTTTGAGTCCATTACTTTTTGTAATTTTACAGATTGGAAAATCATTTGTTATTACAAAGTTGAAGAATTATCCTCGCTTCCGATCTGTTGCGATTGCGATTCATAGGTCTGGCTTCAAGGTTTGTATTACCATATTATGTATATTATCTTTGTTGAGAGAATTAATGTTCACCGTGCGACACCTACAATATATGTTTTTTTTTTGTAATCCATGATTTTTAAGTTTTTGGAAAAAACTTTATTTGGTTAGTAGCGACTTTATAAAGAATTTAGAAGTAGCATAAATAGAAGACGTTTTTTTTTTTTTAGAATTGAGATGGAAAATAAATTAAAGACATTAACATGGCTAAAATCATAATCCTAGGGACATAGAGTCAGTCTTTTGCAGCTTGTTAAACTAAAATCAATTTACTGAATTGTTTTTCATCGCGGAAGTTTACATATGGAAAGCCTACCTAATCTAAGAAGCTGATACACATCTTTAACTAGGTGTAAGTTTTGCATTTGAAATCATAGGAAGGAGGTTTGGAAAGATTTTCGGGTGCAGGAATCATTCCATTAATCTGAAGGGCAGTTTTGGATAATTCAAAGGCTGACTTGGCAAGTTAGTTATGGGTAAGTAGGGAGTGTTTTTTATGAGCTGAGCAGATTATATGGTGGAGGGGATGGAAGATTTGTTTATTATGATACTTTTTGAATTGTTTACCTTCTCTTAGGAGTCTAAGTTTGGGAGGTTAGTGTTCAGAAGTGTATGAAGCGAGTAATTTTGGAAATAGCAACTTGCATTGATGAACAATGGATTCCATTACCCCCTTAGTTTGCTTCTCCACGTTACTTTCTCCTTCAAAATCAACCTTGTCCTCAAGGTCATGAGTAGGAATTCCGATAAGCTCTTTTTAGGAGTTTCTCCGTAATTTCCTTTGTCCAAATAAAATTTAGTAAATTGCTCATAAGGGATATCCAAACAGAATCATTTATCTCATTTCTCTTTACATTACTTTAATATTTGTCCTTATTTTCACTTGCAAACCTAAAATTATTAAACTCCAATATTTAAAATGTACCTTAGAAATTTGCCAAAATAAGGTCCAACTTGTTTGAACCTAAACCCTAAGCTTATGTCATTTTTTAGCTTTTCCTCAGTCCAACCTATTAAACTCCAAGCGTAGCTCATGCCATAATTTAACTATTTCCATCAAAACTCAAAACGGGGTCTCGCTGAATATCCAGCCTACCCACTAAATAATACCACTTCAAACCTAATGCATAATTTAGTTCCCCCATCCAGTTCTAGATTCTCTCCTTAATCCATCCATAATAATCTTAAGGTCAACCTGCTGCATTCTCAAAAATAGGCTGGAATTTAGGTGTCAGAATCTTGCCTGCTTGACAAAAATACCTCCTTCGTGGAGCACCTTCCACCATCGAAGGTGGTATGCCTTGATTTCCCAAAAATAGCTTCCCCTAAAGACAGTAAGAATAAAAGCAAAGGGGAGAGAGGAGAAGGCAGGTAGTGGTGGGAAAACTGGGGAGAATCAGACCTCCTTGATGTGTCTGTTATTGTTTTTCTTTTGGAGAATTTTAGTGAATGGAATGAGAAGAACTTGACCCTGTGATATTTTCTTGTTTTCTGTTAAATTGTTTTTATCAAATTCAAGCGCCATCTTTGATACTTAATTGTTTAGTTTAATTGTAACTTTGCCTTGAATGATTATTATGATTGGCTTTGAATGGGTTGTTGGTTGCAACTGATGTCAAGGCAAAGTTTTTTTCCTAGGGTCCACCAGAACTTTCCTATTCTTACCAATAATTCGTCTGCAGATCTCACATAATTCATCACTGAGTCATGTCAAGGAGACGAAGACTGTGTCTCTCTCCATGATTTTCTTATATTCTGCATTATTTTTTACCCAATCCGCTCTTAGGTAATAAAACATATCTATGCCTTGCATAGACATGGCATTGGGTTGTAATATATGGTGACACTTTTATCTCAATTTGTCCCTCTAATGGCTGCTGTGATTTGTAAATTTGAGCACAATTTTCAAGATCAGTATATGTTTGCTTCGCTGCATCCCCTTCTCATTTGTATGTTGTTGAAGATACATATATCTCTAGCCTATCTCAATTTTCATATTATTGTGGAGAGGAAAACTATTGGCAAAACGCATTAGAGTAGGTTGCAGTTGAAATAGCTACAAGGCTAACAAGGGAATTAGGGTGCTGAATTGGCATGGTTAGTTATGCAACAGTGTGAGTAGGCTGGCCCTAGCAGTAGGGCTTTGATTGTTACAGAACGAAGGATAAAAAGGGGGAAAGAGGAGGATTATTTTTACATTGTCTTTCTGCATTTTGTATAGTGATATTCCTGTAGGGTTTCCTGGCTGATAGAGGTCTGCCAGTTGCAAGGAGTCTGTAATAAGGGGTAACCGAGCCATAACTGTACCAACCATGATAGATCCTCTGAGTTTTTAGCTTCCCGCGGTGAAAATTTTGGATATTAACTATCAAAAATAAAGATTTGGGGAAATAATCTTTCTTGATTATTATTCTTCTAAACATATATTTAATGAAAAAAAAAAACTCAAATCCAGGATTTATATGATAATAAATAAATAAAACTTAAAAAAACTCAATTTTGGTCTGACTAGATAAATATAATCATATTTATAAAAAAAACTAATATAATTAGATAATTTTTAGAGCATATTTCATATTAACCTTTAGTTCCTTCTAAGTATCCCACATTCCCTTTGCCTGGATGGAACAAAACTAATTGTAACCACCTAAAAAAGTTGTGACTATTTAGATGATGGGATGTAATTTGGAAACTTGAATTTTCTATGAAAATTGTAGTTTGGCTTGGGGATGATTTTGCTAGGACCTGTCAAAATATAGAATAAAATTAGGGTAATTATCGATTTGAATCCTGTACTATACACTTTTTTCAATTCGTCCCCTGTACTAAAAAAACCGACAAATCGAACTCTGTACTTTGATTCTGTTATCAGTTTTGACCTTTTATCAACAATTTAATTAAACCCTCATTTAAAAAATTAGCAAACGATCTTGGATTCAGTTAAAATT
The DNA here is from genome assembly GCA_022432975.1 of Begonia masoniana. Taxonomy (NCBI): domain Eukaryota; kingdom Viridiplantae; phylum Streptophyta; class Magnoliopsida; order Cucurbitales; family Begoniaceae; genus Begonia; species Begonia masoniana. The sequence goes on along the minus strand of CM039505.1, from coordinate 31,351,586 downwards.
TTTACCATATGTTCACTACTTAATGAGAAAATAATATGGGAATTTTCGTTATTTTTTGACACAGGTACGATTTATTATAATTTTATTTTAGTATTTTATAAAAATATTATCATAAATCATACAAATTTTAGAAAATCACGAAAAGTTTTTTATTATCTACCCATGATAGGTTGAACATGTGAACAATATTTCAAATAAATCAAATATCATTTGGTATTTGTTTAAATTAATCTCATTTTCTTCTTTACTTTATAAATTAATTTTTAAAAAACTACCAAACGATATTTGATTTATTTGATAAATTTTTTACATGTTCAACCTATCATGGGTAGATAATAAAATTTTTTTCGTGATTTTCTAAAATTTGTATGATTTATTATAATATTTTTATAAAATACTAAAATAAAATTATAATAAATCGTACATGTGTTAAAAAATAACGAAAATTTTCAGATTATCTTCTCATTAAGTAGTGAACATATGGTAAAAATTTCAACTGAATTCAAGATCGTTTGGTAATTGATGAGGGTTTAATGGAATTGTTGATAGAAGGTCAAAACTGATAACAGAATCAAAGTATAGGGTTTGGTTTGCGGTTTTTTTAGTACAGGGGGCGAATTGAAAAAAGTGTATAGTACAGGGTTCAAATCGATAATTACTTATAAAATTAAATAAGATCAGCCAGTAGTTGATCGGTTTGATTGAATGTAAAAATAAAAATTACAAATAACTAACAATTTGAGGAGTCTGTTTCCTCCCGAACACATTCATGGCAGCTGGTCTCTCCCTAAACCTTGTACTCAAAATTTCCTTCTCATTCTAACTAATATTTCCCTCATATATATAGAAAGAACCCTCTATTCTCTCTCTCTTGGAGCTAATTCCATTTCTACTTTTGGCCGACATAGATTAAGACGTATGATTACTCCTTCCAGTAAGTCACCTTATCCTCTTGGTGAGAAATTAAATTTGGATGAGTTCCAAAAGCTTTCAACACTACCTTTACATGACCAATGATAAGTTGATATGATTCTACTAGATATGCTACCATTTGAAGCCTTGCCACTGGAAATAATATTGTCTCATAGTTGTTGCAAATATTTGAGAATTCTCTCCAAAGTCTAGAAATATATGATAGCTCCTTTAATGGCTTATTTTGAATTGAAAATATTTCAATGATTTCCATGAATGGCATGTTTCCATCTCTTCCTTCCCATTCTATCCCAATATCAGCCGTAGCTAAGGTCAGGACATCATTGATTCCATCACTCACCATTGCAACTATGCCCCCATATTTCAAGAATGAGCAAATAACTTCAACCTTTCCTGCAGCTTTATTTCTGCCCTCACTTCTCCAATACCAACCTTCTTGGCAACAACACGTATTGTTCTCCTATTGTCCCCCTTGATTGTTACTGGAATAACACCCATTTTGCAAAGTCCCCTATGACCATAGCCACTTCTCTCTTTACCGGGACTGCTACTCTCAACTCACCAATCAAGTTATCGTTGTACCCTGTAAGGATGCCTCTCTTTACACTTTCTTCTAGCTCCACTACAGATTTCTCAACATGTGATTCTATTTTCATTTATAAATTCTTGTTACCAACCAAAATTCATTTTCCATCAACGAAACATTGGACCACCACCCCTGGCCATGTTGAGAAATTTGAGATATCAAAGAGCTAACTATAAGGCTGTGTGCAGTGGTTTTTGGAACTCGTAGTTGCAGGCATGTCCAAGAAATGGAAATGCTGACAATATTCGATTAAAGCTTTCCCCAGAGTGTTCACGGGTAGACTTAAGACTCAGAAGTAGCCACCAATTTGAGAAATTCTCCAATCAACTTCCCACCCTTATTTTTCACAACCAATAAAGTTGTTGCAAGGGGAAGTTCTACCAACTTTTTGCTAGCAAAACACTCCAAATACTTTCCAAACAATACAAATGTAATGAGCGTCGAACTTGTTTCAAAGTATGTGGTAACCAAAAGTTAGTAATCCCCGTACTTAAGTGCACAAACAGAGTAGAGGGTGAAGTACCCAAGAGAACTAATTCATCCATGTTCTCTTAACCATTTTGAAGAGCCCTAAAGCATCAGGGTAGAATCGCTTCCCAAACGAAAATTGCACAACTCTCACCAATGCCCACCTCAACCAATCCTCCATAAGGAATGACCCACACCGCTGGAGTATCACGAAGTATAAAAGAGGTATGTGTGTACGAATTCCCTGAATAAAAATGATTGGAATCTCAACCCTCTGTAGCATCTCTGAGCTTTTGCCACTTATGATCAGTGTTCACAAGAGCAAGACGGTTCAACGTCTTAGTTCGAAAGCCGATCTATAGTTTACCTCAGCAGTCATCTCAACCCTGCTCTAATAAATTAAGCTATGCAGAATGAGTTTTTTTCTTATATTTTTCTTTTTTAACTCGTTTCATCCATTAAAAGAAAATTCTCATTAATCTAGATTATAGATAACTTCAAGGATTCTTGTTGCAATTCCACCACTTTTGCTTTCGTCACCGTTACACACTCTGATTTCTTAGGATCGAAATCACCAAGCATTATTAACAATTCATCTGTCAAAATTCTAACTGAACTTCAAGGATTTTCATTGCAATTCCAACACATGCTTTTATCACCATTACGCACTCTGGTTTCTTAGGATCTAAATCACCAAATATTATCATCAACTCATCGCCAAAATTCCACGTGGTCTGAATTTCTGGCAAACTAAGGCAAAGAGCATCAGAGTTGAGTGATGCCGGAAGAACAACCTCCCATATTGTCAAGTTGGAGAACAACGAGGAAGGCTCAAGCTCTTGTTGGTTCATAAATTGGGTATGGAGAAAGTTTTGTTGTGTATTAATGGTCAGAAGCATAAAGTTTGGTGGGCCAAGGTCGAAATGAGTTTTCCTTAATAGATGATTTTGATGGTCTATTATTTGGGTTAAACCCATCAGACTCACCATCCTCACCATCTTGATGAAGTCCCTAGGTTTTACGATATTCCACATAGCACGATAGTGGCTCTTGATGATGGATATCCGGTGAGCTTCCTCCATCCATCTTCAGTCCAAGTGTTGCCAACTAAGGCTTTTTTTCACTTAGACTAGTTCTCGTTTGATGCACAGCTTGACGCACAGCTCCAATTCAAGAGATGGTGGCCTAGCAAGTTACCGACTCGATTCCAACATTGTTGATTTGAACATATTTTTAGTCTTACCGCACATAAATTCATCATAAGCCTAGGACCCAAAATTCAATAGCGGATGCCTCGTCCCGTGTCTCGCTTCCATCCACTTTGATGGCATTTTCGGTGGTCCACAACCTGGGATTAGAGGACATTGATGGGGCTGTCGCTGATGACCCCGAGTTGCAGTAGATTATGACTCGGCTTAAAGCTGATCCAACTTGCAAACCAGGATATTTGGTCATATAGGGTCATCTTATTTATCGTGATGGGTGCTTCTGCAGAACTCAGTCCTTGTCTAAATGGTACTTCAAGATTGTCATGATAATTGTGTTGGTGGTCATTTCGGGGTTTTAAAAACCATGAAGCAAGTAATGACTAATTTCTACTGGTGGGGCTTAAAAAAGATAGCAGCCAAATATGTCTCGAAATATCGAGTGTGTCAACACAAGAAATATAATGTGTTGTCCCCTGCTAGTTTGCTTCAACCACTACCCATCCCAATATGGGAAGATATCTCCATGGACTTCATCAAGGAACTTCCCCCCTCGAGATGAAATTATATTTTTGTAGTGATGGAATGACATAGCAAGTATGCCCATTTCTTACCCCTCGCCCAACATTCACTGCTTCTAAAGTAGCCAAAGTCTTCACTAACATGGTGGTGCAGCTCCATGGCATTCCACAAACTATAGTTTTGAATCGTGACTAAATTTTTGCTAACCATTTTTGAATGGAGTTATTCAAATTTGAAGGTACTTCTCCCAAACACAACAACGTCTACCACTCCTAATCTGATGGACAGATAGAAATTGCCAACCGATACTTAGAGACGTACATTTTCTGTTTCATTTCATCTCAACCCAACAAGTGGGAAAAATGGCTGCCTTGGGCGGAGTACTAGTACAACACGTCATTCCAATCTTGTACCGATACTACACCTTTCCAAACAACTTATGGGCGAGATCCTATCTTTTGAAAGGGTGTAGTAGCTAATGCTTTGGTGAACCAGCAACTACTTGGTAGAGACCATATTTTAGACATTTTGAAAATGAATTTATAGAAGACAACATAGAATGAAGTCTTAAGCAGACGAACATAGGCAAGAGGCAAGCTTTGAGGTCAATGACCTGGTTTATCTTAAATTGTGCCCTTACAGGTACAAGTCCATGGCCAAACAAGTTAACTCTAAGCTTTCACCGTGGCACTTTGGCCCTTTCAAAGTGCTCCAATGCATCGGCATTGCCACTTATAAATTGGCCCTACACGACAATACATCACTCCACCTAGTTTTCCATATTTCTCAACTCTGACCAGCCCTGGGTCCTAATCCAGGGGAAGACGCCATTCCACGCAACTGTCGGAGGACTCATCCTTCCTCTGATTAATTGTAGGAGTGCGAGTTAAACCTGGGGATCGATTTGGTGAACGCGAGGTTCTCATTCATTGGAAGGGTTTGCCAAACTCAGGTTGTGGAAACCCTTCAATGCCATTGCTCAGCAGTTTTTGGAATTCCACCTTGAGGACAAAGGTGTCTTTTGGGGGGAAAATATTGATAACCCTCCGATTTTGAAAGTATATTCTAAAAGGTAGAAGGAAGGGACAACGGGCAAGAAGGTGCAAGGAATGTGTGAGGATGACGTGGCTAGGGTTAGTGGGAATAAAACAGAATTTTGAGTGGAGAAGTGGTATCGATAAAATAGTTATTTTATTGGAAAGTAGGGGAGTACGAGCCTCCATTATTAGCTTGGGGTTTCTTCTATGAAAATTTTCTTGAATCTCTTTCTCATTTGTTAGGTCACACCTGCAGCCCATAATTTCCAAATAAATCCGACTGTCAGCTTCTCAAATGTTCTTTTACACTCCAATATTTAAAATGTGACCAAGTGTTGAGGTTGGATTTAAAAATTGAGCTCCATATAATCTCATAATTGATTGGAACTGAACAAATAGGGACATACCCAAAAATTCCTGCATTCATTTTGTTATACAAAATTTTAATTCAGGAATGGGCCTCTATGGTAAATCTTTGAAATTCGAATTAACATTTCTGAGCATAAATACTATTATTAGAAGAGATCGAGATAGGCACTAAATGACAAGAAAAAGTCAATAGGCCTTCTGTTGTCTAGTTTGATGGGAAGTTTTGAAAATAGATAGAACAAATTTTAATTTATGCAAAATGTTCAGATGTTTTGATTTTTTCGGTTTAGTTTATTATTTTATTTATTAGTTACTGTTGGAGATCTGAGATATAGTTGATTATTTTAATTCCTGCAGATTGTTTTCCTGCTACGGCTTGTTCCCTTGCTCCCATTTAACATGTTGAATTACCTCTTATCAGTGACACCTGTTCCAATATGGCATTACATGTTGGCTTCCTGGTTAGGAATGATGGTTTGTTCAACATACACCCTTTTCCATTTACCTTGATTTTATTACTCTGCACACGTGTTCTCCCTTAATCTTTCTCTCCTATTCAGTTCGACTGTCTTTTGCTATGCAAGAGATAGCTTGCAGAGCTTAGTGCTAGATAGTAATAATTTAGTACATGCCAGCATCTGCTTTAAACTTCGGCATAGTGATTCTATTTGTAGCTTCACTTTCACAATTAGTTATTTGAGATATCAATATCAATCCAGTGGCGGTGACCTTGTCTGAGACAAACATACTGAGGCATTTTCCCGAGGAACCACGTGATGATCATTTTTCACTGACTATGGCTTTCTTGTTTTCAATAATTTGGGAAACTTTGAAAACGTACTCGAATGTCATTTACGGTAGGTTTCATGGTATTTATCATAAGCGCCTATTTTTTATTTCCATGCTGGTTCTAAGGAAGTACTCTTGGGAAGTAATACACGGTTGTCAATTTGCAATTGAATATGAAGAAAATACCATAATAGTAATGATTTTACTCAATTCGATGATAAAATTTCACTTACCATGACTAATACAGTACTTATCCGTTGTATGCTGATAAATGTTTTTTTACTACACCATAACATTACATCATTCTCATTTACTGTATCTGTTGCAGCCAATAACTCTTGCATTAGTATATATTGGAACAACGCTCAAAGATCTTTCTGATGTGACGCGTGGTTGGCATAATATTTCCAGGACTCGAGTGGTACACCTTTTGGTCTTTTTCAGGTCTTTTGTTGTTATCCTGTCGATAAATTGTGGAGGCAAAGTAAAATAGAAATGTTGGGACTTGCTAAGAGCTTAATAAGTTGATTTAGCAATGGTATGTGTAAAGTGGATGCTGGGCTATCCTGTCGAGGTGGCTTGTATAGACACTTTTTTTCGTTCTTAAGCAGCTAAAGGTGCTTGGAGGATACATTATGTGCTTCATTAAGAGTAGTGGATGTAATAATGTTTTGGTTACGTCCCAACCATTTTGGTAATTCTGATTCTGCTTCCTTTCTTTGTGGCGAATACAGGTATTCATTGTGTTAGGCGTTCTGGTTTCTGGTAAGTAAACATTTCCGGCAAAGCTTGCACCATCCTAGTGTGGATGGTGGTTGTCTTGTCACGTATTGTCTCTGTTTAAGAATGCCCAACCACTTCAGTCGTAGTATACAACAATGCGGAATTTCGGTGACAATAGATTTTATAGAGTTAATGAAGCTTCTTATTGTCGTTTTTAAATAGATATGAAACAATATGAGGAAGAATTTGTTAAGCTCTAATTTTATATCCTGTAAACTAATAAATTGAAAGATTTCCTGGATTTGGATGCAGTACTTTTGCTTATTTGTGTGGCAAGAGTTGCCAAGGCTGCATTGGATAAGGCGTTGACTGAAAATGAAGAAATTGACGGGATGTGGTTGTTGCCTCCGGAATTACCTGTTGTGGCTGAGCAACCTCCTGTGGATGTCAATCAGCCTCTTCTCATCAAGATAGACCCGGTTGAAGAAGACGTTAACGCCAAATGAAGAAAAAAATTTAATTTAATTTTTTTATTTTTTTGTAAATTCTTCTCCTACCTTGAAAAGGGTTTCTATTTTGATGAATATTTAGGCAGTTAAAGGTGTGTGTACAGCCACCATGGTGTAGGATCCGAAGTTGAAAATTCATACAGAAATAGGTGTTTTTCGATATAGGCCGCTGTATGAAGTAATTTAGCTTCTCTTCTTTGACAAAACTAAAATAAAATCATTTGTAGTGTATTCATGTATTACTATTTTCAACATTATACTTTGACCTTCATCTTTATGAATTAAGGCCCAGCCATGGAGAGTTCCTCCGTATTCGATCGCGTGCCTAAAGCCTAATAATCTCTCATTCCCATCGCTTCTCTTTGTTTTTCCTCCCTAGTTTTCTCTTGAAGATCTAGATCCTCTCCTTGGCTTCTCTCAATCAAACTCTTTTTCCTTTTTCAACTCTCTCCCAGGCAATAGTGAATGATAAAATCAATGTTTTAGATCACAACGACACTTGAACTCTTGTTGCATCCTCCTTTGGGGTACAAAGTAATTGGTTCTATATAGATTTACAAACATAAACTGAATGCAAATGGTACTTTTAGCCGGTACAAAGTGCGGTTGATAGCAAAAGAGTTTGATCAAACTAAAGGGCTTGGTTATTTTGAAACTTTCAACCTAATGGTCACGCACTTGACCACTCAATTTTTTTATGGCTTGTGCCCATTTCCTGCAACTATCCCATCCATCATATTGACGTAAGTAATGCTTTTTTACATTGAGACTAATATTAAATGGTGTATTACATCTCCACCTCTAGGTTTACTAATACTCAGTTTCATTCCCATGTATGTAAGTTAGATAAAACTCTCTTCATCTTGAAGCAATGCATGGTTTAATAAACTCGGTTCTCTTAACGTATCTGCTATTGTTCATGGTTACATTATAGTTAGTTTTGTAGTTTAGTTACAATCTTTAGTTCTCTGTTTTCTTATCGATATACATGTAAAAACATTAGTTGAAAGGAAATACAACAGACAATTATTCTGCACTGTCAACTCTCTCTCTCTCTCTCTCTCACCTTTTTCTTCTTCCTTCACAGTTCACCGGCACCTTTTTCTCTCTCTGGCCACTCTGTTTTCTAACTCACTCTGTTTTCTAACTTGGTATCATAGCGGGTTAAGGATGACATCCTCCAACTCCATGATTCCCTCTTCCACTTCAACTGTCTCTGCTTCGCCTCTTCCCCCGTTCCCCTCTGTAAACCAAACATTAACCATCAAGTTCACCAATACTAACTATCTTATCTGGAAGGCACAGCTCCTCAACGTCGTTATAGTGAACAACATCGATCATCTTCTGGATGGCACCCTCCCACCTCCACCACAGTTTCTCGACTCGCTCTCGTCTCAAATAAACCCAGAATACACTGTTTGGATGCGGTATAACCGGCTCATCACAAGTTGGATATTTTCATCCCTGTCGGAAGACTTGTTGCCCCACATTGTATCCTTCACAACAGCTAGTGAGGTGTGAGATGCTCTGGCCCGTATCTTTGCATCGTTGTCACTAGCAAGGATCACCGATCTCTGGTGCCAACTTCACTCGCTGTCAAAAGAGGGCATTTCAACACCAGCTACATCCAAAAAATTACGACGTTATGCAACACTCTTGCAGAAATTAGTGAACTAGTCTCTTATCGGAATCGCATGATTTACTTTCTGAGCGGGCTAGGAAGCGAATAAATGTCATGGAAGAGGCCTAGTGATGAATTATGCAGTTGGGCTTCCAAGAAAGAGGCGCAGAGCCCAGACCCAAAAGTGCAAGCTGTTGATTGACGTGGCCATTCTGTTAGGAAGGGAAGCGGATAAATGCAGACAGAGGCGTGAGAAGAAGTGTTGAATGAAGTCTGTTTTTACTCTTTTCTTACTGATATCTTTTCCTTTCTGTTTTGGAAGCAATATAGATGAGTAACTTTGCTCATCTTCCAGTTGTGAACCCTGGGTTCCACAACAGTGGTATCAGAGCAGCTACGATGGGAGGGATGGCTGAAACGAGAGCAGAATCAGACGAAGAGAATCTGTAGGGGCTCACCGACGAGCTCCAAGGATTGCACAACGCGATGTCCGATTTAAGCACTCAGGTGGCCGCCGCCGGCCAAGCTTTTCAAGATCTGCTAAGTACACAGGACCGCTTCGGGCAACAGCAGGAGGAGATGTTATCCATCCTTACGAAAATGGTTCAGTCTCAGACGAGCACCGGAGTACCTCAACCGGTGGTAGCTGACCCTGGCAGGAAATCAGTATCGGCAGGATACCACCCTTCGCGGAGAATCAATAGTCCGATCATTGCCGCGGGAATAACGCCGATTCTACAGCCATTGAATGAATCTGGGCAGAAACAGTATATAGAAACCTATTTTTGGCGACAAAAGCAAGCAAGGGAAGATTCATCTCTAGATTACCAGGCGGCTGGAGGTTACCCTAGTAGCAGTTACCCAAGTGGATGTTACAATAATCAGGCTGCCTCAGGAACTTACGCAAATTATGCTCCTCACCAATATGCAAACTACTCGGCCGATTCTTCTGGTGCATATAGCTCTGGTTCTGCGACTGCAACTTCGCAACATTATCAGTAGCAATACCAGCAATGGCCAGATTACTACAGTCAAACAGAAGTCAGCTGTGCACCTGAGACAGAGAAGCTCTCTGTTGCTAGCACATCGAATTTAGTGGGCCCAACTTCTGGACTGGCTGGTGGTTATTCAACACCGAGCAACCCGCCAAATGCTTCATATCTCCCATCGTGGAGACCAGAATCCAGTTCCTCTGGATTGACTCCAGTGCAGCTTGGTGTAGTAACCAGTGGTAGTGCTGAAGATGCTTTTTGGAAGCCCGGGGCTCCTAATTCCCAAGCGAACCATACTAATATTAAAATCCTCGGATTGGTTTCTCCGATTGCCTCAGCAATGGCGACTGACGGGTTTTACTTTTTCGACGCGGACGAAGACTTCAACTCTCTAGTATTCGAGCAACGTTGCGAGCTTATGGCTGCTCAAACCCAAGAATCCGATCTCGAATTCACCTTCGACCTTCAACCCCAGAAGGCTCATGCTGTTTCTCTGGCTTCTCAACCTTCATATTCTGCTGCGAAGGACGAAATTTCGCAGGGAATGCGAAATCACAAGCTGGGTTTTGTGGAGAATGCTTCGATTGAGTCGTTTCAGTCTGTCAATGGCGTCCGGTTTTCTTCTCTCGAACTGAAATCTCTTAACTATGGATGCAACGTGGATACACCTCAACACTCTGACGATGTTAGCAAGAACTTCGAAAATCATTTGAAGGCAGAGATTGTGCCTGGAGTTCTCTTTATTGATGAGGTGCACAAGCTTGATATTGAGTGCTTGTCTTTTCATAATCGCGCACTTGAGAAGGAGATGGCTCCAAGCTTCGTTGTTGCATCCAATAGAGGGATTACCGTTATCCGAGGAACAAATTACAAGTCACCTCACAGAATCCTTATAGATCTTCTTGATCGGCTTCTCATTATCTCTACTCAACCTTACACAGAAGACGGAATTCGAAAGATTTTAGACATCAAATCTCTGGAAGAAGATGTGGAAATGTCAGAGGAAGCAAAACAGCTGTTGACCACCATTGGCATAGAGGCGTTGCTAAGGTATGCCATCTAGTTGATTACAGCTGCTGCATTGGAGTGTCAAAAGAGGAAGGGTAAGATTGTGGAAATGGAAGACATTAATCGCGTTTATCACTTGTTCTTAGATGTGAAGAGATCAACCCATTACTTGGTTGAGTATCAGAGTCAGTACACGTCTAGAGTTATGGATGATGAAGAAAATGATCCTTTTTTGGGGAAGGATCTACCAGATGAGTATAACAGGGCTGATTGCAGCATTTTGGCTCTGCTCCAATGGTTGAGTTTGATTCTGCTCAAAACAGCGATGGGATCCTCTTGGAAGGAAATTCCTTGTGGAGCACAAATTCTGGAAAGAAAGATGGATCTCGGGAGTCCAGCAGTTCTTATCAGGAGCTCATCGGAAGTTTTAATTCGTAAGATTCTAAACTATAAATCGACAAGAAAAAAATGGTATTACAAGGCTCAATTTTGTATTCTCCTGGATGGAAGTGAACTTCTCAAGACTTTACAGAGAGGTATTTCAAATGCATTTAGGGAAGAAGAAGGAAGGAATGCAGTCAAAACATCCGATCCACATACTTAAACATTTTCATACTTTCACAAACAAAACCGACACGTAGACCTACTAACGTAAAATTATCAAACAAAACCCAAACAAATCCTCAAAACAAACATCGAACATAAACATGGAATTTCCTAAGACATCACCAAAGACATACATTATCAAATCATTCAGAATAGAACTACTTCAAACCTACATCCACTATAAAAATTCCTAAATAATAAACCTAGCTATACACCCTAAAATCCATCACCTTTCTAACCAACAAAACTAACTCTCATCCATTTGCCACGAAACAGTTCGGGGCACACCATCGGATCATCAAGCCAAGCCAAAGTCGCCACGAGCACCATCCGTCGACCACCTGTTCTTTGTCATCAAGAGGAACTCTCACCTTCACACCTGTCACCTACATCATACAATATAAACATTAAGCCTAATGCTTAGTAAGGGAATGCTCTATAGATGACGTATGCATGAATGCGTGACTTTTCATAAAACATGTTCATTTCGTTTCGTTTTGTTAACATTTTCTCATTTGTCTACGTAGTAGACCATTTCCTTGCCCCGTGAGAACCATGACTTGCCCTGTGAGAACCATGACTTGCCCTGTGAGAACACATGACTTATCCCGTGAGAACACATGACTTATCCCGTGAGATCACATATCGTCTTTAAATCATTATCATTCAATTCATCGTAAAAACATGCTCGTAAATAGTTCGTATGCACCTTTTATAAAACATGATGCATGAGGAATTCACAGACATACATAGACATATAATCAACCATTCACAACGTACATGGACATGCTTTACTCATAACGAACTTCACAAATAACTAATAACTAACATCTAACATCCTAGGCTACCCGACTCATTAAACCCATAGTCAGAAAATCATCATCGAAAACACAAAAGCCTAACGTTGACATAATGTAGGGCCTTAAGGGCCGGAAACCTAACATCCACTTACCTGGCGTCCTAGCTATGCCGAGCACCGTCCTTGAAGAGCTTGGATTACCTAAGGCATTTCATAGCACGTCATTAGTATTAATCTAAATCATCAATTTCAAAGCTAAACGAAATCCCGAGCTAAGACAATTTCTTCAAAAACTCTAACTCATTTCATTCGGGCATAACTAAACTCTTATTTTCATGAAGACATCTCAAATTATTATTTCTAGCCTAATCCAACTAAAGCCTAATTAAATGGGCCACTAATTTGGGTTCGGTAAAAACCGACCCGAAACTTCAAACGTGCATAACTTTTGCGTCGGTTATCGGAATCGAACGATTCCAGCAGCCACGCACTCCTCTAATAATCTATTTTAACCTGCCAAAAGGAATTGTAAAACAAACAACCCTAGCTAGGTCAAAATATCAAAAACCCGAATCTGCCCTTAATCGGAAATTTCCCCCTTTCCGATTTTTCATCAAATTCCACCTATTTTCTCACCAATCGACCATCCACACCTTCAATTTGACTAATCTAACCAAAATCCCGAGCTACACTCACCAAAACCGAAATGCCCTAAATCGGGCCTCACTGAATTTTGCCCAAACCGGGCTCAACACGGCCAGGCGACCAAAGCCGGACCAAGGGTCGGCAAACCCACGCCGGAGGTGACTGAAATTGGCCGGTGATCGGAGCTCAATCGAGCTTGTCACCCTCGGCCACAAACCGAATAAAAACAGGGCCAAAAATCGAGCTTACCGTTCGGTTTGTGTGCGAGGATGGTCGAAAATTGCACGTCGCCGTCGTCTGGCCAGAAAACGGCGAGAAATCACCGGCGTTCGTCGATCGTCGCCTCCCTCGTCTCCCCTGTTCTTCGCTCGCCGAGCTCGACGTCGAACGACAGAATGGCTTCGACCATTCTGTCGTTTTGGTTTTTTTTTTTATAAAAACAATAATAATAATAATAATAATTATAAAACTAAAACTATTTCTTTAATTTAAACTAGCTAATTACCATTTTACTCTCTCATTTTCGACCATTTCGAATTTCATTAAATCTCATTATTAAATTATAACCCACGGCTTAATTTCACTGGAAATACCCAAACCCAAATTAATTAACCAATTAGGTTAACCAAATTTATTTACTTTTCTTTTAAATTACTTAAAACAATTATTTATTAAACAATTACCTATCATTTTATTTTCTCTTAAAAAAAATCCCGGGTGTTACAAACTCACCCTATTCCACGCTTAACCAATTACATTCTTTACATGTTCTTATCTTTTTCATCTAAATTATGCGTGTAAAACGTTTTCGTATGCTCTTTGAAAAAAATCATGATGTTTGTACGTGAATGCAAATATAAACATAATTCACCAAACATCAACACATAATCTACTCAAGCAAAACTCATCATCTGTAATACCCGGCTTTACGGGATGTTAATATTTTAATATAAATGATATTTTGTAAATATGTCAAATCAAGCTCGTTTTACGAAAAGAAAGCGTTATTAGAATCTTAATAATTAATAAGAATTTTGAGAAAATTTTGGGAATTTTAGGAGTTTAATGCTAATTTTACGAGAATTACGTTTAACATAATATAAAGGATACTTTGGTAAAAATAGTAAACAGGAACAGACAGTTTTAATAGAACCCTGGTAATAATTTGAAGTTATTTGTGAAGTAAGAAAATTTGGAGAAACTGAATCGTCGGTTAATTAACGAAACAAAGGACGAGATAAATAGAATATAAGTGCAAAGGGCGTTATAGTAATTTGACAACCCAAATTTAATAAAAACACACTTTTCTCTTTTCTCTTCTCCCTCATTTGAGATTCTCTCTGCGCTTTTCCTCCAGGCGACTTCTCCCTCTCCTCCTCTCGGCGTTCCACGTTCCGGAAATCGATTTCTCCTTCGTTCGTCTTCCGTTCTTCGTGATTTCTACTCCTCTCGCAACCCTAGGTATGAATCAATGGCTTTAGAGCGTTATATTTCAGTTTTCAAGAAGTTTAACGGTTAGGGTTCCGTTTAGGGTTTTGTGAAAAACGTGGTCTAAAGCTAGGAATTAGTAGGATTACCGTATTTGTGAGTATATTGAACGTATTAAACGTTATTGGACGAAATCTAGAGTGTATACGGTGTTTAGGTTGAAAACTGGATATTTGGAGCTTGAGAATCTCCATCAATGGAGTTTAGAAATTTACGAGCGTGAGTTGCTCGATAAAATGCCTCATTGAGCTAAGTTAGAATTTTAGGAAAATTTACTTAGTTAAAGTTTCGTTAAATTTGGACGTTAAACGATTTAATCTCGTTTTAACGACGACTGTTGTGAATTGCCTTAGGTGAACCACGCTCGTGGATGGAGCTAGCATTGCAACGGACGCGAGGTAAGTCTTCGTGACTTGTTTGGCCAATTTGGCCTAAACCATAAGAAATTGTTGATTCGAGGATTTTAGAGATGTTTGATTGTTTTGGGTAATAGGTTGGGTAATTAGTTAGTTTAAATTGTGCAATGTTTTAGTTTACTGCTTGTTGTGTTTTGAGATCGTTTATTGTATTGTTTATTGTATTGCACGTGTTCATGCATCACTGTTTTCTAAAGGCATGAAAAGAATTTCTATGCATGTTTTCATGAAAAGGAAAAGGATAACGAAAAGGTATGAATGTTTGTAATCTGGTCACGTCGGTAGCGGTGGTTCAGACATGGCTGCTTGGGGAGCATGTTTTCCCCCTGGGTAGATACGAGGAGCTATCCAATCGCCGGATGTGCTGCTCCTATCTACTGAGAGTGAGGCCTCGGTGACGTATATGTAATGAAATGAAATGAATAGCAAAAAGGTAGGGAGCATGTTTTATGATCCGCATGCATAGCATTCACTTGCATTCACGTAGACTTACTGAGCCTTAAGCTCACATTTTATTTCTTTGGTGTAGGTGATCTTGGCATAGGTGAGGACGAGATTCCTCCACCCGAGGAGTGATGCAGTTGACAGAGGATGGCTCGCCGGGGGGGGGGGGGGGGGTGTGTGTGTGCTGGCGCAGTCGATGGTTAACCTGACCCGTGGGGATGTACGTATGTGTTCTGAGGGTATTGGGATGTTTTGGGCTGATGGTAGACTAGAAAGAATAATTGTAGAAAGAACATTTTAGGATGTTTGGTTTTGGTTAGCTGATAGAACGCCGTGTAGATGTTTTGGTAAACTGTTTTTATAAAACGTTTTGTTAAGACTTTTAACTAGGTTTTGTGGAACTGCTTGGTGATTTTTTAACAGGAGGA
Organism: Begonia masoniana; assembly: GCA_022432975.1. Taxonomy (NCBI): domain Eukaryota; kingdom Viridiplantae; phylum Streptophyta; class Magnoliopsida; order Cucurbitales; family Begoniaceae; genus Begonia; species Begonia masoniana. Next base: position 31,335,998 of record CM039505.1, on the reverse strand, counting down.
AACGTTAGTTTTTAAACGGATCCACGCAGTTCGTTTTCGTGAAAATTGTATTTCATGTTAAATACGTCTTGAGTAGGTTTCGAGTGAGATTACAGAGGAGGTACGAGTAATGATTAATTTTATGTTGAAGCGTATGTTCGTGATGTAGGTATAGTTGGTGTTATGAAATTGTGAAGAATGTTAGGATGTATGAGATGTTGAAGTTGTATAGAATAAAGGAAATGAAGTATTGAAGAAGAAAAATAGGGTATGTTGTATGTAGGGAAAGAAAGAAAGGAAGAAAGGGGTGGGCGCAAGCCCTCTGGAAATTTGGATTCCAGAGGACTTGGCGATCGATCGCCTAAGGTGGTGATCGATCGCCAAGATTGGTCGCCACTCCCTGGAAAAATCCAGGGAGTGTGGCGATTGATCGCCACTATGTTTTTTTCATCAGGCGATCGATCGCCTGTTTTAGGCGATCGATCGCCCCTCTTCTTCTTTGGCCGAATGACGTTTTTACCCCTGTTTTGTTTTTCTTTGATAATTGTTTATTTTATGGTTTTAATAGTTGTATTTAAATGATTTAAGATTTGTTTTAAAAAGAACAATGTCAACGATTTCAATTCGATTTAAATTCCGCTCAAGGTCTGTTAGGAAAAAAAAAGTAATACGGGAAAATAAGGGTACAGTGTTAGGGTTGCTACATCATCAAACAACCTTAGACAATTCAAAACACATCAAACACAACTTCCTAGTACCCTCGTGATGTAGAGCACTAATGGCCAAATGCCTAACACACACACTTACCTGGCGTCTTTAGCCAACCGTGCACTTCACCTTAAGCTTTCTCCACCTAAGACATTTCACATCTCACTGTTAAAATCAAATCCTAAAGAAACCGATTACAAAACTCAACAAAATTCCTATATAAGGCAATCTCTTAGAGATTCGGCTTACATCTCTTAAGCATTTCATCGAACACTTTGAGATTACATGTAACGACCCAAGTCCGTACCCATTTACCCGTACAAATTTTTCATTTTATACTTTTTACTTTTCTATTCTTTAAATAAAACTTACTGTGTAATCTAAACTGAAGTTGAAATCGGAACTGAAAACAGAATTGAAATCGAACCTTGAAATCATTTAAAACATAAACTAAAACAGTTTAAATAAAACTTAAAAACATTTAATAAAAACATTTAAAAAAAAAAACACGCAGAAGAAAGGAGGGCAAAATTGTCCAGGCCCCTGAAATTAGAGGCAGCGACCAGTGCAGCGACTGGTCGTTGCATCGCTGCGCCGAGGCAGCGATCGATCTCTGCGCTGCAGCAGAGATCGATCGCTGCATTGCTTCACAGCATCAGCGATCGATCTCTGCTCTGCAGCAGAGATCGATCGCTGCACACAATGCAGCGATCCCCTCCTTCAAACACTCCAACACTTCACCGACAATTCTCCTCAACACTTCATGCTTCACAAACACATCAATTAGCTCTCTGGAAATCTGAATTCCAGAGAGCAAAATTCTATTACTTCATGCCTATAATCACAACAACGTTTCAAAATTTCAAACTTTCATCTCTCTGGAATCCGATTCCAGAGAGCAACCCTTTTACAATTCTCTTCCGCTTGCAGCGGATTTTACGAAGTCCAACTGCATGGATAGCTCTAAAAACCGAGCTATCCGTAACAACCTACAAACAACATTTAAAAACATTTTCATTTAACTTAAACATTTCATAACGTTTATCAAAACTGTTTATACCAAAGCGTCTTACATACAATTACCAAAACGTTATCTAACCCCTATCCAGATCCAAACAACCTAAATATTCTATACAATTATCAGATCAAAACATCCCAAAATAACCCCAGAGTCCATACATACATCCCCACGGGTCAAAACGCGCCTCGACTGCTCAGCGCACTCCTACGGCCATCATCCATCAGCTGCTCCTACGTCAGGAGGAGGAATATCATCCTCACCTGGGTCAACGTAACCTAGAACGTCACCTACACCATACAGACACATATGAGATATTGAAATCTCAGTAAGCTACGTAAATGCAGATGCATGCGTGCGTATGCCATTCATAAAACGTGCTGATTACAGATTCATATTCAGATACATTTTCATTCTTTTCATTACGTCACAGACAGATTGTTACCGAGATATCAGCCCTCTAAATGGAAAGGATACATTCCGCGGTCGAACTACCACTTCCCACCTAGAGGAGGGGGGTACATGCTCACAAACCCTACAGCCATGCCTGAGCCCCACCTCGCGTAACCAGATACAGATACAGATTACGTACATTAATTACAGAGGTTCATTTCTTTCCTTAATACACGTGCGGAAATTCATTTTCTATGACATTTGAAATACGTGATGCATGAACAGTTAATTAGCGGAAAGTAAACAAACAACATACATATCAACAAGACAATACAACATAACCTATAAACAACTAACCTAACTACCCAACCTAAACAACGTAAAACAAGGAATCCTCAAGGATCCTTGATACAACGACGAGGTATGGTGTAGACCTTTCGGTCAAGCAAGTCACGAGAACTTACCTTGAGCGCGCTGGATCTCAAACTTCGTCCACTGGAGTAGCGTGTCTGAGGTAAAACACGATATTTGCCGTTAAAACCAAATTAAGCTATTTAAACGTCCAAATTAACAAAACCTTAACTAAAAATATTTCCTAATGCTTTAATTCGATTTATTAAGCTAATTCATCGAGCAATCGAACTTTTTCCGAAAACCCTAAAATTCTCGGATTTTTAAACTTTTTCACAAATCGATTTATCTTCGTCCGATAACGTCAAATACGTTCGATATATACTTAATCATGGCTAACCTATTAATTACGAGCCCTAAATCGCGTTTTTTCGTCGAAACCCTAACCCTAAATCGAACCGAAAACTCAAAATAAATGCTCAGAGACCGAAGCTACATACCGAGGGTTGCGAGAGAATGAGAAATGACGGAAGAAACGAGACAAACGGAGCTCGAATCGGAGTCGGATTGAAGGAAACCCTCGCGGCAGAGAAGAGAAGCCGAGAGAGTTGAGCTTCTGGAAATCGATTTTCACAAAGTGAAAATCGATTAAGGCATGTTGCCTTATTTATAAATTAAAATAGCTAAATGACCAATTTGCCCTTACACTAAATTCTATTTTTGTTTCGTCCTTCGGTTCGTTAATCGTCTAGCTATTCGGTTTCTCGAAAGTTCCATATTTTGCCAATAACTTCTATTCATTGCCAGGGATTTATTAAAACTGTCCGTTCGCGATTCGGACCTCGTTTACTATTTTTACGAGAACGTCTTTTACTTTACGAAAAGCGTATTTACTCGGAATATAGTATTTGATCTCTGAAAATTCCCGTAAATTTCTTAAAATTCTTATTATTCGTTAGAATCGTAATGACGCTTTCTTTTTGTAAAACGGACCTGATTTGACATATTTATCAAAAATGCTATTAAATAATGAAATAATAATATAACATAATATATCCAAAAATCCGTACAAGCCGGATATTACATTACAACCTTCTTAACCATCCATCACTAGCATTTATATCCTTCAACCACCCAAATTTCCAACCACATTCAATTTTTCCTAACCTAAGTATCAATCAATCCAAAGTTCTACCATCAATAGCCATTAATATGTAAAACTCATCAAGTACTAACGTTACTCTACAATTTCTAAACCCTAGAATCTCTAACCCTAATCGATTTCAACCCTAAACCGAAAACCTAACGTATAAATTGCTTGAACCTTACCTAGGGCTTGAATGTTGAAGAGAACAGAAGAAGAAATCAGTGTTAGAGAAGCACCGTCAGCTATACAAAGAAAGTCGCCTGAAGGAGGAGAGAAATTCGTAAGAAAAGGGGGAGGAGAAATTTGTTCAGCAGAAGGAATCGTGGAGGGAGAGAAAAATTTTGAGGGTTTTATAATTTTATCAATTCAAATTACCAAAATGCCCCTTAGCTTAATTCTCTAATTAAATCGGTTATTCGTTCCATTTCGGTTTGAGTTTTTCATAATTTCCCTATTCCATTAACCTCTCAATTAAATTCTTAAGTTCTAACAAAATTCTCCATTCGCGAAATGACATTAAAATCCTCTGTTTCCGATCATAACTCAATAATTCGTAACATAGAAAATTTCTGGGTGTTACATCCTACCGCCTTTAAACAAAATTTTTTTCCTAAAAAATTGATCATACAAATAGTTCTGGATACTTGTCCATCATGTCTTGCTGTCGCTCCCACCTGGCTTTTTCGATAATGTGGTTTCTCTATAATACTTTCACCAGTGGGATCTCTTTGCTTCGTAACACCTTTACTGACGATTCGATGATTCTCACCGGCTTCTCTTCATACGTCAAGGTCGATTGAATCTCAATGTCCACTGGCTCTACCACATGGGTCGGGTCACGTATGCACTTCCTCAGCATTAATACGTGGAAGACATTGTGGATTCCGTCCATAGATGAAGGCAGCTGCAATCTATAAGTCGTACCTCCGATCCTCGCCAAAATAGGGAACGACCCAATGAATCGTGGATTGAGCTTTTCTTTCTTTCCAAACCGCATAACTACTCTGAACGGTGAGATCTTTAGGAAAACTTCATCTCCGATAGCAAACTCAAGATCTCTTCTTCTTCAGTCCGCGTAACTCTTTTGTCGGCTTTGTATGGTCTCCATCCTTTGTCTAATAACAACAATCTTCTCAGACATCTGCTGTAATATTTCAGGACCTACTAGCTTCGCTTCCTCGACTTCGTCCCAGAACAAGGGCGATCTAAAATTTTTGCTATACAACACCTCGTACGGAGTCATACCAATAGTGGATTGGTAGCAATTGTTAGAAGAAAACTCGACTAATGGCAGATATCGGCTCCATGAAGCCTGAAACTCTAGCAACCACACTCTCAACATATCCTCTAATATCTGAATCGTCCGCTCAGATTGTCCATCTGTTTGAGGATGAAAAGCAGTGCTAAATTTTAGCTTCGTCCCAATAGAACTTTGCAGACTCTTCCAGAATCTCGAGATAAACCTAGGATCTCGATCATAAACAATTGATAGAGGAATCCCATGCAACCTGACGATCTCCTAGACGTACAACTCTGCAAACTGGTTCATTGTATAGGTCATCTTTATGGGCAGGAAATAGGTCGACTTCGTCAATCGGTCCACTATAACCCATATGCTATCATGGCCTTTGGCTGTCCTCGGCAAGCCAACTATAAAATTCATTGCAATGTTCTCCCACTTCCACTCAGAGATTGGTAAAGGCTGAAGAGTATCTCCCGGCCTTTGATGTTCTGTCTTGACTTGCTGGCATACCATACATGACTCTACGTAGTTGGCATCATCCCTCTTCAGATTTGGCCACCAATAATGAAGCTTCAAATCTTGGTACATCTTGGTATTGCCTAGATGCACTGAGAAAGAAGACAAGTGGGCTTCAGCCAAAATCAACTTTCATAAATCCTCGTCTCTAGGGATGTACCATCGTTCTCTGAATTTCAGAATACTATCCTCTAAATAACTAAACTCAGAAGAAGCATCTGCCAATCTGGTCAAAATGTCATCCTTCTCCTTTGAATCTCTCTATTGAGTCTCCTTGATTCTGTCCAAAATAGTTGACCGAATGGTTAACTCCAAAAGTAAGGCCAATAGCTCAGAAACTATTTCCAATTCAAACTTCTGAACTTCTATTTTCAGAGATATAGACATGGCTGACACCGTGGTTTGCATCGTTGTTGACATTTGGCTCAATGCGTCAACTATTGCATTAGTCTTATCAGAATGGTACTTAATTTCAAAATCATAGTCCTTAACAAATTCAAGCCACCGCCTTTGCCTCATGTTCGATTCCTTTGGAGTAAAGAGGTATTTCAGACTTTATTGGTTCAAAAACACCTCACACTGCTTGCCATACAAGTAGTGTCTCCATATCTTCACTGCAAACACCACAGTAGCTAATTCCAAATCGTGAGTGGGGTAGTTTTGCTCATAACTTTAAAGCTGCCTGGAAGCATACGCTATAACCCTTCCCTCTTGCATCAACACACACCCCAGACCAACCTTAGATGCGTCACAATATACACTGAATTTTCCTTCTTCCACTGGGAGTGTTAATAGAGGAGTCATCGTTAACTTCACTTTCAACGTCTGAAAGCTCTTTTCACAAGCTTCTGACCATGAGTACTTGATGTCTCTCTTTGTTAAACCTGTTAGAGACTTGACTATCATCGAAAATTGCTCAATGAACTTCTTGTAATAACCTGCTAATCCCAGGAAACTACAAACTTCACTGGCATTCTTTGGTTGTGGCCATTCATCAGAGATGACGTGACCCAGAAAGTTGACTTTATCCAGCCAAAATTCGCACTTAGAGAACTTGGCATACAACTGTTGCAGCTTTAAAGTCGCCAGAACAATCTTCAGGTGCTCTGTGTGCTCATCCTTAGTTCGAGAATAGACTAGAATGTCGTCTATAAATACAACCACGAACTTATCCAAATACTCCCGAAACACTCGGTTCATCAAGTCCATGAAAGCTGTGGGGGCATTCGTCAGTCCAAATGACATCACCAGAAATTCGTAATGCCCGTATCGGGTTCTGAACGCTATTTTTAGCACATCCTCAACTCTGATCTTTAATTGGTAGTAGCCCGAGCGTAAGTCAATTTTCGAAAACACTTTGGCCCCTTGAAGTTGGTCAAATAGGTTGTCAATTTGAGGCAAGGTATATTTATTCTTGATTGTCAGTTTATTCAACTCCCTGTAATCTATACACATTCGGAGGGACCCGTCCTTTTTCTTAACAAACAGAACAGGCGCACCGTAGAGGGAACAACTAGGGCGTACGAAATCTTTGTCCACTAACTCCTTCAATTAAGTCTTCAATAGTTTCAGTTCTACCAGTGCCATGCGATATGGATTCTTAGATACCGGTGGGGCTCCGGATAAATATCAATAACGAACTCTATTTTTCGGTCTGGAGGTAATCCCGGCAGGTCGTTCAAGAATACCTCTGGAAACTCCCGAACTGTAGGAATATCTTAGAACTTTAATTCACCCTTCCTTTTTCTATCAATTACACTGGCCAGAAAACTCATACATTCATTTTTCAGCAACTGTTGGGCTTCCATAGAAGATATAATTGGCATCATGCTTGCTTTTGGTATAACTTGGAAGAAATATCGTTCTCCACTCGGGGGTCGGAACTCTACTAGTCTAGACCTACAGCTTATTGTGGCATAGTGTCTGAATAACCAATCCATCCCCAAGATGACTTCATACCCTTTCATGTCGATTATAATCGACTTTGCATATAACTCCTTGTCCCCTACTGATACGATATCACCATTTACTACTTGGTCCAAACGTATAGACTCTCTCGACGGTAACATGATACTGTAAAACTTATCAGCAGGCAAAAACCATAAATTATACTTGCACACAAGAGCAGTTGCTACGAAAGATTGGGTATTACCCGTGTCTATAAGTGTGTATGCGGGTTCACCTTGTAACGCCCGATTTTACGGGTTTTTGAATTGTACGTGTAATGGCATTTTTGTAAATAATTGAAATATGCCCGTTTTGCGAATCAAGAGTTTTAATGGAATCCTTGTAATTAATATGAATTTTAGGAGAAGTATGAGAATTTTAGAAATTCAATCGAAATGTAACGCTCTAAATTCCGTTTTAACCCTATGGCGGTTTAATCCGTAAAAATAACAAATTGAGTTCGTTTGAAGAACAGAAAGCTTTATTAGAGCCCTAGTAATAAATCAGAATTATTGGAGAAATAAGAAAATTTTGAAGAAACTGAAACAATAGTCGAACATTGAGATAGACGAAAAATCAAGTGAGCGGCAAACTTGTCATTTGACAAGCCAAGAATTTATTAAAAATCGAAAAACCCTCCTCCCTCAAACACTTCAACGTTTTTCTCCCTTCCCCCTTTTTCCTCTTTGGCGACGTTCTTCCTCCACGGCCATTCCTTCAGCGTCGATCAATTTCTCCACTTCGATCAACAAATTTTTTCATGTTTCCTTCCCCAATCACGATTCTAAGTAAGAATCTATGGTTTCTTGGCTTTGGTTCTCAACTTTTAGGTTGTTTAACGGTTAGAGTTTCGTTAAGTTTTCGTCGAAATAGCCGGGTTATGTTAGAAATAGTTAGGTATCGCCCTATTTATGGTTATTGAGCATAGTTAAGCGAAATATTGAGTGTATGTGGTGTTTAGGTTAAGAACCGGGTAATTGGAACTTTAGAACTCTCCATTAATGGAGGTTTGTTATTAGTGAGCGTAAATTGCTCGATGAAATGCCCGAAAGAAGTTAATTAGAACTTTAGGAAATTTCCTTTAGTTAGGAGTTTCGTTAGTTTACGAAATCTCATTGTTTAGGCTCGGTTTTAACAAAGGAAGCTGTGAATTGACTTAGGTGACAAAGCTTAAGACGAAGAGCTCGGTGTGCTAAGGACCCGAGGTAAGTTCTCGTGACTTACTGTGGTCGATTGGCCTACACCATATGTCGGAATTGTGTTGAGGATGATTTGATGCTTTGTTTGTTTAAATTGCTTTGGTTGGGTAGTTTAAGTTTGGTTGTTTTATAGGTTAAGTATTGTGATGTTTTGATGGTATTTGTGGCGTTTTGATGGTATTCACGACATATATGTTATATTGTGCACATTGAATTACTCATGCATCATGGTTTCAAAACGTCATGAAAATGAATTTACGCATTGATTTCATGTAAAGAAAATGTATGTAAAGGCAAGTATAGTATCATGTAAACAACCATGGCATGGGGTTATCGGGGATGAGGTTCAGACTTTGCGTTCTGGGGTGAACGGGTTTTCCTCTCTTCAGATGGTGTGGGCTGTCTAATCGCTTGACGTGCCCTATCCATATGTCGAGCATTTTTGATAACCATAGACTGACACGTACTGATATATGAATTGACATGGATGGACTATTTCATAGTATAGCATATACATGTTCATGTATAGACATTTATGCAGAATTTACTGAGATTTTATCTCATAGGTGTCTTTATGGTGTAGGTGACTTTGAGCAAAGTGGGGACGATGTCCCCCCACTTGACGAGCCTGTAGTTTGAAGGAGGATGCTCGTGGGAGCGGCTGGCATAGTCGATGCGTACATGGCCCGTGGGAGCATAAGTTACGTATTTTATAGTTTTGGGGATATATTATGGATAGAATGGTATAGAAACACATTTTAGGATGTTTGGTGTCTGGATAGTGTAAAAATTTATGTTTTGATATATTTTGATGACGATGTTAGCTTCCGCTACGTACGGATTGATTTTTGATGTATAGGTTATGTTTTGATGAATTAGAATTGAAATTTATGTTTGATAGTTTTTGGATGAAATATAAATGGATTTTGATGATTTAGAATGAGTTTGGATGTTTTGGAAATAGGTTTGTTGTTTTGGAGATAAATATGTCGTTTAGTGTCTAGTTTTGATGATTTTAGGTTGAATGTTCGGTTTATGGAGGCGTATTTTAGTTGGATTATTGATAGATATTTTTAGGATGATATTTGAAATGTGTATTAGGTGAAGGAAGAGGAAAATGGTGAAGTGAGTGTGAATTATGCAGGGGCTAGAGGAAAGAAAAAGGAAGGAGGAAAGCAGCTCTCTGGATAAAAATCCAGAGAGCTAGCCGATCGATCGCCAGGGAGGACGATCGATCGGCCCTATTTGGTTACGCTTTGGAAGAAATTTCAGAGCGTGTGCCGATCGATCGCCTGGTAAGGGCGATCGATCGATTGGTGGTCGATCGCCACGGGGCGATCGATCGGCTGATATGGGGGCGATCGATCGCCCCCTTATTTTTATGACAGCCGATCGATCAGCTGTGCTTTTTATGGGCAAAATGCCATTTTTGCCCTCGTTAAGTTTGGCCGCTGGTTTTCTTTTATTTAGTATGTTTCTTCAAATGATTTTGAAAACGATTTCAACGGTTTAGACTTTGATTTAACGCTTTAGAAGTCGAAATTTACTTAATGGTATAAAATGAAAAAAAAATTACGAGAAAGTAAGGGATAAGAATTGGTGTGCTACAGCCTGAGTCTGTTCTCTAACGAATGTAAATGAAAGGAAACGAAGAATGAAATGAATGAAACTTATGGAGTTTATGAGAACGGGCGAGGGTAATACGCATGTATGTATGTATGTCACGGTATAGGTCGTGGTGGTACCGACGTGGGGTCGAGGTCGTCACACACCGCAAATCAAAATTGTATATGTTATGACTGAGTGTTGTACTGCATCTTCATCTTCAATCAGAGAAAAGACTCTAGGCGCCACTTTTGCCCGGTTTCTATCCGGCATGGGACATTCTTTGATTCGATGGCCAACTTCGTCACATCAGAAACATCGGTCCGAATAGAGTTTGCACTCGCCGAAGTGGTTCCTCTGGCAGGTGGGACATAGAGGAGCTTGGGGAGCTTGAGGAGCCCGAGGAGCTTGAGTAGCCTCTTGAGGTCGCTTCCCTTTGCCTTGATCAACATTTGGATTATTGGGCCTTTAACACCTCTCTGTTGTTGCTGTCATCTCCTGTTCTGCTATGACTGCCACCTCCTATTCGGTTGCGGTTGTGGCTGAGCCTCTCTGAAAAGCTTCTTTGGCGGCTCATGTTGTCCCTGAACCTTTACCTCTTCCTTTTCCAATTCCAAGGCCTTAGCCACCACCTCGGAATATGATATATTGTGAATTCCCGCCATCTTCACTCTCTTGTAAAGATCCAGTTTTAATCCTTGAACGAACTGGTTATTCTTGTCCTATTCGTCACTCACTAGATGGGTTGCAAAGTGAGACAATGCTTCGAACTTGCGAATATCATCCGCCACAGAACCTGTCTGATGTAATTGCAAAAACTCCATCTTCTTGGTTGTCCGAACTGCTCGGCTAAAGTACTTATCAAAAAAGATCGTCTTAAATCGTTCCCAAGTCATAATTTCTACATTGCAGGTGTTCTGGATTGTGTTCCACTAATGTCTCGCATCCAGTGCAAGGTGGAAAATGGCGCACGTGATCTTGTCCTCTTCATCAACCTTTGGTGTACTTGAACATATTCTCTATCATCTGAATCTACTCCTCGGCATAGGTAGGATTCGAAGCTTGGCCATTAAACGTAGGAGGTCGAAGTCGGCGAAATCGTTCGCCACCTTGATCATGAGTTGCACTTGAGCTAGAGTTTCCTTGATCCTCCCTAGCCATAAATCGCTCGATCTGACGTGATTGGCAATGAACAAACTCTATTAACTGAGCAATGGTATTACTATCTTCATTGACTTCTCTACGTCGTTCTATCACCATCTTTTCGATCCTAAGCATATCATAAACATATTTTAACTTTAAAATCTTAAACACTTATAGTTGTTGGAGTGTCCTCACGCGGCAGTTTGTGCTAGTAGACAGTCCACGGGAGCGATTTTAAAATCTGGGTGCTCTGACACCACAAATTGTCGCAACCCCAACGGGACGCGGCGTTCTTTCCTTGACATATTAATTTAAACTTAAAAATTTCCCATAAATTTTTTTGAAAACTCGTGAGAATCTAAAACGGTCGGAACTCAAATTTTTAAACTCGATTAAAACCTTTAAAGTCAGTGGGAAATGTTTGTAAAATATTTTGGATGGAAAACATTAAAGTTGGTTCGGTTTTTAAAAAGGAAAACCCAAAAAAAAAAAACCATATTGGTTCAGGTGGGCGCGGCCACCATTGGCGCGCGCGCGTCGCCCAGCCATTGCACACGCAGTGCCTGACCATCGCGCCTGTGGCCGCGCGCCGGTGCTTTGCTGTCGCGCGCATTGTTCATTCAGCATGCACAAGTTGCGCACGGGCTGCTTACCCGGGTGCACGTGCCGACCAGACCACGCGCAAGTGGGAGCTGATCGATCGCCACCCTCTCGGGTGTCGTCGTTTCTTCCTCTACGTGGCTGATCAATCGCCCCCTTTGGGCGCGATCGGTTGGCTACGCTTGGCTGATCGGTCGGTCCACGCATGACTGATCGATTGGCTGATGGCCGATCGATCACCTGTAACACGCGATCAATCGGCAACCTCCCTGCCACTTCACATAAAATCATAGCACCAGCTGATCGATCGCTCACGAAGAGCCGATCGATCGGTCAGGCACCACCCGGCACGCTCCGCATGCATTTTGTGCGCCCCGCGCTCGCATGCTGCACATCTCGCACGCACACTGCGCACCTCGTGCGTGCGCCGCGCTGTAGCACGCACCAACCGCGCCTCACGCCCCTTATTTCCTTCACCTAATAACACTTCAAAATCATTTCATATCCATCCTAACTTCCATAAATACCATTCCCATCTAAAGATCATCAAATCTGTAAAATTCGTAGGAAAATCGAGTAGAAAACGCGTAGCTAAAAACCTGAATACGGGTGGAAACCCTTGAACTTACAATCGTCTTTCAAAACATAAAATCCCTAAGCAATTCCATAATTCATCAAAATAAGAAATCATGTACTATCCATACTTATCATATCATAAACATTTACCAAAAACGTGCTTGTAGCATTACCCACGGGTCAAAAATTGCCGCACTAGCCACAAACTTCCTCGATGAGCACCCTCCAGCAACCGAACTCAAACATCGTCGTTATGGGGTTTAACGTCCTCACCTTAAAACTCGTCACCTACATCATAAGGTTTAAACTATAAGTCTAATGCTTAGTAAGAGGTGTAAACATATATATGAATGATCATGAATGCATGCTTTGTAAAAACATGTTCGTTTTCTTATTTCATTTTTCACTTGACATGGGTTAAGAGGTACGAATGGGGAATGGCAAGAGAATCATAATCGTGGTCCTTTCGGACGGTTTTCGTGGTCCCTTCGGACATTAACATAGTCCAATGCATGGATAATCGTGGTACTTTCAGACGATTTTCGTGGTTCTTTCAAACATTAACATGGTCCAACGCATGGACAATCGTGGTCATTTCGAACGATTTTCATGGTCCAATACATGGACCAAACGAGGTCCCTCGAGAGGGACAATATCATGGCCAACTCACCCCGTCCCACCCTTAACCAATTACATTCTTTACATGTTCTTATCTTTTTCATCTAAATTATGCGTGCAAAACGTTTTCGTATGCTCTTTAAAAAAAATCATGATGCTTGTACATGAATGCAAATATAAACATAATCCACCAAACATCAACACATAATCTACTCAAGGAAAACTCATCATCAAACAACCTCAGACAATTCATAACACATCAAACTCAACTTCATAGTACCCTCGTGATGTAGAGCCCTAATGGCCAAATGCCTAACACACACACTTACCTGGCGTCCTTAGCTAGCCGTGCACTTCACCTTAACCTTTCTCTACCTAAGACATTTCATATCTCAGTGTTAAAATTAAATCCTAAACAAATCGCATCCAAAACTCAACAAAATTCCTATCTAAGGAAATCTCCTAGAAATTCGGCTTACATCTTTCAAGCATTTCAGCAAACACTTTGAGCTCACAACCATCTTAACCATCCATCACTAGCATTTATATCCTTCAACCACCCAAATTTCCAACCGCATTCAATTTTTCCTAACCTAAATATTAATCAATTCAAAGTTCTACCATCAATAGCCATTAATATGTAAAACTCATCAAATTACTAATGTTACTCTACAATTTCCAAACCCTAGAATCTCAAAGCATAACAAATTTCAACCCTAAACCAAAAACCTAATGTATAAATTGCTTGAACCTTACCTAGGGCTTGAATGTTGAAGAGAACGGAAGAAGAAATCAGCATTAGAGGAGCACCATCGGCTGCGCGAAGGAAGTCACCTGAAAGAAGAGAGAAATCATAAGAAAAGGGGGAGGAGAAGTTTGTTCTGCAAAAGGAATCGTGGAGGGAGAAAAAATGGTGAGGGTTTTATAATTTTATCAATCCAAATTACCAAAATGCCCCTTAGCTTAATTCTCTAATTAAATCAGTTATTCGCTTCTTTTCGATTTGAGTTTTTCATAATTTTCTCATTCCATTAACCTCCCAATTAAATTCTTAAGTTCCAACAAAATTCTCCGTTCACGAAATGACATTAAAATCTTCTGTTTTCGATCATAACGCAACAATTTGTAACACAGAAAATTTCTTGGTGTTACAAGGGTTCTTTGATCTCCTCTTGCGAACAACGAGTTTGCTGCAAGATGATGCCATTAGAGGTTTAGAAGGAAGAGAGGAGATGATTATTGAAAGAAAATAAGCGAAGATTTGGAATGAAACGAAAATCGCCAAAGAGAATCGAGAGAGAGAGAGGTCGCCAGGTTAAGGTTTCAGAAGACACTTTCTTCGTAAAATAAATAAAATAGATTGCTGAGGTGTCGACCGGTCTTAGTAGCAATCGAAACTTCTTTCGTAAAATAAATAAAATAGATTACTGAGGTGTCGATCGGTCTCAGTAGCGGTCGACACTTTTATCGTATACAGAATGAAACTAAGGTTAGGTGTCGACCGATTCTGGTATGGGTCGACACTTCTTGAATTAACTTTAAGTTTCATGATTTCTCAATCTTAATTAGACCTAACCGTACCTAGATATCATTAAAGGTCTTCTTATCTAAGGGTTTTGTGAAGATATCAACTAATTGATCGGAAGAATTTACGAAATCCAAGGTGATGTCTCGCTTTTGTACATGATCCCTTATAAAATGATATCGGATTTCAATGTGTTTGGTTCTTGAATGTTGGATAGGATTCTTGAAAATGCTAATGACACTAGTATTATCACATCTAATCGGTATCCTATCATAGAATAGATTGTAGTCCTCTAAAGTTTGCTTCATCCAAAGCATTTGAGCACAACAACTTTTGGCAGCAATATATTCACTTTCGGCCGTTGAGAGTGCTACAGAATTTTGTTTCTTTGAGTACCAAGACACGAGAGATTCACCTAGAAATCTGGCACGTTCCACTAGTGCTTTTTCTATCACAAGACTTCCGGCATAATCAGAGTCGGAATATCCTATTAGATCAAAAGATGTACCATTTGGATACCATAAACCTAAATCATAGGTGCCGCTTATATATTTGAATATTCTCTTAATTGCATTTAAGTGGGATTCCTTAGGGGATGCTTGAAACCTAGCACATAAGTACACACTAAATAGGATATCCAGCCTACTAGCCGTTAAGTATAATAGAGATCCAATCATACCTCTATATTTCTTGATATCTACACTTATCCCATTTTCATCTTTATCCAATTTCATAGATGTGCTCATGGGAGTTCTAGATGGTTTGGAAGAATTCAATCCAAACTTCTTTAAGAGATCTTTAATAGATTTTTCTTGATTTAAAAATATACCATCGGGAGTTTGTTTTATTTGCTATCCTAAGAAAAATTTTAACTCCCTCATCATACTCATTTCAAATTCACTTTGCATTAGAGATGCAAATTCATCACAAAGTGAGACATTTATTGAGCCAAATATGATGTTATCCACGTATACTTATACAATGAGCAAATCATCCAAATTTTGCATAATAAACAAGGTTGAATCGGTATTACCCTGTTTAAAGTTCATTTACATAAGAAAATTCTTCAACCTATTATACCAAGCTCTAGGGGCCTGCTTAAGTCCTTATAAAGCTTTCTTAAGTTTGTATACATAGTCAAGTTTTTCATAGACTTTAAATCCTAAAGGTTGCTCTACATACACTTCTTCTAAGATATAATCATTTAAAAAGACACTCTTAACATCCATTTGGAAGAGAGTGAAGTTTTTGTAGCAAGCAAATGCTAAAAGCATCCTAATAGATTCTAGTCTATCTACGAGGGCAAAGATTTCTTCAAAGTCTATTCCCTCTTATTGGTTGTACCCCTTAGCAACCAATCTAGCCTTATTCCTTATGATAATTCTATTTTCGTCCATCTTGTTCTTAAACACCCATTTTGTTTCTATAATGGGATGAGGAACAAGTTCCCATACATTGCTCCGTTCGAATTGATTTAGCTCTTCTTGTATGACTACAATCCAATTTTTATCCAATTCGACTTCTTCAAATTTCTTTGGTTTAATTTGAGAGATAAATACTACATTCGCACATAAATTGCTAAGGGAAGCTCTAGTTTTGACTTCTAAGGAAGGATCACCTAGAACTTCATCTATGGGATGAATTTTGACAAATTTCCAATCTCTAGGAAGAACATCATTTGCATCCTTGATTGGAATAATTTCTAGAGATTTTGATAGAGGATCTATGTGGTTTCTCCTTGAATGGTTTCAACTTGATCGCCTAGAGAGAGAGAATCTATTTGCATTTCTAAAACATCATCCTTTTCCACATTTCTTGTAGGTTGAGGAGTCTCATCAAAATTAACATGCATGGATTCTTCTACAACTAGTGTTCTTTGGTTAAACACTCTATATGTTTTACTAGTTAATGAATATCCAAGGAATATTCCAAGATCCGTCTTGGAATCGAATTTTCTCAAATTGTCCTTGGTGTTGAGAATGGAACATTTACAACCAAAGATTGTAAAATACTTAACATTAGGAACTTTATCATTCCAAAGTTCATAGGGAGTTTTCTCAAGGATAGGTTTTATGGAGACCCGGTTTAACACATAGTAATCTGTAGCCACGGCTTCCGACCAAAAATATTTTGGAAGTAAATTTTCACTGAGCATGGTTCTAGCAAGTTCTTGAATAGACATATTTTTCCTCTTAACAACACCATTTTGTTGAGGGGTTCTAAGGGAAGAAAAGTTATGCTCAATTCCATGTTTGAGACATAAAAGTTTAATTCGTATTGAACTTTCTTCCTAAAGCTAGAGAAGATGTCAAAAGTTTCATCCTTTTACTTTAGAAAGAATACCCAAGTGAACCTAGAGAAATCATCGATAATGACAAAGGCATAATGTTTGCCTCCTAGACTAGCAATGTTTGAAGGACCAAAAAAGTCCATGTGAAGTAGTTATAGAGACTTGGAAGTTGTGACAACATTTCTTTTGAGACAAAAAGCTTTTGGTTTGCTTGCCCATTTAACAAGCATCACAAACTCTATCCTTCTCAAAGGATATTTTTGGAAGTAAATTTTCACTGAGCATGGTTCTAGCAAGTTCTTGAATAGACATATTTTTCCTCTTAACAACACCATTTTGTTGAGGGGTTCTAAGGGAAGAAAAGTTATGCTCAATTCCATGTTTGAGACATAAAAGTTTAAATTTCTCATCTTCAAATTCTCCAGCATGATCACTAGGAATAGTAACAATGGCAAGATCCTTTTCGTATTGAACTTTCTTCCTAAAGCTAGAGAAGATGTCAAAAGTTTCATCCTTTTACTTTAGAAAGAATACCCAAGTGAACCTAGAGAAATCATCGATAATGACAAAGGCATAATGTTTGCCTCCTAGACTAGCAATGTTTGAAGGACCAAAAAAGTCCATGTGAAGTAGTTATAGAGACTTGGAAGTTGTGACAACATTCTTTGAGACAAAAAAGCTTTTGGTTTGCTTGCCCATTTAACAAGCATCACAAACTCTATCCTTCTCAAAGGATATTTTTGGAAGTCCTCTAACTAGATTATTCTTAGAAATCTTAGCTAAGATATCCATACCTACATGTCCTAATCTTCTACGTCAAGACCAATTATCATTCAAAGAATTCATGATATGTCCATGACCCCGATCCGTTGAGCACAAGTCAAGGTATGTATTTATTTTATCTATCTAATGGACTTGTGGAATGTTGTAGGTAAATTGTCTCTTAAGGCTTAGAGCGAATCAATGAAGAAGGAATTTGTTTTCCTTTAATTCGAATTATGTAACCGAGCCTTGTATTTAATTTGTATATTTTAGGAAATTTTAGTTTTGTTTTAGAACTTTGTTTTTTTGGGTAAACTTTAACCTTTTAGAATGTATGTTTGTAATACTTCAAAAGGATGCTGAACCAAGGTGAACCAAGGGCTGAATCGGCTGAACCGGCTGAACCAAGGTGAACCAAGGGCTGAACCGCTTGAACCAAGGTGAATCAAGGGTTGAATCGGCTGAATGGTGCACAAACAAAGCATGAACCGGTCTGAAGGGCACTACCCAGCGAACCGAACCACCAGTAGCGCCTGCAGAGCATTCCAACGGCTCTTTTTCTAGCCGTTGTCTCATGCTTCTTCTACAGTGATCTTCTCCTTCTTCTTCACCGATTCTTTGCCTATATTTAAGCTTCTACTGTAGCTATGCAAACGTTTAGCCAGTGATATGAATATTTGGAAATCGCAGAAAACTTTTCTTCCATTTTCTTCCATTTTTTGAGTTCCTCGTCGGTTCTCATGGTGTTCAGCCAGAGCTTCGCTCCTGAAGGCTTCACCCAATTGCCTCGCGAGTCTTGGATTACTCGGCAGTGCACTGAGTCCCTTCTGTCTCTCCTCGCTCTCGCCAGAGCTAGAAGGAAAGGCAAAGGTGGCGAAATCCATTTCCCGAACGCTGCTGTTCTTCCATGGAAAGGCAAGTTGCCGAGCACTTCCCCGTCCATCGGCGAAGTTCTGTCCAGAAAGGTGCCGAGAGCAACCTTTTGGTCGACGATGGCTCCCTCAACGTTCCGCCACCTCCATAGCATTTATCACAATCCCTCGCAGCTCTCTGAGGAGTCAGCCAACATGCCCACTTCTTGGTAACCATCTCTCTCGTCTCTTGCCTCCCCTGCTCTGTTTCTTTCAGTGGTCGTTTTTTCATGTTTTTTTCGTCAGTTTTTGGGGTGTTCTTTGAGCACCGATCTCTTTGTGTTTCTCTTGTCTTCCGCATGCGTTTTCTAACCCCATTTGCAGGTTGTAGCGTAACAATTCACAGCAAAACATTTTTCATCAAAATATTCAATATTGTCTAAATCAATAGTGTACACATTTTCTTCTCTATAGCCAACAAACAAAATTTTACTACTTGAGCTATCTTTAATTACCTATGATTTTGATTTAAAAATAACTTTATATCTTTTATCACACAATTGACTAATGCTTAGGAAATTATGTTTTAAACCTTCAACTAATAAAACATTCTCAATTATAGGGTTAGTGTCGATACCTATGTTACCAATGCCAACTATTTTTCTTTTTTGATTTCCGCCAAAAGTGACGTTTCCTTTCTTTTTGTTGACATATGTAAACTTGGAGGAGTCCCCCATCATATGTCTTGAGCATCCGCTATCAAAATACCATAAGTTCTTCGCGAGAGAGCTCACAACCTACAAGAAAGATAATCACGTAACCTTCTTTGGTACCCAAATTTTTTGGGTCCTAGTGTTAGGTTTGGTTCCCTTAGGAACCCATTGTAACTTACCAAATGATTTAAGATTGTTAAATTTTAATGGACATACAAACGATTTATGACCTACTTCATTACATGTATGACATGTGGATGGTTTGACAAAAAAGTTCTTGTATACTTTCTTTTTATTAAATTTTTCGTAACCAATTCTGACCTTATCAAATATTACTCTTTGATTTCCTAAGAGCATATTCAAGTTCTTACTTCCATTAGTGAATTATAAATTATATCATTCAAACTATCATTTTTAGTCTTGAGTTCACTAATTTTCATTTCATGCAAGTTAATCTCCTTAGCATGCCTTTCAATCAAGTTTGCATTTTTCTTCTTTAACAAATTGTATTTAGACTTAAGCATGTCATATTGTTTAACTAATTCATTGAAGGCATCAATTAGATCACCATCATCATTATCATTATCACTAGAAGAATCACTAACCCCATTCTCCTTGGCCATGAAGCACAAGTTGGCCACTTCCTCGTCTTCGGAGGAGGTGTCGCTCTCGCTATCATTCCACGTTGCTTTCATGGCTCTCTTCTTGAACCTCTAGGGAGCCTTCTTAGCTTGAGGACATTCAGCCTTGATGTGTCCCGGCTTCCCGCACTCAAAGCAAGTGATCTCCTTTTCTTTTTGAGACTTGTCTCCCTTTGAGAACCTCCTACCTGGCATCCTCTTTAGTTGGAGAAATTTGCTGAATTTTCTCGTGATGAATGCAATCTCCTCGTCATCCTCTTCTTGTTCGGACTCTTCGTGTTTGCTCGACGAGGCCTTGAGAGCAATGTCTTTTCTTTTGGAGACTTCTTTTTTCTTGAGATCTTCCTTCTCATTGGCTCTCATTGTCATCTCATGTGTCATGAGTGTGATGACCCGAATATGTACGTATGGGTACGATGGCTGCACGAACCAGAACCCGGATGGTGGTACGTCCGCGCGGGCAAACTGGAAGGTGACAGGTCGTAAAAAGGGGGTCGTCACAATCCCACATCGCTTGGGGAAGTATGTGAAAATGAAACATATGTAAAGAGACCCTTCCAACATAGCAAGACGCGTTTTTGAGCACAATTGGTAACGGATCCCATAAGAACTCCGAAGTTAAAAGTGCTTCGGCAAGAGCAATTTCAGGTTGGGTGACCTTCTGGGAAGTTCTCGCCAAACAAATTCGTGAGGGGAGGATATTGGGCTACTGTGCCCAATCCCCAGAGCGGACAATATCTTGCTGGGAATAGGGGTCGTTACAAATGGTATCAGAGCTTGTACCCAACCGGAAATGTGGCCAACGAGGACGTTGGGCCCTCGAGAGGGGGTGATTGTGATGACTCGAATATGCACGTATGGGTACGATGGCTGCACGAACCAGAACCCAGATGGCGGTACGTCCGCGCGGGCGAACCGGAAGGTGACAGGTCGTAAAAAGGGGGTCGTCACAATCCCACATCGCTTGGGGAAGTATGTGAAAATGAAACATATGTAAAGAGACCCTTCCAACATAGCAAGACACGTTTTGGAGCACAATTGGCAACGGATCCCATAAGAACTCCGAAGTTAAAAGTGCTTCGACGAGAGCAATTTCAGGTTGAGTGACCTTCTGGGAAGTTCTCGCCAAACAAATTCGTGAGGGGAGGATATTGGGCTACTGTGCCCAATCCCCAGAGCGGACAATATCTTGCTGGGAATAGGGGTCGTTACAAATGGTATCAGAGCTTGTACCCAACCGGAAATGTGGCAAACGAGGAGTTGGGCCCCCAGAAAAAAGGGGGTGATTGTGATGACTCGAATATGCACGTATGGGTACGATGGCTGCACGAACCAGAACCCAGATGGCGGTACGTCCGCGCGGGCAAACTGGAAGGTGACAGGTCGTAAAAAGGGGGTCGTCACAATCCCACATCGCTTGGGGAAGTATGTGAAATGAAACATATGTAAAGAGACCCTTCCAACATAGCAAGACACGTTTTGGAGCACAATTGGCAACGGATCCCATAAGAACTCCGAAGTTAAAAGTGCTTCGACGAGAGCAATTTCAGGTTGAGTGACCTTCTGGGAAGTTCTCGCCAAACAGAGCCGTGAGGGGAGGATATTGGGCTACTGCCCAATCCCCAGAGCGGACAATATCTTGCTGGGAATAGGGGTCGTTACAATGAGAGAGCCAATGAGTTCTTCCAGCTTGAGTACCTTGAAATCTCTAGCTTCTTGAATGGCTGTCACCTTGGGTTGCCATCCTCTCGGTAGACACCTAAGAATCTTTCTTACTAATTCTTCATTTGGGTACGTTCTACCAAGCACTTTCAAATTATTAGTAATGTTAGTAAAATGAGTAAATATTGAACTAATATATTCATCATTTTCTATAGAGAATAATTCATATTCGTGCACTAATATACTCATTTTACTTTCTTTTACTTGATTTGTTCATTCATGAGTTATTTCAAGTAAACGTCAAATCTCGAATGCACTATCACACCCTTGTATCCTATTAAATTCATCTTTATTTAGAGTACAATACAAAGTGTTAATTGTCTTGGCATTCAAGCTCAAATTCTTTTTATCAGAATCATTTAGTTCATGTGATACTTTAGGAGTGCTAACACTATTTTCAATTTTTACAGCTATATATGGACCATTCTCAATAATATTCGATAGATCATAATCCATAGCTTGAACAAAAATTCTCATTCTAGACTTCAAGTAAACATAATCATTTTTATAAAAAAATAGAGGTCTAGTAATTGATTGTCCTTCTATATGTGAGGTGTTTGTGTCATTTCTAAATATGTAACTATTCTTTTAATCACAATTAAGAAGATATTACACCTACTCTGATACCAATTCTAGGATCATTTTTACCTGGGGGGTTGAATTAGGTTTTCGCTTCCTATAATTCTTAATAATTGTGATTACTATCAAATTGATTGTTTGCTCTTAATTGTATAACCTGAGTGAATTCAAGTTGAATTGATAAAATAAATTTAATCAATAGCAAGTAAAGAGTTAAGGGAAAAGATAAATAACACTGAAATTTTTTACACGGTTCGGCCATCTTTGCCTACGTCCGCGCTCCAAGGACTCCCCTTGAAGATTCTTTTCTTCTCTTACGAGAGAATCTTTGATTGAACTTCACGGGCATCAATCAACTGCCTTTATACCTTTGATTGAATTTCACGGGCGCCAATCAACTGCCTTTACACTTCTCTCTTAGGGATACACCTTTTCTCAATGTTTTTAATACAAGATTGTGAGTCGAAACTCAAATATCACTCTCTCAATAATAAAATCTCAAGTATTTAGTTTGAGAGGAGTAAAAGAATTGAAAGATAAAAGCTCTTTGAAGTTGAGAGAATTTTGATTCGTTGATTCTTTGGTTGGTTTTTTTCCAAAAGTCTTTGTTCTTCGATTTATAGTCCTTTTGAATTCTATCTACTAGTGGTCGACCTGTCTTGAAACCGGATGACACTTTGTTACCGTTGTGCATAGATAAAATACCGTTGTAAGCAGTGTCGGTCGACCTCTTAGAGAATCGGTCGACACTTTGTTACCGTTGGTGATACCCGTTGAAATATATTCTGGTCGACTTCTTCTATAGTGTGGTCGACACTTTAAGCTTCTCTGTATCCTTCGGTCGACACCTGTATAGACTAGTCGACACTTAAGTTGCTTCTGCTTGAATAGGTCGATCCTCGTGGTCGACACTTTAATCTTTTCTTCATTCATTGGTCGACACTTGTATAGTCCGGTCAACATTTGAATTGGCTTTGTTTTCACAGGTCGACCCTGGTGGTCGACACTTGTATATTCCGGTCGACACTTGATTATTTTCTGTTTGCATCGGTCGACACCTTCATGTTCCAGTCAACACTTGTTTGTTCTCTGTTTATATCTATCGATCCTTATGGTCGACACTCGTATTGCTTTTGTATAAATCAGTCGACACTTGTTTCTTCTCTATTTTCATCGGTCGACATATGTGGTCATCGGTCGACACTTGAAGTACTCCGAAATTGTTTTTCTCCATTTGACTATTACACACTTAATAAACTCATTAGTACTAAATACCCTTCTTCAAGGGCATTCTCAATTAGGGTACTTGCAAAATCATTCATTTCTTAAGTTAATCAATTTATCAAACATCATCATCATCAAAACCATATTACCATTAAACATATTATAATTAAACATCATCAAAAACATATTAATCTTAAACTCATTTTAAGTTAACAATTTCCTCTTACAAATCAAAATGCTCCTCCACCTGTGTCTAGCCCCCCACCCTTCTCTCCTACCCCTATATCTCAACAACCCTATTCCTCTTCCCACCCTAACCTACCCCATGTGAACCCGAGCCAAAGATGGTATTTTTAAACCCAAAGTCTTTTCTGCTGAAACTAACTTTGAAACCAAAAACATTTCTCCAAGTCTCAAAAAGTTCTCATTGGTTAATTGCTATGCACGAGGAGATCTCAGCACTCAAAGTCACAAACACCTGGACTTTGGTTTCTCTTCCACGAGGAGCTAAAACTATTGGATGCAAATGAGTTTTCAAAACCAAGTATAATTCAAATGACACAGTTACCAGATATAAGGTCTGTCTCGTTGCAAAAGGGTATGATCAAACAAAAGACCAGACTATGATGAAACCTTCAGTCCTGTTGTCAAACCTGCTTCAGTTTGCACCATAATTTCTTTAGCAGTCTCTTTTGGTTGGAATATCAGACAGTTGGGCATTTCAAATGCTTTCTTATATGGTGACTTAACCGAGATGGTTTTTATGTAGTAACCTCCTAGTTTTATTAGTCCATCTCACCTATCTGCTGTTTGTTTACTACATAAAGTTCTATATGGCCTTAAACAATCTCCTCGCGCCTGGTACACCAAGTTTTATAATGCTCTCAAATAGTGAGATTTTTTGGCATCAAAATTTGACTCTTCTCTATTTATATGTAGTACGAACTCATATCTACTGATTATACTAGTTTATGTGGATGATATTATTTTAACAGGCAACTCAGATAGTCACATTGATCAGCTGTTGGTCTATCTGCACTTAAAATTTAAAGTTCGAGACTATGGACAGTTGTCATTTTTTCTTGGGATCTCGGTAACTCATACCTCTACAGGTATGTGTTTCTCGCAATCACAATATATAAATGAATTGCTTCACTGCACAAATATGGACTCATGCAAACCAGTTCCTACTCCCATGGTGGCTGGACCGATCTTGTCGCAAAAATCAGGTACTCCATTTCCTGATGGATACCTCTATCGTAGCATTGTTGGTGCTCTGCAGTACTGTTGTATGACTCGACCAGATATCGCTTTTGTTGTCAACAAAGTCTCCTAATTTATGTATGCACTCACATATGTACATTGGCAGACTATCAAGCAAATTTTATGATACCTTAAAGGCACTTCGTCTTTAGGTATCTCTTTTTCGCCAACTACAAGCTGCAATTTGACTTGCTATACAGATGCGGACTGAGCCTCTTGCCCCGATGATTCTAAGAGCACATGTGGGTTTTGTATCTTCCTCGAAAATAATTTAATCTCATGGTCCTCGGCAAAACAAAAAGTTGTTTCATGGTCCAGTACTGAATTAGAGTATCAGAGTGTCGCAAATGGCGCAACGAAAGTCTTATGACTTCAATCATTATTAACAGAATCGGGAGTTATGTCTACAACGACACCTCTTATTATGTGCAACAACTTGAGTGCAACGTATCTTGCTTCAAATCCAGCTCTACACTCCAAGTCCAAACATGTTGAGATCGACTTTCACTTTGTTCGGGAGAAAGTTCTCAACAAATCTCTTCTCATCAAGTTTACCCCATCCAGCAACCAACTAGCTGATACTTTCACAAAACCTCTTCCACTAGCAAAATTTAATTTGTTTACATCTAAGATCTTCAGCCTACAACCTTGCTCTTGAGGGGGGATTTTAACGTATCTACTACTATTCATGGTTACATTATAGTTAGTTTTGTAGTTTAGTTACAATCCTTAGTTCTCTGTTTTTCTTATCGATATACATGTAAAAACATCAGTTGGAAGGAAATACAACAGACAATTATTATGCACTGTCAACTCTTTCTCTCTCTTTCTCTCACCGCCACTCTCACCTTCTTCTTCTTACTTCTCAGTTCACCGACACTTTTTTCTCTCTCTGGCCACTCTGTTTTCTAACTGGTTCAACCCTTCTCCAATGGGGTATTTTAGCTTCTGAGGCTAATTCTTCAATGTTTGACAAATTTCACATTCTTCTAATAATGTTCACTTGTTCTAACTGGCAGTGACAGTAAGTCTGCTCATTGTCTGATTGATTATTAAGTTCTCTTTTTGCAGTCAAAGATTTGGTTTGTTACATTATTTCTTTGGAATGATTGTTGTGATTAAGGGGGATAAACTTTTGCTCAATCAAATTAAGAAATTTTCTAACCTTCTTACTCATTCCAAAATGGATTAGGACAAGTCAGTTTCCACACTAATGATGATAGGCGCACCTGTATCCAAATCCTCTGGGCTTCCTCTCCAAGATGGTTCTCAATACAAATATAATAGGCAGTCTCCAATATTGTTCATTCACTCGTCCATTGATATATTGTGGATAATAAAATCTCTTAATTCGTACATGACCCCTGATTTACATTCATTAGCAAGCTTTGAAACGCATACTGTGCTATTTAAACGGTACCTCCTCTTTTGAACTTTCATTTAGCATAGATACATCTACAAAACTCACATGCTTTACTAATGTCGAATTGGTCATCATGTCCCGATGACATATAGAGTACTTGAGCCTATTGTATTTATTTAGGTTCTTACTTCATCTCTTGGATTTTTAACAAACAAAAGGTGGTTTTACCGATCGTCTATGAAGTCTGAGTACAACAATTTGACAAATGACGCTGTCAAGATTTCCTAGATCCAATCGTTGATGATCGAGTTGCTAATCAACCTCCTTTCTCCATGGTTAATATTATGCAACAATATTAATGTCACATAACCAACCTGGTCTCTAGTCAAAATCCTAGCATGTAGAGTTGAATTATCATTGGAGAAAGTTCTAAATCACGCTCTCAAGGTTAAATTTACTCCTTTCAAATATCAAGTGGCGGATTCTCTCACCAAATCGTGCCTACCTCCGAGTTTCATCTCTACGTAACAAGCTTTATGTCTTACGTTCTTGAGCTTGCAGGGATGTTATGGAATGACTTGATTTATAATATTGTATCATTTTTATATAAATATTTTTTTATTATTCTTTAATTTTAACTAAGAACCACTTGTATAGGTTGTTAGGATTTTATTTCCTTCTAATTACTTCTTATAAAAGTTGATACAATAATTAAGATTACTATTAAAAAATTAAATAAAATATTAATTAACATCAAATAATAATCATCATGTCACAAGATAAAATATAAAAGGTAAAAATAGAAAGTAAATATAATTTTAATGAAAAATTAACTAGTTTGAGTAAAATTAGAGGCGGTTTTGTTCGTGGGCTAAATTTTGAGGATCACAGTGCTCAAAAATGAAATGAGACTATCAATTATCATGGCCCATAGAGTTAAAAAGATTAAATTATGTTTTATTCATAAAAAATGAAGAAGAAAGAGAGGAAAGAGAGCCGAGCTCAGATGGGGCTGGCTGGCAATGGGGAAGCGTTGAGATCCATGATCAAGATGGAAAGGTCATTTCTCTTCCATTAAAAACTTAGCACGTTGAAATTCAACAATAATACCATCCACTTCCTGTTCCAGCCTTCCTGCTTCTCTCTCTCTCCTGGGATTCCCACTCTCTCTGAGATCCAGACTCGTTCATTTTCCTTTCAACAATTTCCCCTCTTCTGCAATCTGTTCCTCCTATTTCCTCCCCACCCGAAAACTCAACCAGTGTTTTTGAAAACCCCAAGCCATTATTTTCGTAGACCTTCATTTTGTGTTCATATTTTCCATTTTTATGATAATCGCCATCTGGGTTTTCTTGTATACTTTTGTTACCCCCTGACTTCACCTTTCACTACAACTTCGAAGGAATCAACACTTGCCCTCTGCTCTCTACGCTCTTGTTAACTGCTACATTTTTTATAAGACCTCCGCCAAGTTTTTTGTCTGTAAGCTTTTCACTGCATTTTCCATTATTGCATTCAGCTTCTTCCACCTAGAAGTATTTACTCACTGTCTGAGCCCAAAAAGTAGCCACTTTAGCCTTAAAGATCTGCTTGGTTTTCACCTTCTCCTCTGTCAAATAGATTTGGAGTTCGAGCTTAGATTTCCTGTGTATATACCTTAATAAATATAACTTCTTTCTTCTTGATCTTAGCTTTATAGTGGCTATTTCAGTTAATCTAAGTTTTGCTCTTTGGCTAGAGGATCGTTCAATATCTAAGTCAAATTTTGTGGGTAGAGGAACTTTGGTGCTGCAATTGATTACTTGCTTTTTTCGGGAAGGGTTTCGATGCTAAGATGCAGCCCGATCAGAGAAGAAAGGTGGGCCCCTTTTTTTCGGTGTTTATTTACAAACTTCATTTATTGGAATGCCTTGTATTGTCAGGGTAATAAAGATTGATTATATATTGTAGCCTTTGTAATTTGATTATACTCCTAAATCCCATTTTCGAGGAATTTAACGTGCCTCCGCATCTCATTTTCGTGCCATTTACTCTTTTGCAGTCCTTTCCGTCGTGGTCTCTTTATCATGGTTTGAAGTTTGCCATTCTTATTACCTTATTTCTGTGTCATATTCCTTAACTCATTATAGCAGATAATAAATGTGCTTAGGACTTAGGCTTTTATAATGGTTGATTGTTGAGAGGTATATCAAACGTGTGTTTCATGTCATTAGTGTCCTTTTGCCAACTTCCCTTCCTAATTTTGATCCCATCTTAATCTTTCTCGAATATATATTTACTAATTTTTGGATGTCAATGACCATTCACTGGATAATGTTTAGTTTATTTTTGAGTCTTTGATTTGTCTTTGCTTTCATATCTTGGAACTTTATAACGCGAGATAAAAAAAAAAAGGCAGAACAACCTTTGTCATGCTTCTTTTCAAATTACTCAGTGTTGGAAATAATGCTGCACTCCTAAAGCTTATGAGATTAAAAACAGGTTCTAATCTCTTACTGAGGCCATAAATACTGAATTGTTGGCAATGTTATGCAATTTTTTTTTCTTATTACTATCATGGAATAGATAGTCCACTTCACGTGGTATGCAATAACACATTCAAATAAGTTTACAATTGTGAATAGTGGTGCTTTCTAATTCATCATTTAGAATTATGGTTTTGTTTCGGTGATAATGAGCCATTTATTTGTGGAAATGCAGTCTTCTGTAGATGTGGATTTCTTCACAGAGTATGGTGAGGGTAGCCGATATAGAATAGAGGAAGTTATTGGTAAAGGAAGCTATGGTGTTGTTTGTTCGGCATATGATACACATACGGGAGACAAAGTTGCCATTAAGAAAATCAATGATATCTTTGAGCATGTTTCCGATGCGACCAGGATCCTTCGGGAGATTAAACTTCTAAGACTTCTTCGACACCCTGATATTGTGGAGATAAAACATATTTTACTACCTCCTTCTAGAAGGGAATTCAAAGACATATATGTGGTTTTTGAGCTTATGGAATCAGACTTGCACCAAGTTATTAAAGCAAATGATGATTTGACTCCAGAACATTATCAGTTCTTTCTTTATCAATTACTTCGCGGGTTGAAATACATACACACAGGTGACTTGTCTACAAATTTGGAAACTTTTTCCCCTGGTCATTGTTTTTCTTTTCTGATTATTATTACTGATTTTGCTTGCAGCTAACGTCTTCCACCGGGATTTGAAACCAAAAAACATTTTAGCAAATGCTGATTGCAAACTCAAGATCTGTGACTTTGGCTTGGCAAGAGTTGCTTTTAATGATGCTCCTACTGCTATTTTCTGGACAGTACGTACCTTAGTATCCTGTTTATATTTTGAGATTTTTTCCTTTGTATATATTTATCCATGACGTGATCCTTTTCCTCATAGGATTATGTTGCAACAAGATGGTATAGAGCACCCGAATTGTGTGGATCTTTTTTCTCAAAGGTGCCAATATTTGTCTCTGCCAGTCGATTCCCATTCCAATGCCTGATGTTTGTTGGATTTATTATTAATGTATTATTAATAGTAAATTTTATAAAATCCCAATTGTTGGAGAGCATCATGAATGTTATTAGCTCTAGGAAAATGCTTAGCAGCTAATCCTTGATCCGAGGATGCTTTTTAACTCTGTTCTAACCTCTTATGTATGGTTTTCAGTATACCCCAGCAATTGATATTTGGAGCATTGGGTGTATATTTGCTGAGCTTTTGACTGGAAAACCACTTTTTCCTGGGAAAAATGTGGTCCACCAATTAGATTTGATGACAGATCTGTTAGGGACACCTTCGGCAGAAGCCATTGCAAGGGTTTGTTTACTATAGAACCTTTTGTTTAGTGAAGAATATATTATATTTCTTTAAAAATATGGCTTTGTTTTCAAATGGCTGTTCATCTCCATAGCTCTTCCCCTGAAAATTAAATTTTAGATAATGAGATTTTAAATATATATGTATTATAGGTGCGTAATGAGAAGGCTCGGAGATATCTCAGCAGCATGCGAAGGAAAAAGGCTATTCCTTTTTCCCAGAAATTCCCTAATGCAGATCCTCTTGCACTCCGTCTGTTAGAAAGAATGTTGGCATTTGAGCCAAAAGATCGACCGACAGCTGAGGAAGTAAGCATGTCTATCCTGAATCATATTTGTCTGTTTTATTATTTTCTTTGACGATATTGGTCTAAGAAGACCTTTTCATTTTTCACTTAGGCTCTGGCAGATACTTATTTTAAGGGCCTGGCAAAAGTTGAGAGAGAGCCTTTTGCTCAACCAATCACCAAGATGGAATTTGAGTTTGAGAGACGAAGGATTACGAAGGAAGACGTTCGAGAGCTTATTTACCGAGAGACTCTTGAGTACCATCCGAAAATGTTGAAGGAGTTCTTAGAAGGGTCAGAGCCTACAAGTTTCATGTATCCAAGGTATACTTGAACCATCATGCTTTCATTCTACTGCCATCTACCAGAAAGCATTATACTACCATCGATTTTTTCTTCCATGGGTCAAAACGTTGGACATTTTGCCAAATCCACAGAAGATGGCACTTATTATTTGTTACTTTTCATCATCTATAGCAAATGAATTTCATTCCATTCCATTAATGAGCTTCAAAAGTTTGGTTGATTATGGAAATGAAGTAGACGTTATCTTAGTGCTTCTTTTGTGTGAACATCTTCACGTCAATCTCTTATTCCGAAGCTTCAATATTTTTACCCAAAAAATCTGGGATTCATTCTATTTCACCTGAAATTTACTTTGACTCAAATATCTTGGTAATTTGGGCATCATGTGAGGTAAATTAAATCTCAATATTTACTTTATTTGGACAGTGCTGTTGACCATTTTAAGAAGCAATTTGCCTACCTGGAGGAACATTATAAAAATGGCTCAATTGGTGCTCCTCCTGAAAGGCAACATGCATCATTACCCAGGTATTTGTTTCGACATATGGACGTTCTCGTTTGTTTTCAAGTCTTCGGGGCGTATGCTAATTTGGACTTCCATCTTGTATCTTAGGCCAAGTGTGTTATACTCGGATAACTTGGCACAAAATTCGGCTGATATTGCAACTGATCTCTCCAAGTGTTCAGTCAAAGAAATTGAAAGGTCACACGTTGAAACCAATTATGGTATCCCAATGGCTAGACTTCCTATCCAAGTTCCTCAAGGTATCTTCTCACTCTCTCTCTACCCATTTCAAAAGCAAAATAGTAAAGTTGGCTTCTTTATGATGGTCATCATTGAGTTGGTAACAGGTAGCGCAGCTAGGCCTGGGAAAGTGGTTGGGTCAGTGCTGAGATATAACAATGGCACAGGAGCAACATCGGAGGCTAATGAACAGAGAAGGATAGCAAAGCAAAACCCACATCTTCCAACTCAATATCCTCCTTCATCGTATCCAAGAAGAAACCCAGTCCCGGCGTGTAAAAACGAGGGAGAAGACGAAGTTGAAGTTTCCAACAATTTGCAGCCTAAGATTCCGTACATGGCTAGGAAAGTTGCTGCGGCTCAAGGTGGGTCTGGAAGCAACTGGTACTGACTACTGATGTCGATGGAGCAGCCATGTTCAATGGGGCTGTAGATTTGAATTTCTCCTGGAAGCTTTCCATTTCAAACTAGCACTTAAATTTCACAGGGTGATTTGACAAATAGGCCACTCTAATTTGTGTATCTGTTATTTCATACTTGTCGAAGAAGATGATATATATATTCTCCAGATTGAGTTACAATTGGAGAAAAATAACTCAAATCTGACGCAAGGAGACTTGCTATTTAATTCTTCTTGCCTTCCCTCAGTCACACAATTTTTATGTATTTTATTCTTACAATCACCCAAAAATTGGATATGAGACCCGAATTATATACAAGATTACTGATCAACCATTAAATAATCACAACAGTTTTCTCACACATTAAAACCACTTTTTCTTTTCTTTTTCTTTCCTTCCCTCCCGTTTTCTTGTAATCTGGGTCAACCATTTTACATAATACAAACAACAAACCCAGAAAATGTTTTGGATACATTATCACAAACCTGCCCACAATGATGATGTTAGAATCATATCCAAACCTCATCGATTCTGATTGTTTTTGAAGAAGTTGAGATCCCATCGACGAATCAACCCATCCATTATATGGCCGGATGGGTTCCGAACGACAGTCAACGTAGCTGTTGTGTTTGCGGACAAGTCAACTTCAGATGAATTTTGGGTGCTTTCGGATGAATTAGAAGCATTAATGGCCTGGTTGAGAATCAACTCACTTTTATCAGGAAATGGAAGCTCGCTTGAAGTGGGTTCTGGTTTACTAGCCAGAGGACCCTCAACTGAAGTTGAAGTAGAATCTACTTTAGACTGCAAAGTTATATCGCTTGAAGTGGAGGTCGTTTCTCTCTCTAAAATCCCACATTGCTCTGATATAAGAGCTTTCTCTTGATAGTCTTTATTTGACGATTCAAGAGAGTTGGTGTCATTACTTGGGACACATTCATCTGCCTCAGAAATCTTTGGTTGGAATTCTTTTAGTGATTCAATCATTGCCGCCATGATCATCTGAGAATTGTCCAAGAGACATAAAAATCAATGAAAGAGAAAAGTCATCCATGAGAGAACAAGATTTACCCTTTCTTCTTCTTCAGCATTGCAAGGAAAACCTGACAAGTCATCAAGTTGATACTCCACATACAGATCATCATCCTCAATCAAAGTTGGTGCACGTGGCTCATACTGATGGCCGTTGGAGAATTCAAAGCTTATCATTTTTGACGAGGAGCAAACATCATTGTCAGAATTTTCATCCTACAAGAAAAATTTTAAGGAAACAGATGTTCAGGTTAAAAAGAGTAAGACATTGGGGAAAGCTCAAATCCAGTTATAAAAAAAAAAATAATACCTCTACCTGAGTAGAACACTCTTCAGATGGAAGACCGGAAGGGACCTGACCATACCATATAAGGTTATCAAACACCCACTTCCCGTATAGAAAAAGAAAAAGAAAGACGAAATGAAGACATGCTAGACCAAGGTTTAAAACGTAAATTCTGGACTGGCAGAAGAAAAGAGTCTAAATTGCTTAGGGGTTTATTTATTTATTCAGTATAAATGTGTGTTGATTGGAAAGCACATTATATCTTCTAATATCTGTCAGGAAATAGTCTACCAAACGCATGAAGATAATTGAATATAACGTCATTTAATGTTGAGGAAATATGAAACGAATCACGCACCTCTGTCCGACTCATGGGTCTTCGTGGATGAGGTTGTTTATTGGCATCTGATGGAATGTTGGTTCCTGATTCTGTAATTCAAAAACATCATTGTTCATGAAGACAGCAGAAAGGGAATAAGAAAAAAACATTATTGAAGAATAGAATTAATCAAACTAAAGACTCGTGCCTTTAGATGATATTGAAGGTACATGGTCTTGCACTGCTCCCCAATTACCCTAAACGTAATATGAAAGTCAATAATTGTTAAGGACTTGTACAAATAAAATCATGCAAATTAATGATTTTTTTTTTTTTTGAGCATTACAGCTCACATAAAGTTGTGGAGAATAATCATAAAGCAAAACCGGATGTACGGCATATTTATTACCTTACCGAAGTAGTGTGGCATACTTTCAATGAAAATGTCCCCAAAATCATCTTCAGGAGGTTGCAAAACATTATGGAAAAATATGTTAATAGAATCAAAGTAAAATTGGGGGCGTGGAGAGTTGTGATCTCCCTCAAACTTGATGATATTTTTGTCTCCCTGCGTAAGAATATATTAAAAATAGAATTAGCAAACAAGTTTTTGTGAAGGGATCAAAATGGAGAAGTGGCTTACTACTCATTAAGTAAAAACAGATTATCTTCCAGGGTAGGAAAGAGAAATATATATTTGATGGTACACATCATTTATCTGGCATTTGATAATCAGTTCGCATAAAAAATTACTTTGTAATTCGCATACCCATTTGATTCCTTGTTTTGGTGATTTAGGCTTACCATATAAGCATCATGTATTCTATCAGAGTGATGTGGGCGTATAAAATCATCATCAATGGCATGCCCAATCAAGACCGGAACAAAAGAAGATTTTGCAACCTGGAAATGAGGATAAACGCAAGTTCAACAATTTGAGAATCAAAAACTGTAAAATGACAGCTATGGGGTCATGAGTATCATTACGCCATTTCTGATTATAAATTTATTTATCTTTTCAATCAACCTTTGTAAATTAACAAGCTCATCTATTTGTAGCAATTCTTTCCAGTTTCCCCTATTCCTACTAAGTCAGTAGAGAGGCTTAAGGATCCATGCAACCTTTAATCATAAAAGATTGTAAGATCCGTGGAATCAAATTATTCATAAGATTAAATTATCAGTCAATGATTGTTCTTCTGAGTCTACGACATCCTTCTAAAAGCTGCAAGTCTAAGGTTAATACATCATATGTGACAATACAGTTAAGCATGCTGAACCTTTCATTCAAAAAAAAGTAAAACATGGAAAAGCGTGGCTGACAGAAGAAAACTCTTTGGCAGCACAAATTATGAAATCCAGCAAAAAGTCCGACCATTTTATTTAATCAGAATCATTCATAGTTTTCTCAACATATTGTCAGGTACAGATATGGGAAATTCTCATTCTATGGAGACGTACAGACATGGATAAAAGACAATGCAACTCAGTTGTTACTCTGCAGGAAAATACCTTGATAGTATTCAAGTCTATTATGTCAAATTTTGCCTTCTTTTGGATCGCTCTTCGCATGTATTGAATTGCAAACTTTACCTAAGTAGAGAAAGAGAAAAATTTAAGATAGTACAATAAAAACAAGCAAAAAATTACTTTCTTACTCTTCACCAAAACATGCATTCTTCAATATTGGTAATACATAGAACCTTAAAGATAAACAACAGGACACTGAAATCTTGAACTTCTTCATTCTCAACTTAGACTAAACTGGGAAGAGATACCACAAATGAAAATTTAACTGTGCGTGGTTTAGCTCGATGCAAAAGTAATATGGAGAAACAAAAATCATTGTCCAACAGTCCGACAAACAATTTTTTAACCATTAACTCAATTTTCTAACCGTGAACTTAGGAAGACGGAATTTAGATGTATCAACTAGCTCCATCATCAGGTCAACCAAATCAGAAAAAGGGCTGTCCAGAACCATCCCTGCAATCGAAGGGTCCTCAGCACCGTACATTAAGCTGTGAAAATGTTATGTGCTGTTAGTGGAAGATGAAGAAACAGGACGACTTAGCATTATTAAATATAAATTGACATGAATCATAAACATAAGGGAATGCTGAAGTGTATGAAAGTCTCACTTCTAGTAATGCAATTTTCACCAAATAATGCTCACCAAAAATTAATTCGATTGTCACCTAATAACAGATTTTACATTACCAAAAAGTAAGCAAATTACTAATTTAAATTGGAACGCATTTACAGGCATCTATACTAATGCTTGCATGTTTCAAAACGTTCAGTAAAATTTTGACAAAATGAACAAAAATACAGCAAATTTAGAAAAATTTAAAAGACAAGTTCTTTGGTTTTTGTGTCAAAAAAAGATATTTCTATATTTATAAAACCATAAACATAAAAGTAAATCATGAGAACCTGGTCACAGCACCCATTGAGCGACCCCACAATCCAATCATAGAAACATTTCCATCTGCCCTCAGATAATCAACCACAGCCCTAAGATCATCTTTCTGAAAGCATTCCGAGTGTATAATTCAGAGAGGAAGTATATAACATAAAAAAACCACTAAAATAGCTATGTACAAAGATAAAATTGCAATAACATCAATACATTACTGTAATTATCATCGTGACTCTACATATAAAATAGAAAAAAAGGTGATACATTAAAAAAAACACAAATCTATCAGCCGGCATATTGGAAAAAACAAAGAAAAGAAGGATCTCTGAATGGGCTGTATATTTTCATTTTAGCATTTAAACACAGTTGACAAACATTTCCAAAAAGTGGACACAAGAAAAAGATGTTAATGCTATAAAAAAAAAAACAGCTTCATACTTCATTCCACCCCAAGGTGACGTGCTCTCCTTCAGACAGTCCAGATCCCGAAAAATCCAATGTGAAAACTGTAATGTTTGAAGGTAGTAATATAATAGCAGCCTCACTCCCATCAGCTCTACATCCACTGCCAAAATGTTTCCATGTACAATTGAAGTTACCTTTCCAATGCAGAGATAATAGCCTAATACTATACCATATATAGGACTCATTTGCAATAGCTTTTGCTAATGTCATTTCTCAATAGAAAAAGAGAAGATTTTCAATTATTGCTCTAATAATATACTTTAAAAGGACTTTTACACCAAAAGATGAAATGAGAGAAAATTCATTTCTTCAACATGCATTTAGATAAGGATGAAAATAAAATTGATAATAAAAATACATAAAACTTATCCTAGTAAATATTTCAAGAGCCGTAAGGTAAGAGAAGCTTCGCTTAGAAGAGATTTTCAAATATTGCTCTAATAATATACTTTAAAAGGACTTTTACACCAAAAGATGAAATGAGAGAAAATTCATTTCTTCAACATGCATTTAGATAAGGAAGAAAATAAAATTGATAATAAAAATACATAAAACTTATCCTAGTAAATGCTTTTAGAGAGAATAAAAAAGAGCACAAAAGCTCAGGATGCCAACAAGCAGCTTTTAAAAGTTGCTTTAAATACACTCACAATACCTAACAAGGAGCTAAATTGACAGGAACGTTTTCTCCTAATGGAAAGTTGCAGACAGGAACGTTAAGAGTCCTAATGGAAAGTTGCACACAGGAACTAATACGCAATATCTAATGCAACTTACAAAACATGGGGCCGCGCCTACATAATAAGTCTCCTACTAGAAATAGTTGTCCACTTAATTAATATATGTTGTTTCTTGTCATCATAGCTTGCCATAGTTATTCTACTTCGATAACATTTTTATGTTTTAATAGTTTCTTCTTCTAGTGCGTCTGTTAAACTATGAATGACAGAAGAATTATATTTCTAAAGTACTCCCATTATTTTAGGTCCTTGCGTCTTTCTTATTCTTTCAATTTCTATGTGCAATTGATTGCATAATCCAGTAAAAGGAACAACAAATTTATAACAAGGGCACTAAGATTTTAAAGCCATACAGAACTAGATGAGAGTTCCTCATACTATCATATAACAACTAACAAACTATTAGAAAGAACAAGAGATTCCTTAGTTTTACAAAATGATAAACAATTCATTACATATATTTAGCTTTGCAAATATTGACCGAGAGCCAGAATCATTTCTAAGTACTGCTATAGCTATATTCTCCAAATTAAAAAAAAGAAAAAAAAAAAAAAAAAAAAAAAAAAAAAAAAAAAAAAAAAAAAAAAAAAAAAAAAAAAAAAAAAAAAAAAAAAAAAAAAAAAAAAAAAAAAAAAAAAAAAAAAAAAAAAAAAAAAAAAAAAAAAAAAAAAAAAAAAAAAAAAAAAAAAAAAAAAAAAAAAAAAAAAAAAAAAAAAAAAAAAAAAAAAAAAAAAAAAAAAAAAAAAAAAAAAAAAAAAAAAAAAAAAAAAAAAAAAAAAAAAAAAAAAAAAAAAAAAAAAAAAAAAAAAAAAAAAAAAAAAAAAAAAAAAAAAAAAAAAAAAAAAAAAAAAAAAAAAAAAAAAAAAAAAAAAAAAAAAAAAAAAAAAAAAAAAAAAAAAAAAAAAAAAAAAAAAAAAAAAAAAAAAAAAAAAAAAAAAAAAAAAAAAAAAAAAAAAAAAAAAAAAAAAAAAAAAAAAAAAAAAAAAAAAAAAAAAAAAAAAAAAAAAAAAAAAAAAAAAAAAAAAAAAAAAAAAGAAAAACTATAATTCTGCAC
The DNA here is from genome assembly GCA_022432975.1 of Begonia masoniana. NCBI lineage: Eukaryota > Viridiplantae > Streptophyta > Magnoliopsida > Cucurbitales > Begoniaceae > Begonia > Begonia masoniana. Next base: position 31,298,141 of record CM039505.1, on the reverse strand, counting down.
AAGCTCAAACTTGTACTTAGTAAGCATGATTATTCATTGTTGTAGTCACCTGTTTCCGTGGCAATATATTACACAAGGCAAAGACTTCCCTTCAGGATCAACAATAGGCATGTAGTGACTGCACTGGAGGACATCTCCTCGACTGTTTTTAACCTGAACAAATTTGAACTCATTGACTAAAAATAATTTTTGAAAGGCTTAAGGTGAGCATTGTAATTGGGTAAGTAGTAAACTTAAATCTTGTATAACTACAGTTTGGAGGGGTACATAAAAAAATATAAAGAGACAAGGGTACACACAAAAATATACTGAGACAATCTATTGTCTACATTGACATAAGTCACAACAAGCGAAGTTTTCCAATTTCCTGTTAGAAATCAATAATAAGGTATAAAATCCATTAGAGGCCCATGGAATATGGATTACAAATCAACAAAACTTTTGAGTAGTTATGTATTGAGATTCCATATATTGGAGAATGTGGATTCCATCGATTGGTTTAGAAATACACGAATTTTAAGGGAGACAAGTATGTTAGTCCACTTGATTACATAGAATGTTATAAACTAAGATACAGAAAGAAGAGCTAAAAAAGACTCCCACAGAAGCAGAGGTTCAAAAACAAGATGATGAAGAAAATAAATCAGTAGGGCACATGTTCATAAGCATAGCGTGAATTCTTACCTCTATATCTTTCCTTTGATATATTTTTCCTCTTAGAGTGAACTCTTGTTCAAGTAAATCATTTTTCGGGTCGTATTCAGCTCTGCAGTGTAAAACCATACTCATAAACTTTAGAATTATCAGTGCTGAAATGAGGTGGAAAAAGGACACCAAAGAAACTAAGACCATGGAGAATTTCACTATTATGGCATAAGTAAGATTTAACATGGTAAAATTATTTTTCTCAATCAAAACATGCTGTACACCAAGAAGATCCAACGATTCAAATTTGACGCTCCACCCCCAAATTCTGCATATCTTATAATTAGTTAGAGCAAAACAGAAATCTCCAGTCAGGGAATTCGGAAAACCTAAAAAAAACCAACAATCCGGGGAAGATACTACCTACTTATCGCGCTCTGCATTCTGCTTCTTCCAATCAACGAAAATTAACAAGGTTCGGTTCAAAATCGAGGACAAAGAGAGCTAATTTGACATTAATTGGTCCGAAAAGATCAGATGCACAGAGAACGAAAGCAACAAAACTTGAAATTCAAACATTCCACTTTCTCCGCAATCAAACGCCCAAAAGAAAATAAACCCATCTCCGATGACACAAAGAAAAACGGAAAAAAAAAATAAAAAAAGGTAAAATCACCTCGGCGGACGAATTATGAAGTTGATGAGCTGTTCCATTAGCCAAAGAAGAAGCAGAATCCGCGAGAGAAGGATCTGCTCTTCCCCTGAGCCTTCTTCTAGTTAGAATAGAACCAACAAACAAAAAACAGATTGGAGAAGCAAGCGAAAGCTAAGAAGAATCAGAAGAAAGAAAATTCGTGAAGAGTTTGATTTGCGAAAATAATATTTTATCGGTCGTACCAGTTGCCAATGGCCATCGGTCTCCGACGCGCGTATTAAAACAGAGAGCGCGTGGTTAATCTCGTTGAGGATGGCTGGATGATTGATCATATCATTAATCTTACATTATGAATCATATGTTTCTAAAATCAATACTTATTCTCTACTAACCTTAGGTGAGTCGGTGTGAGATTTAATAAGGGCTAATGCTAATTACCTCCTCTTTCATTCCAACGTGGATATAAATTTGGTTGGGTTTGAAAAAAATGTTTAATCCATTTAGCTTTAGACATCCGTTGTCCTCGTGTCCTTATTTTTGAGTGATTTGAATAATTAATTCATAATTAACTATTTATTTTTTCATACACACAATAATGTTCGAATAATAATGGAAGATCATCAAAAGACCATTAATCTTATAATTTCAAGCTTCACTGATATAAACTCTTTATATTAATTACATGGTAATTAAATCAAATATCTTGATTTGAACTTTTAAAATTTTAAATTTTATTTATTCAAGTAATTATTCATTAATATAATCATTGCATGTGTTATGTTTCTATAATAACATGCAATAGAGTTATGTTTAAAATCTATTAACTTCTAATATTATATGTTTATCTTTGATTATTGTTAGTGGATTTTCTACATTTTTACGCAAGTGCACGTGTCGCTAACGAAGTAATAAGTAAGTAAAGTATCGATACCACGAGAATATTCTCAATTGAATTAATTGCTATAAAGATCTTATAAAAAATATTAAAATAATAGATGAAAATAATTAGAAATAAACTCTGAATAACGATGTAACAAAATAAAATAAGATAAACGAGATAAAATCAATAAAAAGAAGCCTTGGCTAGGATCGATTTCTTCGTTACGATAGTTTTACTACTGATGCTCTGGTAATGCTCTGCAGCTATGTCTATGAACAGCAAGAACGAAATAATTCTAGGATTCTTTCGAATTGCCTAGGTAAATTCAATTTAGAATTTCTCTCGACTATGAAGAAATTTAACTAACATTAAATTTCCTAATTGCCCTATTCTTATTGCCAATCGAATTAATGCAAACTACGTTGTAACAATTTAATCCGATTAATTATTCGTGCATCTTAGAATTTATATTTATCTTTCGATACAACATAAACATGAATCATCAACCTATCTATCGATATAATCTGAATTAAGCAAGGAATATCACAAATAATTGTTCAATAAACAATTACATAAGCAAACCGAGATCGTAGCAAATTCGTAACAAATACTCTCGTCCTAACCAATAAGAAAAGTTTAGCTACTAGACATAACTAAATAAAACTCAGAAATAATATTGTTCATAAATAGTAAAAATAAGAGAAGAAGAAAAAGATCAAGAATCGTCGTCCGTCGTCTTCTCCAGATCCAGAGCTCCCTATATGCCAGAATGTCTCTTCTGGAAAAATCTCTCTTTTTGTTCTGCATGCTATTGTAACGACCCTTTATCCCAGCAAGATATTGTCCGCTCTGGGGATTGGACCGTAACCCAATATCCTCCCCTCACGGCTTTGTTTGGCGAGAACTTCCCGGAAGGTCACCCAACCTGGAATTGCTCTCGCCGAAGCACTTTTAACTTCGGAGTTTTTATGGGATCCGTTGTCAATTGTGCTCCAAAACGCGTCTTGCTATCTTGGAAGGGATCTTTTACATATGTTTCATTTCCATATACTTCCCCAAGCGATGTGGGATTGTGACAACCCCCTCTTTATGACCCGGGATTCGCCTATACTCGAGTCCGGGATTCGTCTACACTCGGCTTAGCTCCCGAGGTTTGCTCCGCAACCCGAGGTTTGCCCCGCAGTCGTACACATACATTCACATTCGGGTCATCACAATTACCACCCCTCGGGGGCCCAACGTCCCCGTTGGCCACATTTCCGGTTGGGTACAGGCTCTGATACCATTTGTAACGACCCCTTATCCCAACAAGATATTGTCCGCTTTGGGAATTGGGCCGTAACCCAATATCCTCCCCTCACGGCTTTGTTTGGCGAGAACTTCTCGGAAGGTCACCCAACCTGGAATTGCTCTCGCCGAAGCACTTTTAACTTCGGAGTTCTTATGAATCCGTTGTCAATTGTGCTCCAAAACGCGTCTTGCTATCTTGGGAGGGATCTCTTACTTATGTTTCATTTCCATATACTTCCCCAAGCGATGTGGGATTGTGACAACCCCCTCTTTACGACCCGAGATTCGCCTATACTCTAGTCCGGGATTCACCTACACTCGGCTTAGGTCCCGAGGTTTGCCCCGCAACCCAAGGTTTGCCCCGCAGTCGTACACATACATTCACATTCGGGTCATCACAGCTATCCTCATTTCTCTCTCCAATCCCTGGAATTATGCATGTTTCGAATCTCTCTCCAATCCCTGGAATTATGCATGTTTCTTTCTTCTTTTTGTTTTAAAATTTTATTCCAGCTTCTGCCACTATTCCAGTCGTCCACGTTTTCCATCGTCTACGCTTTCTATTTTTCCCAGCCAAGTCCACGCTTCTCAGTCGTCCACGCTTCTTTGTCTTTTAGTGCTTTTTTGTCTTTTAGTTTCTGCCACTTCTCCATGTTGTACTAGTTGTCCATTTGCTCTGTTGTCTCAGTAGTCGTCCATTTTCTCTGTTGTAGTTTATTTTCTTTTGTCGTCCATTTTCTGCTCAGTCGTCCATTTGCACTGTTGCCGTCTATTTTCTTTTGACCGTGCTTTTTCATTGACTGGCCTTCTTTTACTTTCATCTCATTTAATTTGTTTTGATTTGTTCACTTTATTTAGCCAGCTTTTCCTCCATAAATCTGCAGCCAAATAATACCAATTTCTTTTTCCCATATTCAACGCAACAAATTTTCCATTTTTCGTGATTTGTTTTCTCTTTCTTCATAAGTCTTCCACATCTGGAGTTGATCTTTCCGCTAATAATTTTGCATTCAAAAACGAAAATCTGAAATTCAAATTATAGAAAAAAATTAGCTCAAAATAGAAAATATGTACTGAATATATTAAATTAAATTAAGATATTGAATCTGCAGCCTCTTATAGCCATTATAGTAAATTTCATCAATTTCTTCTTACATTCACTCAAATCATATAAGTTTTATTAATTAAATATATTATAAAATAACTCTAATTTAAGAGTTATCAATTACTATTGTATTAATCAATTCAAAACATTTATGGTTTAATAAAGAAATCTTAAGAGTAGATTCTATTGTATCAAAACTTAATATATTCAGCTAATCATTTAATATAGTCTCAAGATATTAGGTTTATATAATCTAGTGCACACAAACTTTATCAATCAAATGAAAAAATAAATTATTGAAAGTATAAGTATATTAAATACAAAAAATTAACATCATGCACATTTCACCATCATTGTGACAAAATTAAATATTTTTTTATTTACAAAAAACTGTAAAAACATTGTAATTTCATCTTATACAGTCCTAGATAACTAAAAGACATTCATTCTTATATTAACTTGTTAGCAATTTGGATCAGGCCACCGAAAGAAGGTTACCTTTGTCACTGTCAGCATTTTGTATCTCTCGATAGCTATATATTCTTACTAAAATGAACTGTCTATATGACATTATATTATATGAAAATTCCAATTCTTCAATATTAGACATGGACTTATTCTGATTGTAATTTTTTAAATTTATTCCCACATGTATACATTATATACATAAAAATTTTAAAATTGCATAAGTAATCAATGAATCTTCTCAATTTTTATAAAGAAAATCAAATGGAAACACGAAGAATTAAATAAACCAAAACTATTTATTTATTACATAAATTTGTTCTTGACATTTGCTTGTTGGGCATTAAAATTTCAATAATTTTCACCTAGCCTAATGTAAACGAGAAATGTCTTATATGCCTAAATATTTTGGATGTCTCTCAAAACTCTTTGCAAGTAATGTCTTCGTGAAATGATAACAATATTCTCAATAGATTGAATCTAAAAATAATAATGCCACCACACTGCATTATGTTTCTATTAAAAAATTTATTAAGTGTGATGTTTATTTCTTAGAAAACTTTTCATATTTCTATGTGTGTTAGAAGATGAAAAATGTATTTTTATTCAATTATCAATTTTTTACGTATCTCTAATGGAAAACAAAAGCAGAATATTATAATCAATTTGAAAAATAGATTGAAGTTTCTCAACAAATAGTCTCTATTTATTTTCTGTTTTTGATTTCCAACACTTGGTATCAAAGAAAACCAATTTCGTCCGAGGGTTGAAAATAGCAACCGTTGAAGTGTCATCATCTATTCTTATTTTCTCTTGCGAGAACTACGATTATTGGAACATCAAAATGAAAACTTTTTTCTTTTCTCAAGATCCGTAGGATTAGTAGAAAAAGGTATTACGATTCCAACAAAGGAAAATTCAACTTCAACCCAAAGTAAGCAAGAGATCACCAAAAATGCAAAAGCATTACTTCAACAATCTGTGTCTGAAGCAATCTTTCCAAGGTTGATGATGGCTAAAACTTCAAAGGCAGCATGGGAGATTATGCAAATAGAATTTCAAGAAAATGAAAAGCTAAAGATCATCAAACTTTAAGGCTTCAAAAGGGAATTTTAGAATTTGAAAATGAAAGACTCTGAAGAAGTGAAAAGATATTGTTCTAGATTAATTGAAGTTGTTAATCAAATGAGGGGTCTTAGTGAAAAGATAACTTGTAAGATCAAGATTAGTTACTTGATGCCCTAGTGTAGGTGGAACACTAGATGGGACATCAATTTATTTTCGTGATAATGGACAATGATAAAGTGCAGAAAATAATGACACAGAGATTGGTAACGCAGTTCGGCAATTGCCCACGTCTGCGGGGCCATGCCCAGACATAAAAACATTTCAAAGAGTTCACAAAGTTACAAGACAACTGGGCTTATACAAATAAAGACTCCCTCTTGTTTTTGTCACAGCCTCTCACTAACTTCCTCAGTGAATCTGTTTTTGCGAGCTCCCCTCGACTTTAGATTGATCCCTTCAGGAATCTGAATGCAACAAGCTCCCCTTGTCGTTAATGACTCCTCCCAGAATCCGTGTATGGCAAGATCCCCTTGCCCACGATCAGAACTCCTCCCAAGTTCCAGGCTGTCTCCTCCCGAGACTGAGTTTTAATGAAAGAACAAAAGATTGCCACCTATAACATCTTCTGGAACACCAGGCAGTTGTCTTTGGACGCAATAATCAACACACTCAATAAAATGATGAAATCCACAGATTAGGTAGAGTGTGTAAAACAATCACAAACCCATACGCAGAAACGTAGGGAGTGAAAGAAAAACGACGGCTTAAAGAACGAAGAAACCCTCTCACGCGAAAATCAAAACTCCGTCATCGTCACAGATACAAAACACAAATACGCTCTGATGATGTTTAAGACTACTCACTAAACAGAGTGCATATAACCTCTTCTCTCAGATCGGCAAATTTAGAGAAGTAATTCAGAGAGCTAATCTCACGACAATAAAACTCACATATATAATTCATTCTGCACGCTGCCAATGGAAAGTATCATCCCAATATTATGTACCATATATGTGTGCAAAAATTATTCTGAATACCATATTTAATAACCTGAGTGAGCAAATAAAGGAAACCGAACTTTCCTGTTTTGCCGAAATTTCCTGTTTTGCATGAGTGTCATCGCATGTAATACTTTTAGAAGGAAATCATTCAAATAAGCAAACTCAATCCGAACACTCCAGAAATATAGTCTGGATTGTTATGATTACATATTTCGCAAAATATTCCTCCTGAGAAACATAATAGGTAATATGAATTAATAGCCTTAATCATGCTTCATGATTGGATTATTCAGGAAAAGGAATCATCATACATCAGGGAAGACATTATAGCATAATAGTCGACCGATCTTTCATTCATGCAATCGGTCGACTTTCAGAACAATTGCAATCGGTCGATATTGCAAAACAACTGCAAGTGGTCGACTTCGCAGAACAATTGCAATCGGTCGATATTGCAAAACAACTGCAAGTGGTCGACTTCGCAGATCTTCTGCAATCACAATCGGTCGATGACATTGTAGAACAACTGCAATCGGTCGACTTCGCAGATCTTCTGAAATTGCAATCTGTAGCACCCGGTTCCTATTAAACCAAATTTAATTTATCAAATTATGATGTACTAATTTTTGAAGAATTTGGAGAAAAAGTGATTAGGTTAGTTAATGAGTATACGAGGGCAAAAGGGTAATTAGATATTAAAAGTGGATAACGTATTTAAGGAAAGAGGTTTTGGGTTTAATGCACTGTAGCCTCCATTCTGTTTATCCCTCTCTCTCTCTCGGCCATCAGTTCTCTAGCAGGAACCTTTAGGCGATTGCCCTGCCCGATTTTTCCTTCAACCAAGGTAAGTTTTGATTCGATTACTTGCTACTTTAGTGTCTAGGTAACTAATGGCTGACAATGTATGCGTTTTATGAGTGTTGTGAGTGAGGGATGAGATTTGGGGTTTAGAGAGGAATCGGGAATGGTGAAGAAAAGAACTCCCAGGACTAGCCCCTTAGATTTTCGAATGTTGATAATGAAGTTTAAGTAATGCTGTGCTTATGTTTTAGGTAAGCCAGCTGTTGGAATATCCTGCAACCAGGAACCTCTCGGGAAGCCTGGTAAGTGAAGTATTGTGTGTGTCTTAAGGCCTACATCACAAAACAGTAGGTTTATGCATGTTTGAGTGTTTTCTTTATGTCATGCATAATGTTTTTGAAGAAATACGAAAATGAATTTATATGAAATGTTATGGCAAGGTATGAACAGATTGAAACAGATTAACTATTAAGGAAAGTAATCTGCCCCTTAATCGAGTAGAGGATTTATGTAATACCCGGTCCTGTTAAACCGTTTCTCTATTCTTTTTTTTTAAAAACTAATGACAATATTAAATGTAGGGTTAGTGGATGACTAGGCAAGGGTATAAGGGTAATTAGAAATCTAAAGGTGGATAACGCATTTAAGGAAACTATTATTGAAGTAGCCGCCACTGTTTTATTCCATTTCCTCCCCATTCTCAGCTCCTCAGCCTAGCAGAGCACGATAGGAGACCCCCCTTCGACTTTCTCCAGCGACTTCTTCCGAACTTGGTGAGTTTTGCCTCTATTTCTAGCTACATTGTATCTATTGTTGGTGGGAGGGATGATATTGAGGTTTTGGAGAATACAGTAAGTGAGGGTTAGTTCGGTTTAAGTCGAAATCGAGAATGCACAATGACTAGAGTTTCCCTTAGATTTATAGTGGTCTAGAATGAAGATTAGAGGGAATTTAATATATGCTCTGTCTACGGTTTTAGGTTGAGCAATACCCGAAGTGGTTAGCTACCCAGACAATTCCAGGAGATCCAAGTAAGTAATGTTTGCTTGTGCCTTCGGGCCTACATCACAAAACGTTAGGTTTGTATTTACTTGGATATGTTTGTATGCCATGCATCATGTTTTCAAAATGTATACGAAAATGAATTTGAATACACATTGGTATGGAGAGGATTGAATGTGATGAAACAGCAAAGTGAATCAGATTTACTGTTAAGGGAATTAATCCGCCCCTTAATGAGACAGTGGATATATACTTTGGAAGAGCTGATCCAACTTCCAATTTCACAGGGGGATCTGAACATGTGAATCAGATTTACTGTTAAGGGAATTAATCCGCCCCTTAATGAGTCAGGGGATATATACTTTGGGAGAGTTGATCCGACTCCCAATTTCACAGGGGGATCTGAATTTGAAACGATGAATGAGCAACTGAGAGGAGAAAGTAGAAATTGCATGATTAGGAGTTTATGTTTCAGTAATTCATTTCATTTTGCATTACTTACTTAGCATTAGGCTAATAGATGAGTTTTGTGATGTATGTGAAGAAGTGACAGCAGGTGTGTTTACTGAGTTCACTGAGGACTAGTCGGGTTGGAGGAGTACACTTATTCAATGTTCTGGCAGCTGACGGGGCGGTTTAACTGATGTCTGTCAGTGTGGAGGACTAGTAGTCAAGGATTCAGTCTGAGTATGTTGAGTTCTCATGACAGTAGGAATTTTAGCATTTTGAATACGTTTTGAAATTTACTGATTTTAGCAGTCTGTTGAGTTTTAAATGTTGATTTTTATCGGATTGATTAATGCTATGGCTTGAGTCGTTCCTGAAATGGTCTTTGGGAAGTAAGTAAATTCTTTTTTGTGGATAGTGTTGTGTTTCTTTCTACGGATGATGTGCGAGTGTTTTGTTTGTCGGATGATATAGGTGTTTTGTTTTCGGCTAGTGCCCGGATGAGAGGGATGCATCCGGCTGACGTCACCGGTAGATGTAGTGGAAAGTCGATCGGATGAGAGAGATCATCCAAGCTGACCGTCACCGGTAGATGACGGATATAATTTGTCGCTTAGTGACCGGATACAATATAGGAATTAGTGACCGGATGACAAATTTTATGTTTTGTCGTTTAGTGACCGGATGACAAATTTTATGTTTTGTCGTTTAGTGACCGGATGACAAATTTTATGTTTTGTCGTTTAGTGACCGGATGACAAATTTTATGTTTTGTCGTTTAGTGACCGGATGACAAATTTTATGTTTTGTCGTTTAGTGACCGGATGACAAATTTTATGTTTTGTCGTTTAGTGACCGGATGACAAATTTTATGTTTTGTCGTTTAGTGACCGGATGACAAATTTTATGTTTTGTCGTTTAGTGACCGGATGACAAATTTTATGTTTTGTCGTTTAGTGACCGGATGACAAATTTTATGTTTTGTCGTTTAGTGACCGGATGACAAATTTTATGTTTTGTCGTTTAGTGACCGGATGACAAATTTTATGTTTTGTCGTTTAGTGACCGGATGACAAATTTTATGTTTTGTCGTTTAGTGACCGGATGACAAATTTTATGTTTTGTCGTTTAGTGACCGGATGACAAATTTTATGTTTTGTCGTTTAGTGACCGGATGACAAATTTTATGTTTTGTCGTTTAGTGACCGGATGACAAATTTTATGTTTTGTCGTTTAGTGACCGGATGACAAATTTTATGTTTTGTCGTTTAGTGACCGGATGACAAATTTTATGTTTTGTCGTTTAGTGACCGGATGACAAATTTTATGTTTTGTCGTTTAGTGACCGGATGACAAATTTTATGTTTTGTCGTTTAGTGACCGGATGACAAATTTTATGTTTTGTCGTTTAGTGACCGGATGACAAATTTTATGTTTTGTCGTTTAGTGACCGGATGACAAATTTTATGTTTTGTCGTTTAGTGACCGGATGACAAATTTTATGTTTTGTCGTTTAGTGACCGGATGACAAATTTTATGTTTTGTCGTTTAGTGACCGGATGACAAATTTTATGTTTTGTCGTTTAGTGACCGGATGACAAATTTTATGTTTTGTCGTTTAGTGACCGGATGACAAATTTTATGTTTTGTCGTTTAGTGACCGGATGACAAATTTTATGTTTTGTCGTTTAGTGACCGGATGACAAATTTTATGTTTTGTCGTTTAGTGACCGGATGACAAATTTTATGTTTTGTCGTTTAGTGACCGGATGACAAATTTTATGTTTTGTCGTTTAGTGACCGGATGACAAATTTTATGTTTTGTCGTTTAGTGACCGGATGACAAATTTTATGTTTTGTCGTTTAGTGACCGGATGACAAATTTTATGTTTTGTCGTTTAGTGACCGGATGACAAATTTTATGTTTTGTCGTTTAGTGACCGGATGACAAATTTTATGTTTTGTCGTTTAGTGACCGGATGACAAATTTTATGTTTTGTCGTTTAGTGACCGGATGACAAATTTTATGTTTTGTCGTTTAGTGACCGGATGACAAATTTTATGTTTTGTCGTTTAGTGACCGGATGACAAATTTTATGTTTTGTCGTTTAGTGACCGGATGACAAATTTTATGTTTTGTGTCGACCGGATGATAAATCTTGTGCTTTGTCGTTTAGTCCACCGGTGGATGTCTTCGAGTAGCCTTTCCCCTTTTGTTGACTTTGTTCAGCGGTCGATGAAATTGACTTTTGAAATCTTTAAATTATTTTACGAGTTAAACCTTTTGCCTTCTCAACTGATTGATTCTTAATCTTGCCAAACGACTATTTTAACATGGCTTGTTTCATTTTACTTTTGCTTTTAAACGATTTCCGCTGCAAGTTTTTCATGTTTTGTCAAATTTCAAATTCTGAAATTTTCAACGAAGTTTTTAAATTTGGCCCAAGTGTTTCTTAGTAGTAATATTCGGGGTTTTGAGTAACAAACCGGGTTCAGGGAATCGGGGTGTTATAGTGTGGTATCAGAGACATTCAGTTAAACCGTTCAAAAGATTACTCGTCAGTGCCGATCGTTGCATGGGAGTACTCCAACAACTGTAAGTGTTTATGTTAGCCTTAGTAATTAGATGTTTATAAAATAGTTAACCCTGCGCAGGAATATAGCAAAATGTCTCGACGACCAGGAAGGCCAAGAGTGCAGAGAGAGACACCAACTCCGGGAAGCGCAGAGGATTCTAGTGTAATCGGACAGTTGACGGATCTAGTGCGACAGCAGGCAGAATTAATGCGCCAACAATCCGATCAACTAGGAGTACTGCTGAACCGAGAGGTACAAGGAAGTGCCAACTTGGGTTCTAGCAACGAGCATTCCGGGGATAGATTCCGGAGACTAAGACCACCCACGTTTGATGGTCAGTCATCTGATCCTGTTGTGGCTGAAGGGTGGCTTAGGAAGATAGAGAGCATGTTTAGGTGCGCCAGCATTGGAGAAGGAGATAAGGTCACGTTAGCAACATTTCACTTGGCTGGCGAAGCTCAACTCTGGTGGGAAACAGTTGAAACCACCACTGACATTCTGACTATGACTTGGTCACAGTTTAAGGACATCTTCTATGAGAAATATTTTAACAGCACGGTCCAAACCGCAAAGAAGTTGGAATTTCTGAATTTGAAGCAGACAGGGTCGGTGGCTGAGTACAATAGGCAATTTGAGTTCTTGTCCAGGTTTGCTGGACACTTTGCTCATAAGGACGAGGATAAGGTGTTCAAATTTGTGCATGGACTGAAGCCGGAGATTTATCGGGGAGTCAAATTCTGTGGCATTAAAGGTTTAACGTTCAGCGAAGTTGTGTCCACTGCTCTGGAAGTGGAAGAGGCTGAAAGGAAGTGTGCTGGACTAAAGGAGACCCCGCAAAGGTTTAACCAGCCACACCAGCAAAGGGGAACAAAGAGGCCAAGTGAGGGCCAAAATAACCAAGGAGCAGGGGGAAGGGTGCAAAATGTCAGGAAATTTCCCCAGTGTCCAAAGTGCCTGAAGAACCACCCGGGAGAATGTAGACTGGGCTTGGGAAAGTGCTTCAACTGTGAGGAAGTTGGACATACGTTCAAAGAGTGTTCGAAGCCTAGAGTCACCAGATGCTATAATTGTAACAAAGTCGGCCATATTAGCAGAGACTGTCCAGTTCCTAAGAGTGGTCCTGCTATGATTAAACCAAGAATATTCTCCATGACGGAGTCGGGTGAAGAACAGCCTGCCATAGTGTCAGGTACTATATTGATCAACTCTGTGCCTGCTTTTACTTTGATAGATTCTGGTGCAACGCATTCGTTTATAGCATCTACATTTGCTGCTAAATTAGATGTACCGTTTACCCCTTCCATGCATGTGTTTAATGTTACCTTACCCTCTGGTGAGCGCATGCACTCTAACCGAGTGATGCTTGACAGAGATGTGTTAGTAGGAAGTGTGAGTCTACCTGCTGATCTCATCATTATGGATATAATGGGATTTGATGTAATTCTAGGAATGGATTGGCTGTTTAAGCATTATGCCACGATTGATTGTAGGACTGGAATAGTTAGTTTCCAACCCCCTGGTAGTTTGAGGCATACCTTTCAAGCCTCATAGAAGAGTAAGGAAATGACTGTAATGACCTCTGTCAATTGTAGACCCTCCCAGTGTAGAGAGTATTTGTGCTTCTTAGCTAGTGCTTTAGACATACAACTAGTGGAGAAATCAAGTCCCAAAAATGTCTTAGTTGTCCAAGACTTCCCTGAAGTATTCTTAGATGACCTTCCAGGCTTGCCACCAGATAGAGAAATCGAATTTGTTGTGGATGTTTACCCCGGAGCCGAGCCTGTGTCTAAAAATCCATATAGACTAGCACCAATAGAACTCAAAGAGTTAAAGAAACAATTGGAGGATCTGTTGGAGAAAGGGTTCATACGCCCTAGCTTTTCACCATGGGGTGCACCGGTCCTCTTTGTCAAGAAGAAAGATGGATCTATGCGCATGTGCATTGATTATAGAGAATTGAATAAGTTAACTGTTAAGAATAAATACCCTCTGCCGAGAATTGATGACTTATTTGACCAGCTTAGGGGTGCAAGAGTTTTCTCTAAGATTGACCTTAGATCCGGTTATTATCAGCTGAAGGTTAAATCTGAGGATATCCCAAAGACTGCCTTTCGCACGAGGTATGGACATTATGAGTTTTTGGTTATGTCTTTTGGTCTGACAAATGCACCAGCAGCCTTCATGGATCTCATGAATAGGGTGTTTCATGAGTATTTGGACAAGTTTGTCATTGTATTCATAGATGACATTCTAATCTATTCTAGTACTAAAGATGAGCATGCAAAACATTTGGGTTTAGTGTTAGAAGTACTGAGAAGGCACCAACTTTATGCCAAGTTTTCCAAGTGTGAATTTTGGTTGGACCAAGTTCACTTTTTAGGACATGTCATCTCTGGAGATGGCATATCTGTGGATCCAGCTAAGGTCCAGGCAGTTAAGGAATGGCCCCAACCGAGGAATGCTACGGATGTCAGAAGTTTCCTTGGATTGGCTGGGTATTACAGGAAATTTATCGAAGGATTCTCAAAGATTGCAACATCCCTTACCCGATTAACTAGGAAGAACGTAAAATATGTATGGACTGAGGATTGCGAGCATAGTTTCCAAACTTTGAAGCAGAAGCTGACCAATGCTCCAATTCTGACCCTCCCTGTCGAGAATCGTAAGTTTAGCATTTATTGTGATGCTTCCAAGATCGGTCTAGGTTGTGTGTTAATGCAGGATGGTAAAGTGATAGCTTATGCCTCTAGACAGTTGAAGGTCCATGAGAAAAATTACCCTACACATGACTTAGAATTAGCTGCAGTGGTATTCGCACTTAAGATTTGGAGGCATTACCTGTATGGACAATCTTGTGAGATATTTTCAGATCATAAGAGCCTGAAATACATTTTCACGCAAAAGGAACTGAATATGAGGCAGCGTAGATGGTTAGAATTTATCAAAGATTATGATTTCGAGATTAAGTACCACCCCGGCAAGGCGAATGTAGTGGCTGATGCTTTGAGTAGAGTGACTCCTTCAGTCTCTGCATTGATTTTAGATATACCAATAGCTTTAGAGACTGAATTCCACAGATTTAACATGGAAGCCGTGTCTAGTGTGTCAGCCATGCTTTCGACCATATCTTTAAGGCCTACCATTTTGGAGAGAATAAAGGAAGTTCAAATGAATGACCCTGAATGCAATGAATATAAGTTGAGCATGGATTCTACTGGCAAGTTGGATTTCAACTGCTCAGCCGATGGAATTCTCAAGTTTCGAAATAGATGGTTTGTTCCGGCTAATACTGAACTTAGAAAGGAAATCTTATCTGAGGCACATTCCTCCAGGCTCTCTGTTCATCCTGGAAGTACAAAGATGTACAGAGATCTCAAACAACATTATTGGTGGCCAGGTATGAAGAGAAGTGTGGCGGAGTATGTGGAGACATGTCTGATCTGCCAGCAAGTCAAAGCTGAACATCAGAGGCCTGCTGGAACATTGCAACCCTTACTAGTTCCCGAATAGAAATGGGAACAAATAGCTATGGATTTTGTTATGGGATTACCTAGAACAGCAAAGGGACATGATGCAATCTGGGTAATAGTCGATCGTTTAACCAAATCTGCTCACTTTCTGCCAATAAAGGTAACATACTCGATGGATCAACTGGCAGAGTTGTATGTGCACGAAGTGGTTAGACTGCATGGAGTTCCAAGCACCATAGTTTCAGACCGAGACTCCAGATTTACATCCAAGTTCTGGAAAAGTTTGCACAAGGCTATGGGAACACAGCTTAGTTTTAGCACAGCCTTTCATCCTCAAACTGATGGACAATCCGAGAGAACTATCCAAACCTTGGAGGATATGCTCCGAGCATGTGTATTGGATTTTCAAGGATCTTGGAGTGGATGCTTACCATTGGTCGAGTTCTCTTACAATAACAGCTTCCAAGCAACAATAGGCATGGCACCATACGAAGCATTATATGGACGAAAGTGCAGATCTCCATTATATTGGGATGAAGTTGGAGAAGCACGGTTGATTGGTCCTGATATTGTGCAGCAGACAGTGGAGAAGATTGCTCTTATCCGACAAAGAATCTTAACAGCTCAAAGTCGGCAGAAAAGCTACGCAGACAAAAGACGAAGAGAATTAGAGTTGATGTAGGTGATGAGGTTTTCCTTAAAGTGTCACCTTTCAAAGGAGTTGTGAGGTTTGGGAAAAGAGGCAAGTTGAACCCCAGGTATATTGGACCTTTCCAAATCGTGAAGAGAATTGGGAAGTCAGCATATCAACTTCTGCTACCAGCCTCTCTGGAGGGAATTCATAATGTGTTTCATGTTTCCATGCTGAAGAAATGTGTTAGAGATCCTTCACAGATTATGGAACAGCAGAGCATTGAAGCCCTTCCTACTCTTGCATATGTGGAGAAACCAGTAAGGATCTTGGACTATGCAGTGAAGGTATTGCGCAACAAAGAAGTTCCACTAGTGAAAGTCTTATGGCACAATCAGAACATAGAGGAGACAACTTGGGAGCGTCAGCAAGACATGATGGACCAACATCCAGAATTATTCAAGTACTGAATTTTGAGGACAAAATTCTTTTAAGGAGGGTAGATTGTAATACCCGGTCCTGTTAAACCGTTTCTCTATTCTTTTTTTTTAAAAACTAATGACAATATTAAATGTAGGGTTAGTGGATGACTAGGCAAGGGTATAAGGGTAATTAGAAATCTAAAGGTGGATAATGCATTTAAGGAAACTATTATTGAAGTAGCCGCCACTGTTTTATTCCATTTCCTCCCCATTCTCAGCTCCTCAGCCTAGCAGAGCACGATAGGAGACCCCCCCTTCGACTTTCTCCAGCGACTTCTTCCGAACTTGGTGAGTTTTGCCTCTATTTCTAGCTACATTGTATCTATTGTTGGTGGGAGGGATGATATTGAGGTTTTGGAGAATACAGTAAGTGAGGGTTAGTTCGGTTTAAGTCGAAATCGAGAATGCACAATGACTAGAGTTTCCCTTAGATTTATAGTGGTCTAGAATGAAGATTAGAGGGAATTTAATATATGCTCTGTCTACGGTTTTAGGTTGAGCAATATCCGAAGTGGTTAGCTACCCAGACAATTCCAGGAGATCCAAGTAAGTAATGTTTGCTTGTGCCTTCGGGCCTACATCACAAAACGTTAGGTTTGTATTTACTTGGATATGTTTGTATGCCATGCATCATGTTTTCAAAATGTATACGAAAATGAATTTGAATACACATTGGTATGGAGAGGATTGAATGTGATGAAACAGCAAAGTGAATCAGATTTACTGTTAAGGGAATTAATCCGCCCCTTAATGAGACAGTGGATATATACTTTGGAAGAGCTGATCCAACTTCCAATTTCACAGGGGGATCTGAACATGTGAATCAGATTTACTGTTAAGGGAATTAATCCGCCCCTTAATGAGTCAGGGGATATATACTTTGGGAGAGTTGATCCGACTCCCAATTTCACAGGGGGATCTGAATTTGAAACGATGAATGAGCAACTGAGAGGAGAAAGTAGAAATTGCATGATTAGGAGTTTATGTTTCAGTAATTCATTTCATTTTGCATTACTTACTTAGCATTAGGCTAATAGATGAGTTTTGTGATGTAGGTGAAGAAGTGACAGCAGGTGTGTTTACTGAGTTCACTGAGGACTAGTCGGGTTGGAGGAGTACACTTATTCAATGTTCTGGCAGCTGACGGGGCGGTTTAACTGATATCTGTCAGTGTGGAGGACTAGTAGTCAAGGATTCAGTCTGAGTATGTTGAGTTCTCATGACAGTAGGAATTTTAGCATTTTGAATACGTTTTGAAATTTACTGATTTTAGCAGTCTGTTGAGTTTTAAATGTTTGGTTTTATCGGATTGATTAATGCTATGGCTTGAGTCGTTCCTGAATGGTCTTTGGGAAGTAAGTAAATTCTTTCTGTGGATAGTGTTGTGTTTCTTTTCTACCGGATGATGTCGAGTGTTTGTTTGTCGGATGATATGGTGTTTTGTTTGTCGTCTAGTGCCCGGATGAGAGGGATCATCGGCTGACGTCACCGGTAGATGTGGGTAAAGTCGATCGGATGAGAAGAGATCATCCAGCTGACGTCACCGGTAGATGACGGATATAATTTGCGCTTAGTGACCGGCTGACAAAATTTATGTTTTGTCGTTTAGTGACAGGATGACAAATTTTATGTTTTTGTCGTTTAGTGACCTTAGTGACCGGATGACAAATTTTATGTTTTGTCGTTTAGTGACCGGATGACAAATTTTATGTTTTGTCGTTTAGTGACCGGATGACAAATTTTATGTTTTGTCGTTTAGTGACCGGATGACAAATTTTATGTTTTGTCGTTTAGTGACCGGATGACAAATTTTATGTTTTGTCGTTTAGTGACCGGATGACAAATTTTATGTTTTGTCGTTTAGTGACCGGATGACAAATTTTATGTTTTGTCGTTTAGTGACCGGATGACAAATTTTATGTTTTGTCGTTTAGTGACCGGATGACAAATTTTATGTTTTGTCGTTTAGTGACCGGATGACAAATTTTATGTTTTGTCGTTTAGTGACCGGATGACAAATTTTATGTTTTGTCGTTTAGTGACCGGATGACAAATTTTATGTTTTGTCGTTTAGTGACCGGATGACAAATTTTATGTTTTGTCGTTTAGTGACCGGATGACAAATTTTATGTTTTGTCGTTTAGTGACCGGATGACAAATTTTATGTTTTGTCGTTTAGTGACCGGATGACAAATTTTATGTTTTGTCGTTTAGTGACCGGATGACAAATTTTATGTTTTGTCGTTTAGTGACCGGATGACAAATTTTATGTTTTGTCGTTTAGTGACCGGATGACAAATTTTATGTTTTGTCGTTTAGTGACCGGATGACAAATTTTATGTTTTGTCGTTTAGTGACCGGATGACAAATTTTATGTTTTGTCGTTTAGTGACCGGATGACAAATTTTATGTTTTGTCGTTTAGTGACCGGATGACAAATTTTATGTTTTGTCGTTTAGTGACCGGATGACAAATTTTATGTTTTGTCGTTTAGTGACCGGATGACAAATTTTATGTTTTGTCGTTTAGTGACCGGATGACAAATTTTATGTTTTGTCGTTTAGTGACCGGATGACAAATTTTATGTTTTGTCGTTTAGTCACCGGATGACAAATTTTATGTTTTGTCGTTTAGTGACCGGATGACAAATTTTATGTTTTGTCGTTTAGTGACCGGATGACAAATTTTATGTTTTGTCGTTTAGTGACCGGATGACAAATTTTATGTTTTGTCGTTTAGTGACCGGATGACAAATTTTATGTTTTGTCGTTTAGTGACCGGATGACAAATTTTATGTTTTGTCGTTTAGTGACCGGATGACAAATTTTATGTTTTGTCGTTTAGTGACCGGATGACAAATTTTATGTTTTGTCGTTTAGTGACCGGATGACAAATTTTATGTTTTGTCGTTTAGTGACCGGATGACAAATTTTATGTTTTGTCGTTTAGTGACCGGATGACAAATTTTATGTTTTGTCGTTTAGTGACCGGATGACAAATTTTATGTTTTGTCGTTTAGTGACCGGATGACAAATTTTATGTTTTGTCGTTTAGTGACCGGATGACAAATTTTATGTTTTGTCGTTTAGTGACCGGATGACAAATTTTATGTTTTGTCGTTTAGTGACCGGATGACAAATTTTATGTTTTGTGATGTAGGTGTGGAGGGTAAACTACTAGCGAATTGTCTGAAATTCCTGAGGAATAGGCGAAGCTTTTGGAGCACATTCTTGCCACGGGTTTGGTGTTCTGATGAGGCGGTTTAACACTGTATGTAGGTGAAGTTTAGTAGTTATTTGATGTTTTGATACCCTGGAATTCTTCTCTGCCAAAGAAACGTGATTTAAATGTAGTTGGAGTTTGTATTTCCAAAGTTATGTCGAGGCTACAGATGTTGTTCTTTTGTTAATGGTTATTTGTCTATGTCAGACGTATTTAGGGTCAGGTTGTTTTGAATGCGTTGAGTGAAATTGTAAGTTCAACCATGGGTGAATGAAGTTCACCGGTGGATGTGAGATAAAGTCGATGGATGAAGGAATCATCCGGCTGACGTCACGGTGGATGCGAGATTTAGTCTTCGGGTGAAGGCATAAGGAATCATTCCGGCTGACGTCATCGGTAGATGTAGGAAGACTTTTGTCGTCTTATGACCGGTGGTTGCGAGCAATGGGTTTTTGTCACTTAGTGACCGGGCGATGTATTCAGTTTTGTTTTTTCTTGTGAAGAAAAAAATGGACTTTGTCGTTTAGTCACCGGTGGACGTCATTTGTTAAATCCACCGGATGACGTAGCCAAAGTTTTTGTCGTTTTGTCACCGGAAGAAGCCTTCTGTTTTCTGTTTCAGTCTCTTCCGTTGACTTTGCTCAGCGGCAGATACGTTTGACTTCTGTAACTTTTCAAGTATTTCACGATTAAACCTTTACTTTCTTTGGTCGATTATTTCTTAATATTCAAACCGATTATTCAAACATTGTTTTTATAGTTTTGTTTAACTCTATTTTTGGTTAAATGATTTCCGCTGCAAGTCTTTAAATGTTTTGAAGTTTTAGAAAATGTCAAATTTTGACTTTCGAGCGAAGTTTTAAATTTAGTCCAAAGTTTCTTAGTTATGTTCGAGCTATGAGTAACGAACCGGGTTTATATAATTCGGGGCGTTACACAATTGGTCGATGACATTTCAGAACAACTACAATCGGTCGACTTATTTACCCAACACAGTCGACCTCTTCACCCAACACATCTGCAATTGGTCGACTTGTTCATCTAACATGAATATCCAAAAATATATTTTCCAAAAACATCTGCCAACATATCTTCATTAACAATCTCCCCTTTGGCAGTTTTTGGCAAAATCGAGACTTCTTATTTATGATGACTGTTAACAAGAACTCCCCCTTAATCGATGCCATCATATATCATCATAAAAGAAAACACCAATAACCAACCAATACTCCCCCCTTTTGCCATAAAAGAACAAAAGGGTATCCAACTCAGCATTACGAAGATAAATTCATAATTCAGACATATAACCACCATAGCAAAATATCCACCAATAATGATAGCTCATGAGAGAATTCACAATAATATTCAGAAGCAAGTGATAATATTAGAAGTTCATAATAAATCCATCATTAAGTAGAAATATCATCAGAAGAAAGACCAATCCGATTATAGTTGTCTGCAACTGCTCATTAGTATCAATTTCCTTGGACAGATTCTCCTTCAACATGAAATACTGGGGCTTCCTTCTTTGCTACACGAAGAACCTCTTTACATGACACAAAGGCCTAAGGCAGACCTCAATTCTTCAAATCTCACACCATCCAAAGCTTTGGGAAAAATATCGGCGATTTGCTTTTCGGTCACCATATGTTCCAAGGTGATAACCTTGTCTTCTACAAGGGATCTGATGAAATGATGTCGTATATCAATATGTTTTGTCCGAAAATGTTGTACTGGATTCTTGGAGATATTAATAGCACTCAAATTATCACAATATAACGTCATGACATCCTGTGTGACACCGTAGTCCTTAAGCATTTGTTTCATCCAAAGAAGCTGTGTACAACTACTACCAGCTGCAATATATTCTGGCTCGGCTGTAGACAGAGAAATAAAGTTCTATTTCTTGTTAAACCAGGACACTAAATTGTTTCCCAAATAAAAACATCCACCGGAAGTACTCTTCCGATCATCTGAACTTCCGGCCCAATCAGCATCACAATAGCCAACTAGATTTGCATTTGTATCAAAAGAATACCAGATTCCATAGTCAGTCGTCCCGCCAACATATTTGAGAATTCGCTTCACTGACATCAGGTGAGACTCTCGAGGATTTGCTTGAAACCGAGGACATAATCCCGCACTATAACAAATGTCTAGCCAACTAGCAGTTAGATATAAGAGGCTGCCAATCATACTTCTATATAGTCGTTCATCAACAGAAGTCTCTTTCTCATCTTTGGAGAGTTTTTCATGTGTTCCAATCGGTGTTTTTTGGGGCGAGCATTTTCTAATTTGAACCGCTTCAACAGATTTTTGTCATACTTGGTTTGAGAGATAAAAATTTCATCCTTTCTTTGTTGAATCTGAAGACCAAGAAAGTAATTGAGCTCACCAACCATACTCATCTCAAATTCACCGGTCATTTGTGCTACAAAATCATCCAGTAGCACCTATGACACTGAGCCAAACACTATGTCATCAACATAAATTTGAGCAAGTAAAAACTGACCGTTGGTTTGGCCAATGAACAGAGTTTTATCTACTCCCCCTCGCTCATATCCCTTGGATAATAGGTACATGGTGAGACGTTCATACCATGCACAGCGTGCTTGTTTAAGCCCGTATGGTGCTTTCTTCAATCGATACACATACTCGGGATAATGAGGGTCCTCAAAACCCTTAGGTTGAGTGACATAAACTTCCTCATTTAGAAAGCCATTTAAGAATGCACTCTTCACATCCATTTGATACAGTTTGAACCGCAGTACACAAGCAATACCAAGTAATAGTCGAATGGATTCAAGTCAAGCAACCAGGGCAAATGTCTCATCAAAATCAATGCCTTCAATCTGTGAATATCCTTGAGCGACTAACTGTGCTTTGTTGCACGTTATGTTTCCATTCTCATCACTCTTGTTCTTGTATATCCACTTGGTGCCGATGACATTTATAGTTGGAGGACACGACACTAAATCCCAAACTTGATTTCGAGTGAATTGATCAAGTTCTTCTTGCGTTGCCTCAATCCAATATTCATCTAGGAGAGCTTCTTTCACATTTTTGGGCTCAATAGTGGAGGTTAAACATGCCATATGAATCATGTCTCGATAGTTGACTCTCGATTTGTCTCGGGTTCGGAGGCCATCATTAAGGCTGCCAATGACTTTGTCAACAAGATGATCTTTCTGGACACGCGTGGATGGTTGTCTGCATTTTGATATAGTCACTTCAGTTTCACCAGTTGTGATAGTTGTATCGGAGACATTACCTGTGACACGGTTTGGACAATCATCTGGAACACTAGTGTGAGCGCTAGAAGTTTCATTATTTGACACCTGAAACACGTCATCTTGAGACGCAGCAACTGTTTCTAGTGAATCATCCACTGAACATTGGCTAATTCCATTACTGTTCGAGTTCGTTTATTGTAAATTCGGTAGGCGCGACTATTTGTTGCATATCCAAGAAAAATAGCTTCATCACTCTTAGAGTCAAATTTTCCTATGTGTTCCTTGTCATTTAGCACGTAGCACGTACTACCAAAATGATGAAAATAATTAAGATTTGGAGTTTTACCTTTCCATAACTCGTACGATGTCATAGAAGTTCCTCCACGGAGATATACACGATTGATGGTCTAACACGCTGTGTTCATTGCTCCTGCCCAGAATTTTTGTGGAACATTTTTCTCGTGTAACATCACGCGAGACATTTCTACAAGAGTTCGATTTTTTCGTTCAACAACGCCGTTTTGTTGAGGTGTCTTTGGAGCTGAGAACTCGTGAGATATTCTGTAACACCCAACATCGTCAGACAGGTGAGCTTTCTTTTAAGGAAACAAAATTAACTGCCATCTGTACATATTCTTCTTTGGTCGAAAATTAGGTGCCAAAGTTTAATCAATTCTCTTTATAAAATTAGGTCTGATGGCAAACTTGTAATTAAGCCTAGCTCAATAAGTGTATAAATAAAAAATGGAAATCCTTAAACCTCACAAAAACCTCCACCAGCCGACTTTCCTCTCTCAGCCGACTCTCTTTCTCCCTTCAGCTCCCTTCTTTATTCTTCCTCCAGGGATCAACTCCAAGCTCGAGGTGGAAAAAATTCTAAGTGAAGGAAAGACATTGCTAAGGAATCTAAGTAAGTGAGTGTGTTAAGTTTTCGGCTATTAGAGCCCTACATCACAAGGGTAGTAGGGTGAGTTTGTTTCTGATATTCAACGATGTTTGGGAAGTTGTCTGTTTTAGTATAATGTTGGAATAGTGTATGCTCTGTTTTCTGATGAAAGACTCCTTCCATGGCCTCATGATTTGAGAATGTTTATGTCCATGTATCGTGATTTATTTACCGAGTATACAAAATGTTTTACACGCATATTCTTTATGAATGAAACAAGAAAACGAAACGTATGACACCTTAATTAAGTGAGAGTTGGGGGCGGTTTTTGTAACACCCGAGAATTTTCTATAACGCGTGACGATTAAAGGGTTAATGGTTAGATGAAGGTTGGAACATGTAAAGTGAGAATGAAAGGAAGAATGTAAGGTTGACAAGTCAAAAAAAAAAAAAAAGGATGCATGAACCAATAAAATTTCAAGAAATGTGTGAATAAAAGGAGGCTTTTATTGGTGATGCCGCTGATATTCAAAGAGGAGAAGAGAGGGGGGGGGGGGGGGGTTTGATTGTAATTTTTAAACAAAATGGTGGAAGCCATGGCCTCATGATTTGAGAATGTTTATGTCCATGTATCGTGATTTATTTACCGAGTATACAAAATGTTTTACACGCATATTCTTTATGAATGAAACAAGAAAACGAAACGTATGACACCTTAATTAAGTGAGAGTTGGGGGCGGTTTTTGTAACACCCGAGAATTTTCTATAACGCGTGACGATTAAAGGGTTAATGGTTAAGAATGAAAGGTTGGAACAATGTAAAGTGAGAATGGAAAGGAAGAATGTAAGTTTGACAAGTCAAAAAAAAAAAAGGATGCATGAACCAATAAAATTTCAAGAAATGTGTGAATAAAAGGAGGCTTTTATTGGGTGATGCACGCTGATATTCAAAGAGAGAAAGAGAGGGGGGGGGGGGGGGGTTTGATTGTAATTTTAAACAAAATGGTGGAAAGAAATAAAAAGTAAAAAGATTTTTTTATAAATAAGAGAAAAGTGAAGGAAAGAAATGAAATAAAAAGCCTTCTTCTTCCCTCGCCTCCACGATTTTTCCTTGGTAGCCATTGAAGCCCCATTTTCTTCATTTCATCAAGAGAATTCAATGGATTTAAGGTTAGTTTTGTTGGGGTTTTTGTAACGACCACAGCCCCGGCCCGAGCCCGCAGCCCTCAGGCCCAGACCCAGGACCCAGCGGGGCCCAGAAGCCGTACTCACGACCTTCCCACCCCCTGCAGTGGGTTTTTGCCTCCCCCCCCACTCGAACCTGGGACCTCAGGGACAAGTACCCAAGGCTACAAGTGAGGAGTACCACTGAGCCAGCTAGCTCAGTGGTACTCCTCACTTGTAGCCTTGGGTACTTGTCCCTGAGGTCCCAGGTTCGAGTGGGGGGGGAGGCAAAAACCCACTGCAGGGGGTGGGAAGGTCGTGAGTACGGCTTCTGGGCCCCGCTGGGTCCTGGGTCTGGGCCTGAGGGCTGCGGGCTCGGGCCGGGGCTGTGGTCGTTACAAAAAAGGCGCTGGCTCAGTGGTACTCCTCACTTGTAGCCTTGGGTACTTGTCCCTGAGGTCCCAGGTTCGAGTGGGGAGGGAGGCAAAAACCCACTGCAGGGGGTGGGAAGGTCGTGAGTACGGCTTCTGGGCCCCGCTGGGTCCTGGGTCTGGGCCTGAGGGCTGCGGGCTCGGGCCGGGGCTGTGGTCGTTACAGTTTTAGTTATATACCTTTTAGGGTTAGTTTTTAGTAGTTTTAGTGTGTTTTAAGTGAATTTGGTGAGGGTTTGAAAACCCTAGATGGAAGAGTCCGAAAATTTTGTTCTCCTTGAGGGTTTTCTTCCTCTTTTGATCAATGAATCCTTAAATATGTTAGTTTAGGTTAAGTGAGTTTTTAGATTGAAGATTGGAGGAGTGTTACACAAAAATCGATTTAGGAACATTTGGTGGCTGATTCTGTCTTTGGCATTTTCGGTTTGGCTAAGTGAAGTGTTTGGTTAATTAGAGTGTTTCAATAGATAGTAGACGTGTAGAGGTTTCTGAGTTGGGGTGGCACGTCAAAATCCATTGAAAAACGAGAAAGTTATGACCGTTTGAAGTTGGACGGTCAAATTTGGGTAAAAAACGGGTTTCAGTGTTTTAAGTGTGAGATTGTTTTAAGTGTTGGTTAGGTTTAGGTTTTAGAATTTCTTAGATTGTATTGGTGACTTACCAAGTTGACTTTTGTTATTTTAGGTCGTCGAATGAGTGAATTGACTGATAGAAGTGGACAATTAAAATTTGAGCAACCAGGTAAGTAGTGGATGTGTGCCTTTTGCCTTCGGGCCTACACCACAGAACGGTAGGGATGATTGTTTGTTTGTTGTTTGTGTGGTTGCTTCGTTTTGTTTTGGTGGAGCATGGTGTGAGTCACGCATCATTGTTTTAAACTACGAAATGAACGAGAGTTTAGCATGTTTTGAATTGTGTGGATGAAATGTAAGATATGCAACAGTGTGATATGCAAATGTGTCTCGAGTAGTAGGATTTCTACTCGAGAGGTACGCTGATGTGTCTCGAGTAGAACTCGAGAGGTACGCTGATGAGTCTCAAGTAGAATGATATTCTACGAGAGAGGTACGCCTACAATTAATGAAGTGAGAACGTGATGCACACAACTGAGCGTTAGAAACTGCATGTGATAGGATCTGTTGCATTTTGTTAGTTGCATTTGTTATTCCCTACTTGCTAAGCATTAGGCTTACGTTTTGTGTTCTGTGGTGTAGGTGACGAGTTCTTTACAGGTGAGATAGATGAGACAGCCGAGGATTAGGCCACAGTCGGAGGGGTACGGAGTTCGCCGGTGCAGGCTATCGTCGGGGCGTCTTGACCACTGTTTTTCTCGGGTAGTGTGGGAGGTGAATGTTTGCTGTAGATAGTTTTATAAATATTTTTTTTGAGAAAAGTGAAAGGTTTTGGTACCTTGCATTCGTAAATGTTTTCGTAATTATTTTTACGGTTTGCGAGTAGATTGTGTTGGCGGATAATGGTCGTAAGTATTTGTGTTTTGAAACTCTATGTTTTCTGGTTTAATTGCAGGTTTTGGTTTAAAGAAATTTAGGCGTTACGCCGCTCGTTTTGATTTTAAAGTAAATAACGTCGGGTTTACGTTTCTATTTTCTCCATTATCCGTTTCAAGTTGGTTTTCCAAAATTTTTATGGGACTTGAAGATTTTGGTGTCGGGAGTGTGTGGTTAAAATTTTGGGATTTTTGGAAGTGTTTTGCTCGTAGAAAAATGAAGAAAAGACGAAAAAGTTGGAAAAATTGAAATTTGGGCATTTTTGGGCTGAAAAACATAGCGTGTGGCGATCGATCGCCACTGGGCGCCGATCGATCGCCCATGGGGCGCGTTTTGGACTGAAAAATAGAGGGTGTGGTGATCGGTCGCCGATCGATCGCCCACGGCGCTCGCGGGGTGCGCGCGGCGCCCAGCAGCGCCCCAACAAAATTTTTTTTTAAAAATTTTATTTTAAAAATTTTATTTTTTTTCCTATTTCTAAATTGTTTTGACTCGACATTTTCCAACGTATTTTAAACGTATTTTGGACACGTTTCCCAACAACTTTCGAGGGTTCGAAAAACCCAAAAAACTGAGTACAAAAGTTTACAAAAATCATTTTAAACGTCGTTTTAAAAACGGTTTGGGTTAGCAAAGTAGCGAACAGAGCCGAGGCGGGTTCGGGGGCGTTACAAGTTGGTATCAGAGCAAAAGTGGTCGAGTCGTTCAAAGGATTACCCGACAATGCCGGCCGCTGTGCAACGTGCTTCACCGACTGTAAGTATTTCTTTACCCCTAGTTAGTTCCTTTTCTAAGATTAGAGTTTCTAACCCTTTGCTGGAATAGAAAAATGCCGAGAAACCCAGGACGACCCAGACGACCCCAGAATGAACCTGAGCAACCTGAGGACCCGAATAAACAACTCAGGGATTTATTAAATGTGCAATCGCAATTGTTGGGCATTTTTATGACTCAAGGGCTACCGAGAAATTTGACAGCAGGGTCCGACTTTGGAGCGGGCTCAAGTGGAGAACGATTTAGAAGATTAAAGTCTCCGGCATTCGAAGGACGTTTGACCGATCCGACTGCAGCTGAAAGTTGGATGAGTACTATGGAGAACATGTTTATTGTTTCGGAGGTGGAAGAAGGAAATAAAGTGAAATGTGCTACTTTCCATCTGGCAAGCAGTGCCCAAAGCTGGTGGGCAACCGTAAAGGCTACAACGGATATTCAGAGCATGACTTGGGAGGAATGTAAGGAGTTATTTTATGATAAATACTACAACCGAACAGTCCAAGTTGCGAAGAGATTGGAGTTTATGGCCTTGAAGCAAACCGGATCCGTGGGAGAATATATTCAACAGTTTGAATCTCTGTCCCATTTTGCCAGCCATCTAATTAGCAGGGAGGAAGACAAAATTTTTTAGTTTGTGCAGGGTTTGAAGCCGGAGATTGAGATGCTGGTGAAGACATTCGGAATTGAAGGGATACCATTTAACCAAGTTGTTGCCAAAGCTTTGAAGGTGGAGGCAACTGCTGGTAAAATTCTTAAACCTACCAAAGCTCTGAAAAGGATGTTTAAGGATATTGCAGTCCAGATGAGCAGAGATGAATCATTTTCCCAGTTTCAAGGAACGAAGAGACCGGGCAGCGACTTAATTGATCAGAAAGAAGGGAAGAAACCGCAACAGCAACAACATATGAGGTATCCGCAATGTCCAAAGTGTTTAAAGATTCATCCTGGGGAATGTGGATAGTATGCCAGAAGATGTTACAATTGTTTTGAAATTGGTCATATTTCCAGAGATTGTATAAAGCCAAAGGTCATTCGGTGCTTCAGATGCAACAAGCCTGGTCATGTAGCCAAAGATTGCTCTATATCAAAGAAAGGACCAGCCATGGATTGACCAGCCGTGATTTCAGGTACAGTAATTGTAGTTCATTGGTTGTTGTTACATCGATAGTTTGGGGTGTTGTATAATTAGTTTTGGTGGTAGTGGCTTTCGTAGTAAAGTTAGTTGAACATTGGTTGACGGGATCTCGTTAGGGCTCTAGCAAGGGAAGAAGTAGCAATATGAGAGAGAGTGGATTAGTTATTACATTTTAGAGAGAACTTTGAGGAAATTAGATTTTTGACTCTAGGTATCTGGTAGTGTGCAAATTGTAGATATTTAATGGTCTAAGTAATGAGTGTAATGAGTGCTCAAGTTAAAGTTAAGGGCGTATGAGTAGGTGAGCTATGGAAGACTAGTTATATAGTAAATGAATAAAGAAATCCTAGTTGAAGAACCATGGGAATGTAACATTGGTATAGGATTTATTAGAAGTGTAAATGATGGGACTACTTAACGAGGAGGATGATGAATCAAGTAAAGAATTGTAGTCAATGAATACATGAGGTGTTGAGTGTAAGAATATGAGGTTAGAAAGTTTAGAAATTTGGAAAAAGAGGTTATAAGTAGTATTGTGTAGGATGAGGAAGGTTAGGAATTTAGAATTAGACTTTAAATGTTTGGTAGCATGGAAGTTGAGGAGATATAGGAATTTTGAACGAGAGGGACGAGAATTTGCACGAAAAATGTTAAGTGCATTAGGAGTAAGGCTAAATTAAAAAGTTTCAACCGTTAAGGTGGTAATTAGCTTAGGCTTGCATCGATAAGTTTAAGAGTGGATAAGCTTAAACATGGGATGTAAATTAAAACTCGAGTACTATTAGAATATGGTTAAGAAAATAGAAGATGGGAGATGAAAGTTAGAAGGATGATGAGGTAAGTGATGAAATTAGTTAGTAAGGACTTAGTATTCCGTGTAAAGCTAACGAATTTAGAGGAAAAAGAGATCCTCGTTAGAATTTAAACGATTATGTTGCGAAGGAGTGAATTGTAGTCAATGATTGAGTGATGGAATATATGGTTAGTGTGTTTCGAATTGTGGAGATCCAGGAAGTGTCAGTACTCTATAAATGATTAAGACTATATGTAAGATTAGAGAAGAATGTAAACCCGTAAAAGTGTAGTGAAGCTGAGGAGTCTAGAGGATATTAATAGGAAGGAAGGAAAGTTTGCACAGAAGTTATCTGAGTGATCTTAGGAGTAAAGTTAATTTTGGAAGGTTATGGAAGCTTCAGTTTGCATTTGTGGGGATGGAAGGGAAGTGCGTGAACACCATTTAGGGTGTTGAGTGTAAAAATGGAAAAGAGTTAGATTAGACCTAAGCATTTGAGAATGTTTGGTGATGACTGTAGCAGCAGTTAGGTAAACTGAGGGTAGTGGGTATAATTAAAGTGAAATAGTACTTGAATGAAGGGGGGAATAGATTTAAGTAGTGAGAGCAGTTGCAAGAGGTGGAAGTAAGTTGAAATGGAATAGTAAAATGGTGTGGAATTCTAAATTGAGGACTTAGGAAAGGAGGTTTACTCAATAGATTTTTAGTTACGTGATTGAGGAGTTAGATGAACTAAGCTAGACCAAAAAGTTAGAGTTAAAATTAAGATAGAGAAGTTTGAGGGTATAAATGATGAGTGCTTGAGTAAATGTCATTAAACGTATGCATTTGATCTATGACATGTATAGTTAGAAAAGTTAAAACTATGGAGATATAGGAAATTATCATTACTCCTTACCCAATAGGGTATTACGCCCTTAGCGTAGTTGAAGTTTAGAGTAGAAGAGAATGAAAATTTTAGGTTTTAGGGTAAGATGTTTATTTATGAGTTCTTGATGTTACAACATTGAGGTAGCTTTGGAGATTTGAGGTCGTAATGTAAGTGTTTGATGACCATTGGATTAGACAATTAAGTGACTAAGTGAACTTAGCATGATGAGAAGTGGAGGGTTAGAACGAAGTTAGAGATAACTGAACCAGTTCATGTCAATAGGCGTAGGCGTATGAGTATTTGAGCTAGGGAGTGCTGAGTAGGTGAAGTTAAAATTTTTTGGAGATGTAGTACCCAATGAGTTTAAGATCGTAATGTCGTGGGGATTTACTGTGTCAATGCACAAAGTTAAGAATGAGTAAATTGAAGAATACTAAGGACTGCAAATTTTGAGGACAAAATTTTTGTAAGGAGGGTAGATTGTAACACCCGAGAATTTTCTATAACGCGTGACGATTAGAGGGTTAATGGTTAAGAATGAAAGGTTAGAAACAATGCAAAGTGAGAATGGAAAGGAAGAATGTAAGTTTGCTAAGTCAAAAAGAAAAGGGGTTTGAAAAGTCAAAATGCATGAACCAATAAAATTTCAAGAAATGTGTGAATAAAAGGAGGCTTTTATTGGGTGATGCACGTTGACATTCAAAGAGAGAAAGAGGGGGGGTTTTGATTGCAATTTTAAACAAAATGGTGGAAAGGAATAAAAAGTAAAAAGATTTTTTTTATAAATAAGAGAAAAGTGAAGGAAAGAAATGAAAAAAAAAGCCTTCTTCTTCCCTCACCTCCACGATTTTTCCTTGGTAGCCATTGAAGCCCCATTTTCTTCATTTCATCAAGAGAATTCAAGGGATTTAAGGTTAGTTTTGTTGGGGTTTTAGTTATATACCTTTTAGGGTTAGTTTTTAGTAGTTTTAGTGTGTTTTAAGTGAATTTGGTGAGGGTTTGAAAACCCTAGATGGAAGAGTCCGAAAATTTTGTTCTCCTTGAGGGTTTTGTTCATCTTTTAATCAATGAATCATTAAATATGTTAGTTTAGGTTAAGTGAGTGGTTAGATTGAAGATTGGAGGAGTGTTACACAAAAACCGGTTTAGGAACATTTGGTGGCCGATTCTGTCTTTGGCATTTTCGGTTTGGCTAAGTGAATTGTTTGGTTAATTTGAGTGTTTCAATAGATAGTAGACGTGTATAGGTTTCCGAGTTGGCGTGGCACGTCGAAATCCGTTGAAAAACGAGAAAGTTATGACCGTTTGAAATTGGACGGTCAAATTTGGGTAAAAATATGGTTTAAGTGTTTCAAGTGTGAGATTGTTTTAAGTGTTGGTTAGGTTTAGGTTTTAGAATTTCTTAGATTGTATTGGTGACATACCAAGTTGAGTTTTGTTATTTTAGGTCGTCGAACGAGTGAATTGACTGATAGAAGTGGACCATTAAAATTCGAGTAACCAGGTAAGTAGTGGATGTGTGCCTTTTGCCTTCAGGCCTACACCACATAACGGTAGGGATGATTATTTGTTTGTTGTTTGTGTGGTTGCTTCGTTTTGTTTTGGTGGAGCATGGTGTGAGTCACGCATCATTGTTTTGAACTACGAAATGAACGAGAGTTTAGCATGTTTTGAATTGTGTGGATGAAATGTAAGATATGCAACAATGTGATATGCAAATGTGTCTCGAGTAGAAGGATTTCTACTCGAGAGGTACGCTGATGTGTCTCGAGTAGAACTCGAGAGGTACGCTGATGTGTCTCGAGTAGAACTCGAGAGGTACGTTGATGAGTCTCAAGTAGAATGATATTCTACGAGAGAGGTACGCCTACGATTAATGAAGTGAGAACGTGATGCACACAACTGAGCATTAGAAACTGCATGTGATAGGATCTGTTGCATTTTGTTAGTTGCATTTGTTATTCCCTACTTGCTAAGCATTAGGCATACGTTTTGTGTTCTGTGGTGTAGGTGACGAGTTCTTTACAGGTGAGGTAGATGAGACAGCCGAGGATTAGGCCACAGTCGGAGGGGTACAGAGTTCGCCGGTGCAGGCTATCGTCGGGGCATCTTGACCACTGTTTTCCTCGGGTAGTGTGGGAGGTGAATGTTTGTTGTAGATAGTTTTATAAGTGTTTTATAAATATTATTTTTGAGAAAAGTGAAAGGTTTTGGTACCTTGTATTCGTAAATGTTTTCGTAATTATTTTTACGATTTGCGAGTCGATTGTGTTGACGGATAATGGTCGTAAGTATTTGTGTTTGGAAACCCTATGTTTTCTGGTTTAATTGCAGGTTTTGGTTTAAAGAAATTTAGGCGTTACGCCGCCCGTTTTGATTTTAAAGTAAATAACGTCGGGTTTATGTTCGGTATTTTCTCCATTATCCGTTTCAAGTCGGTTTTCCAAAATTTTTAAGGGACTTGAAGATTTTTGTGTCGGGAGTGTGTGGTTAAAATTTTGGGATTTTTAGAAGTATTTTGCTCATAGAAAAATGAAGAAAAGTCGAAAAAGTCGGAAAAATTGAAATTTGGGCATTTTTGGGCTGAAAAACAGAGCGTGTGGCGATCGGTCGCCATTGGGCGCCGATCGATCTCCCACGGCGCTCGTAGGGCGCGCGCGGCGCCCAGCAGCGCCCCAACAAAATTTTTTTTTAAAAATTTTATTTTTTTTCCTATTTCTAAATTATTTTGACCCGACATTTTCTGACGTATTTTAAAAGTATTTTGGCCACGTTTCCCAACAACTTTCGAGGGTTCGAAAAACCTGAAAAATCGAGTCAAAAAATTTACAAAAATCATTTTAAACGTCGTTTTAAAAACGGTTTGGGTTAGAAAAGTAGCGCACCGAGCCGGGGTGGGTTCGGGGGCGTTACAGTTTTGGCCATGTCACTGTCCAGGAATAGACCATGATTCCTGCCCGCAAGGGCCATGTACACGCGCACTGCCTGCCCCCCCTTGGCACAAACTCCTCCTTAATCTATGATATGAAAACGATGAACAAGAATAAGATTCCTAACGATTTGAAGGTAAATATGAACGCAAGCATGATTCCCGATTTGAGTAAAAGATATGAATATGATTTCATGCAGCATTCGTGAGCATTCATGTGTTTGTTGCACTCTTTACTAAGCATTAGGCTTATAGTTTGAACCTTATGATGTAGGTGACGAAACAGCAGGTGAGGACTTCAGTCTAGAAGGAAATGCTTAGGTCTGGTTGCTGGTTGCTACTCATGGTGATGATTTGTGGCCGGGAAGCAATTTTAACCCACGGAGTGTTGCTTTCAGTACAATTTAGTAAGATTTATGGTATGATGCATAATAGGAAAAGAACCTCTCTATGTTAACAGATATTTGACTTATTAAGATACGATTTAAATTTATAGAGTTTCGGATTTAAGGATCTTCTGTATGTGATAAGTCTTCCGCTATGAACTTAAGTTAATAATTGCGAGGTTTATGTGTATGGAGATTTTGGTAGAAAGAGTTAAGTTCTTAAAAAAAAAAGGGAAAGAATTGAAGTATCAACGTAGATGTAATCGGTGAATGTAGAATGTTACTGTTGAGCGGTGGATATCGCTCAACAGAAATGACCGGTGGATGCTGGGTGAATGAGTCATCCGGCTAATGTCATCGGTGGATGTGCTCAATAGATGTAATCGGTGGATGTAGAATATTACTGTTGAGCGGTGGATGTCGCTCGACAGAAATGACCAGTGGATACTGTGTGATTGAGTCATCCGACTTGACGTCATCGGTGGATGTGTTCTGTGAAGTGAGTGGTGAACGTGAAAGGTGGATATCATCTGCCGAGTTAATGAAGTCACGTGGGTAACACGTGGTCTGACCGGGGGATGTTGAGTGTTACTGTTCACCGGTGGATGTCGAGTGTTACTGTTCACCGGTGGATGTTGAGTGTTTATGATGATCGGTGGATGCTGGATGAATGTGTCATCCGGCTGACGTCATCGGTAGACGAGGAATGTCACTGTTGGATGGTGAATGTCGCTCGTTAGACGCGAATGGTGGACGTGAACAACAGATGTTAATTCGATTGTTTGTTGATTCTTTTCTTTAAATAGATATTTTTCCCAAATAATTTTAAATGATTTTTTTGAATTTGATTGGAATCTCTTTAAAAACGTATTTATATATATACACAAAAAAAAAAAAGAATTGGCTTAACATTTTGACTACGAATATGATTATACGAAATTCTTGAGCCAACGGGTTTCGGGTCTTGACATATTCCAAGGCTATTACAGAAGTTCGAGAACTCTGAGTTTTCAAATTCACGCCCATATCACTACGGATGCGAATAATTTCCATGATGGCACATGCTTTTTCACGTTGAAGTCGAATACATAAGGCTTTGAAAGCTTTGAAAGTATCGAATTTTTCTCTTAGGAACTCCACCCATGTAAATCGTGAAAAATCATCAACTGTAACATAAGCATACCGTTTGCCTCCAACGCTTTCCAGAGGTATCGGTCCAATTATGTAATACCCAGCGGTACGAAAATTAATATTTTAATATATGATGGTATTTTGTAAATATGTCAAATCAGGTCCGTTTCGCGAACAGAAAGCATTATTACGATCCTAATAATTGATATGGATTTTGGGAAAATTATGGGAATTTTAGGAGTCGTAACATTAATTTTATGAGAATTATGTTTCTCGTAATATAAAGGATATTTTGGTAAAAATAGTAAACGAGATTCGATTTGCGAACGGATAGTTTTGATAAATCCCAAATAATAAGTTGGACTTATTGGTGAAATAAGGAAATTTGGAGAAAACGAATCGTTAGTTAATTAACGAAACGAAAGACGAGACTAATAGAAAATCAAAGGAAGGGCAAAACGGTAAATTACCATGTCAAATTTTAATTAAAACTCACAAATTCTCTCTTTCTTCCTCATTCTCTCTCTGCTTCACGATTTTCTTCCCCCCTCCCTGCGGCGACCATTTCTCCCTCACGGCGATTCCTCCATTTCCGACGATTGAGCTCTCCGATCGTCTCGATCCTTCACGTTTCTTCCTCCTCTCGCAACCCTAGGTACGATTCTAAGGTTTTAGGAAAGTTTATTTCGGTTTTTACGGAGTTTAAATAATTAGGGTTTGTTTAGGGTTTCGTTAAAAATGCGATTTAGGGTTCGAAATTGATAGGTTTACCGTGTTGGAGAGTATAATGGACATATTGAACGTTATTGGACGAAGTTAGATCAAATTGTGAGAAATGTTAAAATTTGAGAATTTAAGGATTTTGGGAAAAACTCGTAAATGAATGTTTCGTGGTATCGAGTGCGATTTGGTTGTTGAAACGCCTCGGTTAGTTGAGTTATAGCTCTAGGAGAAATTCCTTAGTTAAGGATTTTGTTAGTTCGAGCATTTAATTATTTAAGCTCGTTTTAACGACAATTTGGTGAAATTGCTTAGGTAAACAACGCTCGTGGACGGAGCTTGAGCTGCAACGGACACGAGGTAAGTTCTCGTGATCTTCTCTGGCCGATTGGCCTACACCGTACATCGAGGTCGTCTCGAGGAATTTTGGTGACGCTTTTGGTTTAAATTGTTATGGTTGGGTAGTTAGGTAGGATATGCTTTTAATAGCTTTCATTGTCTTAATGGTATGTATGTTGTTTGTTTACATTAAGTACGTAACTGTTCATGCATCACGATTTTAAATTATGCATAGAAAATGAATTTCTGCACAATGTTTAAAGAAAATGGCGATGCGGCCTGGAGAGGGGCTATTGATCTATTGTGTAGGCACGAAGAGGTCTGTCACAATACCGCATCTAATATGTACTCATACAGTTATAGGTCATGCGAGATGGGGCTCAGGCACGGCTGTACGTGTTGTAAGCGTGTACCCCTTCCTCTAGCTGGAAAGGGTAGTCCGACCGCTGGATGTGCCCTCTCCAGTTAGGGGGTTGAGATCTCGGTGACAACCAGAGTAAAGATAATGAAGATGATGCATGATTTACGAACTCATATGCACAGCACGCATTGCATTTACGTAGAGCTTACTGAGATTTTTATCTCATAGTGTGTTTGTATGGTGTAGGTGACTTCGACATAGGTGAGGACGAGATCCCTCCACCTGAGGAGTGATGCATTTGACGGAGGATGATTGCGGGAGTGTGCTGGCGCGGTCGAGGCGCATTTTGACTCGTGGGACTCATGGTTAGGTGTTTTGAGGGTTTTTGGGAATTGTCGGGCTAATGGTTGTATAGAAACATTTTAGGGTGTTTGGTTCTGATAGTTGATAGGTTACGTTTTGAGTTTTTAAAACGTTTTGAAAATGTATTTTGTAAATGTTTGGTATTAGATAAATGTTGTAGTTTTTAAACCGAACCACGCAGTTTGTTTTTACGAAAACGGATTATGTTTTAAATGTGTTTTGGTTATGCTTCTAACGTGTTATGAGTCATTTATTTGGGTGATTGGCAAATGAGAAATCGATGGAGTTGTAAGTTAGATTATGTTGATGATTATTGAAAGGTTTAGGGTGTTAGTGAAGTATGTTTACAGGGAAGTGAAGGAATGAAGAGAAGGAAAGAAAGAAAGAAGTCGAAGAAAAGAAAAAGAAGAAGAGGCAGAGAACCTGCCGATCGATCGCCGTCGATCGGCAGGGTGATCGCCGCTCTCTGGATTTTCCAGAGAGTGGGTCGATTGATCGCCCCCCATTTGTACATGGGCGATCGATCGCCACAATGAGGGGTGATCGATTGCCCCTCAAATTTTTACAATGGGCGATCGATCGCCTGCCACAGGGGTGATCGATCGCCCCTGCCATTTATAGGGCAGATGTCCCTTTTGCCCCTTGAATAGTAGCCGACGTTTTGGTTGGTTTTAATGATTTTAATTAATTGTTTTAAGTTTTATTTAAATTGTTTTAAAGTTTGTTAATGGTTTATAAACTTAGACTTCGATCTCGATTTAAAAAGTTTTAAATTCCGCTCACACATACGAGATTTATTTAGGATATAAAGATAAAAAAAAAATAGTACGGGAAAACTGGGTACAGTGTTAGGGTCGTCACACATTAAGTCCATATGAAGTAATTCAAGCACACAATTGGTTGTTGACGCCTGTGACTTCGGGTGCGACATCTTGGTTTGTTTACTTTTTTGGCATGGTTCACATAAACGATCTTCATCAAAATTCAATTTGGGAATCCCACGGACAGCTCCCTTTGAAATAATCATCTTTAGCATTCTATCATTGACGTGTCCCAATTTTCGATGCCATAAAGTAGAATCCTCCATGCTTGAACTATAACAAGTTGAAGACGATGAGATAAGATAACAGTTATCAGCAGACCTTACTCCTTCTATGATGCAATTTTTGTCGAGATCCGAGACTGTGCACTTCTCATGAGTGAAATGTACATTTAAATCTTGATCACACAGCTGACTAATGCTTATCAAATTAGCCTTTAGACCATTTACCAGAAGTACATTCTCCAATTGTGGTAATCCAGGCACATTTAGAGTTCCTGCGCCTATGACACTAGCCTTGACACCATTCTCGAAGGTTACTTTTCCCATACAATTAGATGTAATGTTCTTCAAGAACCTCTTTTCACCTGTCATATGCCTAGAACATCCACTGTCAAAGTACCATGCATCAGCTGTAGTAGCTTTTAGAGATGTATGAGTGACATTACACTTCAATGTGGATTTCTTCACCCATTTTTGTTGAGGCATCCTGTAAGCAAAAGAATTTCTAGCAGTACCTTGTCTTAAATCAGCCAAATAGGTAAAACATCTAGGTCGTATATGTCCTCTACGATTGCAATAATGACAAACTATATTAAATTTGTTACCATTTCTGATGGATGTTGAATTAGGTTTTGTCATCTTCTTGACATCCGCATCATTCACTGCAAATTGTTTTCCTTTGTAATCAGAATTCTTTATTGGCATTGTTTGAGAGACTATACTTTGCTTTTGCTCATAGGACACTGTCGGTGACATCAAAATTTTTCCTTTACTTCCAGGTTGAGACAACACTATTTTTGCAGCAGAGCATTCTCCCCTGAATCCTAATACAGAATGATCACGACTGGATTTGCTGACACTTAAAATATCATCTAGCTTAGACCAACCTGTATTTAACATTTTTCTTCAAGTGATTCAGTTTGTTGAGTAGTTCTGTCTCTTTTTCTTGACTCATCCTTAATTCAGCTTCAAGTTCAGACACCGATTTTTGTAGGTTGATTTTCTCAATTTTCAAATCTCCATTCTGACTACGAAGGCGCTGATTTATTTCAGACAAGTTCAATCCATTTTTCATGAAGATACTTGTATTCCGCAATGAGGTCTTCTTGGGTAGTTCCATATTTAATTTCATCACTACAATCAGATATATCATCTCTGACCTCATGAGTAATGCCGCCATTTTCTGTAGATCCAGCTTTACCAATAAATGCAACATGATTGTTTGGAAATTCATCTTCTTTTTCTGATTCATCATCACTCAAAGTAGTGTTGAGAGAGCTTTTCTTTTTCTTCAAAGTGTTAGCGTATTCAGCTTGTATGTGCCCAAAACCGTCACATTCTCTACATTGAATTCCTCTATTCTTAGTATATTGATCTGGAGCATGATTGTCTTCCCTGTGCTTCTTATTGCTTGAAGGACCCGGTTATGCATGACTAACATTGGGTCTGACACCGCGATTATTTCTCCCAAACTTTTTCATAACACGACTGAAATTCTTTAATAGTAATGCAAGAGACTCCTCAAGATCATCTTCATCATGGACATCCAAGTCTTGTGTGTCGGTTTTTAGTGCAACACCTTTGAACTTCTTCAGTTTCGATATCAATCCCAAGATACATTTCAAACTTTCTAAGTGATCCCATTAGTTCTTCCAATTTCATTTTGGAAACATCTTTAGCTTCTTCAATTGCAGTAACTTTATAGGCAAAGCGTTATGAAAGAGACAGTAATGTCTTTTGTACCAACCGTTCTTCAGAGAAAGTTTCACCAAGTGCAAACGCCTCATTGGCTATATCACATAGTTTGGCGTTGAATTCTGCAATACTTTCATCTTCATGCATTTTTAAATTTTCAAACCTTGTAGTGAGCATTTGCATCTTTTACAGTTTCATGGCCGATGTTCCTTCATAAGTGGTTTGGAGAATTTCCCATGCTCTTTTAGCTGACTCACACGTTGAAATAAGCCTGAACTGAGTAGGATCAACACCATTAAAAAATAGCGTTAAGTGCCTTAGAATTACTGTTTGCTAGTGCATCTTCAGTGACCGACCAATTTTCTTCAGATTTAAGAGATATGACACCTCCTTCGTCAGTAGTCATGGGAGGATTCCATCCTGTTAAAATAAATCTCCAAGCCTTCTCATCGATAGCCTTGATGAATGCTCTCATCCTGGCCTTCCAGTAAGCATAGTTACTTCCATCCAATAGTGGCGGACGCATAGTTGAACCTCTTTCCTTCATAGAGTCCATTGTACCAAGATCAAATTCTGTGGATCTCGCTTAAGAAACAGAAGCGAACCGCTCTGATACCAATTGTAAGATCAAAGTTAGTTACTTGATGCCCTAGTGTAGGTGGAACACCAATTTATTTTCGTGATAATGGACAATGATAAAGTGCAGAAAATAATGACACAAGAGATTGGTAACCTAGTTCGGCAATTGCTTACATCTGCGGGGCCACTCCCAGACATAAAAACATTTCAAAGAGTTCACAAAGTTACAAGACAACCGGGCTTATACAAATAAAGACTCCCTCTTGTTTTTGTCGCCGCCTCTCACTAACTTCCTCAGTGAATCTATTTTTGTGAGCTCCACTCGACTTTAGATCGATCCCTCCTGGAAATCTGAATGCAACAAGCTCACCTTGTCATTAATGACTCCTCCCGAAATCCGTGTATGGTAAGGTTCCCTTGCCCATGATCAGAACTCCTCCTAAGTTCCAAGCAGTCTCCTCCCGAGACTGAGTTTTAATGAAAGAACAAAAGATTGCCTCCTATGACACCTTCTGGAACACCAGGCAGTTGTCTTTGGACGCAATAATCAACACACTCAATAAAATGATGAAATCCACAGATTAGGTAGAGTGTGTAAAACAATCACAAATCCATATGCAAAAACGTAGGGAGTGAATGAAAAACGACGGCTTAAAGAACGAAGAAACCTTCTCACGCAAAAATCAAAACTCCGTCGTCGTCACAGATACAAAACACAAATACGCTCTGATGATGTTTAAGACTGCTCACTAAACAGAGTGCATATAATCTCTTCTCTCAGATCGGCAAATTTAGAGAAGTAATTCGGAGAGCTAATCTCACGACAATAAAACTCACATATATAATTCATTCTGTACGCTGCCAACGGAAAGTATCGTCCCAATATTATGTATCATATATGTGTGCAAAAATTATTATGAATACCATATTTAATAACCTGAGTGAGCAAATAAAGGAAACCGAACTTTCCTGTTTTGTCGAACTTTCCTGTTTTGCGTGAGTGACTCGTATGTAATACTTTTAGAAGGAAATCATTCAAATAAGCAAACTCAATCCGAACACTCCTAGAAATATAGTCTGGATTGTTATGATTATATATTTCACAAAATATTCCTTCTGAGAAACATAATAGGTAATATGAATTAATAGCCTTAAATCATGCTTCATGATTGGATTATTCAAGAAAAGGAATCGTCATACATCAGGGAAGACATTATAGTATAATAGTTGACCGATCTTTCATTCCTGCAATCGGTCGACTTTCAGAACAATTGCAATTGGTCGATATTGCAGAACAACTGCAAGTGGTCAACTTTCGCAGAACAATTGCAATCGGTCGATATTGCAGAACAACTGCAAGTGGTCGACTTCGCAGATCTTCTGCAATCGCAATCGATCGATGACATTATAGAACAACTGCAATCGGTTGACTTTGCAGATCTTCTGAAATCGCAATCGGTCGATGACATTTCAGAACAACTACAATCGGTTGACTTCGCAGATCTTCGGAAATCGGTTGACTTATTTACCCAGCACAGTCGACCTCTTCACCCAACACATCTGCAATCGGTCGACTTGTTCATCTAACATGAATATCTAAAAATATATTTTCCAAAACATCTGCCAACATATCTTCATTAACAATAACTGATCAAATGATTGTTCAAAAGATTTTGATAGTTTACCTGAAAAGTATGATCATATATAGTGGTTGCAATCAAGGAAGGAGTCAAAAGACATGCAACAGCTATCAGCTAGAGTTGATGGGTTCTCTTCAAATTCATGAACAAAGATTGGTGAGAAGGGGTGATAATTCTTTGGAGCATGTTTTTCAACCTAAAGTGAGTCTAAGGAACAAGAAAAAGGATTTTAAGAAAAAGCCTAAAAAAGATCATAAAAATTCTGATTCTAATGAGAGCAAGTGGAAAGGAAAATCAGGAGAATTTTCACCTTATGGTATTTGCAAAAAAAACAAACTGCTTGGAGAAAAATTGCTATCATGCCGGGAAACCTCAATACAGAAATCGTAAGAAGTTTGGGTGTATTGAAAAAGATTACAGATTTAAAAAAATTATCAAGCTCATTATCCAAAAGAAAAGGAGGAAAATGAGCATTTGATTTTCCCACGTCAAGCACTCGCTCAAGAAGAAAATTTCTGGTTTATTGATAGTGGTTGTATCAACCACATGGCTTCTGATGAAACAATTTTTACAGAACTTGACACCTCTATTAAAGCCAGAATCAAGATGAGAAATGGAGAACTTAATGAATCTAAAGGAAAAGGCACATCTATAGAACGTTACAACTTTTATTGGTTAATTGATAGTTGTCTCCAACTGCGTTACTTAGGCGTTCAATGAATGTCGCAGCGTTCTTGATGAACGCTGCGAGATTCTTTGAATTGGCCAAATTATAGTCGTTTTTCAACAGCTATAATTGATATTGTAACTCAACTTATGAAATGTTAAACTTGGTCATTGAACTATAAAAAAAAAATTGCAAATTTATATTGCTTGGAGTTGGATAAGGTTTCATGACAACATAATATTATTATGCTCGATGAGTGTGATTAGGTGTATGCCGAAGTTGTAAGATATTTTCTAAAATACTTTTTAACTCTATTACAAAATCTTTTTGCATGATATATGATTATAATTTTTGTCTTTATCTTATTCATACTACTGTGTTATTTGTTTTCATACTATTCTAATTATAATGTATTTTTTGAAATTGTCCAAACTATGAAAGCAAAATTCTATAAACCTTTTAGGATCAATATGCTCAAATATATGTCATGGACACTTCACGGTACGCCTATCTCTAAATCTTCGGATTGAGATACTAGTTTCACGTCAAAGTTCTGAAAAAGTTTGCAGAAAGCACTGGGCACTCAGTTAAATTTCAATACAACTTTCCACCCTCAAACGGATGGTCTGTCAGGAAAGAACAATTCAAACCTTGGAGGACATGTTGAGACTTATGTTATCAATTTTCAAGAGAATTAATGTAAGAATTTGATGCTAGTAGAGTTTTCTTATAAAAATAGTTATCAGGTTTCAATTAGAATGACGCCTTATGAAACACATTATGGTAGAAAATGTAGATCTCCAGTACACTGGGATGAGGTCGGTGAAAGTATTCTTGTTGGGTTTGATATTTTGAGATAAATTATTGAGATTGTTGCTCTAATTTGAAAAAGAATCATTGCGACCCAAAGTAGACAGAAAACCTATGCATATCAAATAATGAGAAAATTAGAATTTGCCGAAGGTGATTAAGTATTTTTGAAAGTTTCTCCAATGAGAGGTGTGATGCGGTTTGGAAAAAAATGAAAATTAAACTCAAGATACATAGGCTCATTTATAATTTCAGCAGGAATTGGAAGAAGTTGCTTATGAGCTGAATTTGCAAGTGTCACTCAAGCAGGTTCACAACGTGTTTCATATCTTGAAACTGAAGAAATACGTCCCAGATCTCTAACATATTTGTCAATGAGATTCGAAGAATTTGTGTTCATCCCTAACTTATCCTATGAAGAGAGACTGATTCAACTTCTGGAATAAGAAGAAATAAACTACGAAATAAGAAGGTCTCACTTGAAAGAGTTCTATAGAATAATCGAAACGTTGAGGAAGTGACTTGGGAAAGGAAAGAAGAAATGAGAAGAGTCTATCCAGAACTTTTCAGGTAATTATTTATATTTTGCGGACGAAATTTATTTTAAGAAGAGTAGATTGTAACATATCAAAAATGATTCACAAAATTAGTCTAAATTATAATCCAAATTTCTGCAATTAATTAAATTTCACCATAATAAGAAAAAATCTTTTCCTCAAATAACAGCTCTAAATTGAAGATGCTTCTACGTGAAGAAATTGATCCAATAAAAGAATCATTGCTTACTTAATTCCACTTAAGGAAATGAATCAACCCTAATTGCAATTGATGTCAATCTTCAACATATGGAATTAATGAGCCCTTATCTCTGCTAATTTTGTTCTGCAACTTATAGAAACGTATGCAGAAATTCTCTCCTTCCTATTTCGTCGATTAATCCAACCGATTTAGAGGTCAATTCATACTCCCTTATCTAAGAAAAAAATTGAGGGAACTCCCCTATAAATTGAGTGCTCATTGATGAGGAAAATCACACCAACACAACAAATTTCTCTAAATCTCTGAAAACCAGAGAACAATTGGAGTTCTCACCTCGCCGGACCTCCGACCACCGCAAACCACTAAGCCGCGATTGAAATTCTCTGAGGAAGAAGAATAGTATCTTCGTTTGACTCCACACTCCATCGACAAACTTCCTCTGTTGGCCGAGCAACTCCACCGACGAACTTTCTCTTTCGGTTGAATCCGTCTTCGCGTGGACAGACTTCTCACTACCTTCCATCAACAATCATCTTCGTGCTGTAAAGCTTCTCTCCCTTTCTTTCTATCTCTCTTTTTCCTTCCTCCTCTGTCTGTCTGTCTCTCACTCTCTCTTTCGGCAAAACTGAACGCAACGAAAGAAAGATGAAGAAAGAATAACAATTCAAAATTTTTATCTCCCTGTATCTTGATAAAACTTTTGATCTCAATCGATAATGAATATAACGATCTTAATATCTTAACATGGTGAGAAGCACAAGAAAAAACTTTTCATGTG
The DNA here is from genome assembly GCA_022432975.1 of Begonia masoniana. Lineage (NCBI taxonomy): Eukaryota > Viridiplantae > Streptophyta > Magnoliopsida > Cucurbitales > Begoniaceae > Begonia > Begonia masoniana. Next base: position 31,253,406 of record CM039505.1, on the reverse strand, counting down.
CTATCCATCATGGCCCGAGACATAATAACTGTGTCAATATGACAATTGTGTCGCAATCGGCTTTTAGTGTATGAGGTAGAGTGCTTTCGAATATGGGAAGTAAATTTGTATTAAAAATGGCCGAGACACTAATATTCTTGAAAAATTAGAAACTAGCGGATAAGAGATACGAGATTGGAGAACATTGCACAAGGCGTGGCTAAAGCAAGTTTTATTTTTCACTGTAGTTAGATTGTTACTAGTTTGGTATCAAAATCATACTATCCTTGGATGAAATGAAGATGGATTATCGATCCATATGTGATCAAATGAACGAGAGCAAAGCTGCATAAGATGCTCAAATGATGAAAAACTATTGAGGAAATAATGGAGAAACTGCATAAGGACCAATAATTAAACAAAGCAAAACCAGAAATAGCGATCAAGAGGGGTTGGTTTTTGAGCAAAAGGAAGAGGGGTTGGTTTTGAGAAACAACAGCCACAAGAGAGTGGTGATGGGCTGGGTCCGGTCAGGTCTTGGTGGGCGGTCAAGTAGGATAAGGTAAGTTGGGTGAGGTCAGGTGTGAAGGTTGGTTGGTTAGGTGAGATCGTGGGCTCGGTTGGGGAAGGTGGCTAAGGTCAACTGGGTTTCATGTCGTGGACTGGACCAGAGAGTTACACTGGTATGGGTTAAGGTTGGCTGGGTCAGCTCTTGGTCAGCTGGGTCAGGACTAGGATCATGGGTTGAGCTCGGTCATGTGGCTAATGTCAGCTGGGTTGGTGTGGTGGACTGGACCAGACTAAGCTGGACAAGAGTGGGCTAAGGTTTGCTGGGTCAGGTAGCGGAAGTTAGCTTGGTTGTGTGGTGGACTGTACCAGACTGGCTGGACTAGATTAGGTTAAGGTTGGCTTGGTCAGGTGGCCTTAGGTTGGATCGTGGGCTGGGTCAGGTGGCTTTGGTCAGCTGGGTTGGTTGTGGTGGACTGGACTAGACTGGGCCGGACTAGGATTAGGTCAAGGTTGGTTAGGTCAGGAGAGCCTAAGTTGTAATTGTGGGCTGGGTAAGGTAGATATGGTCGTTTGGGTTTGGTGTGGTAGACTTGACCAGACTAGGCTGGATTGAACTGAGCTAAGGCTAGGTCAGGTAGCGGAGGTTAGCTTGGTTGTGTTGGACTGGTCCAGACTGGCTAGATTGGACTGGATTAACGTTGGCTGGGTCCGGTTGGCTTAGATGGGATCGTGGGGTAGTCTGGGCTGGGTCAAGTGCATTTGGTCAACTGGGTTGGCTGGGTCAAGGTTTGCTGGGTCAGGTGGGCCTAAGTGGGATCGTGGCCTGGATCAGGTGGCAATGGTCAGCTGAGTTCGGTATGGCGGACTAGACCAGACTGGGACGGACTGGATTGGGTCAAGGTTGGTTAGGTCAGGAGAGCCTAAGTTGTATTGTGGGCTGGGTAAGGTAGATATGGTCGTTTGGGTTGGGTGTGGTAGACTGGACCAGACTAGGCTGGATTGAACTAGGCTAAGGCTAGGTCAGGTAGCGGAGGTTAGCTTGGTTGTGTTGGACTGGACCAGACTGGCTAGATTGGACTGGATTAACGTTGGCTGGGTCCGGTTGGCTTAGATGGGATCGTGGGGTAGTCTGGGCTGGGTCAGGTGGATTTGGTCAACTGGGTTGGCTGGGTCAAGGTTTGCTGGGTCAGGTGGGCCTAAGTGGGATCGTGGCCTGGGTCAGGTGGCAATGGTCAGCTGAGTTCGGTATGGTGGACTAGACCAGACTGGGCTGAACTGGACTGGGTCAAGGTTGGCTAGGTCAAGTGGGCCTAAGTTGAATTGTGGGCTGGATAAGGTAGATATGGTCGTTTGGGTTGGGTGTGGCGGACTGGACCAGACTAGGCTGGATTGAACTGGGCTAAGAATGGCTGGGTCAGGTGGCAGAGGTTAGCTTGGTTGTGTTGGACTGGACCAAACTGGCTGGATTTGACTGGGTTAACGTTGGCTGGATCCGGTAGGCTTAGATGGGATCAAGGGCTCGTCTGGGCTGGGTCAGGTGGATTTGGTCAGCTGGGTTGGCTGGGTCAAGTTTTGCTGTGTCAGGTGAGCCTAAGTGGGATCGTGGCTTGGGTCAGGTAGCAATGGTCAGCTGGGTTTGGTATGGTGGAATGTACCAGGCTGGGTTGGGCTGGGTCATGTGGGCTTAATTGGGATTGTAGGCTGAGCTGGGTCAGGTGCTGGTCTGCTTGGTGAGGTGGGCTAATGTCAGCTAGCCTAGCTTGGGTAGTATGGGCTAGACTGGGTTATGTCAGGCTGATCATTGTGGGCTGAGCTAACTTTCGATCGGCTGGTCCTGGTTTACTGGGTCAAGTGGGCTAATGTCAGCTGCGTTTGGTGAGGTGGACTGAACAACACTAGGCTAATGCTGTCACGACCCCAACCCCGTAGGGCCGTCACAGGACCTGACTTTACATTGACATAACCTTTACCTAAGCCCTCGTGTTTTCGAATAAAATTTTTTTCTTTTTCACTCGACACTATAAAATAAACTGAACCTAGACAATTGACCCACCTATTTTTGAGCGTAAAACATTTCGACTTTTAAAACATTTAAAACTAGACTAAAACCATTTTTAAAACAAGTAACAATTAAAGTAAGATCAATTTAAAACAAAACACTAATATAACCTACAATTTCGGAAAAACTCAACAAAACAAACTGCATGGATCGCTCTAAAAATCGAGCGTATCCTTACCTGTTTTAAAATAACCAAACATTTCAAAATACCCAAACAATTCCAGTATATTCTCCAAAATAAAGACTTCACATTTTAAACAATCTACTACCACTACATATACATCATTCTAAACAATCTACTACCACTACATATACATCAAAACTTGACTTTTCGTACATTTTCTATCAAAACCAATCGATCCACATACGTAACATTTTCATTCTCTTTCTTAATCAAAACGACACGTAAACATACCCAAAACAGACACGTCCACATACTAACCACAGACACCTACTAACCACGGTCGGAATCGCCCTAACAATATTGCCGGGTTGCCGCCATGGTCGTACTCCTCCAACTGCGTCCATGATCCTAGCATGCTCACGAAACTCACTGTACCTGTTCTTCTGCACCTACATCATGCAACATATACATTAAGCCTAATGCTTAGTAAGGGAATGCACTATATGAATTTAAAACATTTTACTTAACATATGCAGTTTCTACAGTTTCATCGTACATAATCATTTCGTTTCGTTTCATCGTTCATATTCATTTCATTTCGTTTCATCATACATATTCATTTCATTTCCATCGTACATACATGTAATCCTCTACCAATGGAGGGCGGATTAGTTTCTCCATCTCTAGACGTTCCACATATAAATCTTTATCTGAAGGGTGAACCACTTCCCTCAGATATCATACGTTTTCTGGACATTTCACAATTTACATATGAAGGGTGAACCACTTCGCTCAGACACTTTACATTTTCATTTTACATCGTTGTCGTTTCTACGTTCAAATCGTGAAAACATATGCTAAAACATTTTCGTACTTTTTCTAAAACATGATGCATGAGGTAATCTACGTACAACATATCATCAAACAATTCACAACATACATAGACATACATTACTTTTGACAAACTTTACAAACAACTAATAGCTAACATCCTAGGCTACCCGACTCATTAAGCCCCACAATCAGAAAATCATCATCAAAACAGAAAAGCCTAGCGTTGACACGATGTAGGGCCTTAAGGGCCGGAAACCTAACATCCACTTACCTGGCGTCCTGGTTATGCCGAGCACCGTCCTTGAAGAGCTTGGATTACCTAAGGCATTTCATAGCATGTCATTAGTATTAATCTAAACCATCCATTTCAAAGCTAAACGAAATCCCGAGCTAAGACAATTTCTTCAAAAATTCTAACTCATATCGTTCGGGCATAACTAAACTCTTATTTTCGGGAAAACATCTCAAATTACTATTTCTAGCCTAATCCAACTAAAACCTAATTAAATGGGCCACTAATTTGGGTTCGACAAAAACCGACCCGAAACTCAAACGTGCATAACTTTTGCGTCGGTTATCGAAATCGAACGATTCCAGCGGCCACGTACTCCTCTAATAACCTATTTTAATCTGCCAAGAGGAATTTTAAAACAAATAACCGAACTAGGTCAAAAAGGGCAAAACCCGAACTGCCCCTTTTTCCCAAAATCTCACTTTTTCGATTTTTCATCAAAACTCTCTCAATTCCTCACTAATCTATCCTCCTAACATCCAATTAACATAATCTAATAAGAAAACCCAGAATTCCACACAAAAACCCGAGCTTCAAAACCTAACCCTCGGTTTTTCCCCAAATCCGAGCTCCCCATTGCTCGGCAATCCATGCCAGCACCGAGCTCGGCTATTTGACACCGAGAGCAACCAGAAACGGCCGGCAATCGGAGCCCAATCAAGCTCAGCGACCCACGGCCACAACCAAGCAAGAAACAGGGGAGAAACTCAACCTGTTTTCGGTCGGGTCTGGCGCGGAGAAAGATGAACCGAGCTTTGGCTTCAGCTCGCCGGAGTTCGCTCGTCTGAACGGTGGTCGGAGCCGTGGTCGCCGTCGGATGGTCGTGCGTCTCCCTTCTCTCTCGGCGTCGGGCTCGCTTTGGCGTCGGGGAGGAATGGCTTCATCGTGAAGCCATTCAATTTTTGTATAAAAATTATAAATAAAATTATAATTTTTACTTACCAAATTACTTAAATGCCCCTCCATCAATTCTATGCTTAATTCTTCAATTAGTCCATCGATTCGGTTTCTCTGCAATTTCCTTATTTCTCCAAATATTCGAATTTAATCTTAGAGTTCTAACAAAACTCACCGTTCCCAAAACGGACTTATTTTGCTATTTTTACAAATTAACATACTAAAAGGTTAAAACGGGAACTCTAGCATTACTCTTTTCGATTTGGGTTTCTAAAATTTCACTTATTACTCTAAAAATTTCCATAAATTTCTAGGGCTCTAAGGAAACATCCCGCTCAAGAAAATACTTTAATTTGCTATTTACGAAAATTATCTAAGAAATTAGAAAATCTTAAAATCCGAAAACCCGGGCGTTACAAATGCGGAATGGGGTTTTACTAGTAGTGGGCTAATTCCAGCTGCGTTGGGTTATATATATTGAGCTGGGTTAGTTCCTGCTGGGCTGGGTTCACTTTGTATGGGCTGGTCCTTGTTGGTTGGGTCAGGTGGGGTAAAGGTCAGCTGGGTTTTGAGAGGTGGACTGGAGAAGTATGTGCTAAGGTATGATGGATTGGACTATGATTGGGCTTGGTCTTAGTGGTTTTTGTCATGTAGGCTAATGTGTTATTGGCTGGGTAAAACTGGGCCAAAATGTGCTAGGGATGGGCTCAGCTGGCTTTGGTGAGGTGGACTGGATAAGACTGTGAGGTGAGATGGTCTGGACCGTATCCTGGGTTAGCCCACCAGGATCCAACCCAGCCTACACCATCTTAGCTTATCCGCACCTAGGCCAAGCTCAAAGGACAGAGCTCCTAACCCAGTCTGGTTTACACTCACTTCACCCCGTGCACAGCCCACCCCAGCCTAGTCTAGTCTACATTCACTCCAAGCCCATAGCAGTTTGGCCTATTCCCAAACATGCAGCCCACCAAAGCCACGTCCGGGGCGACCCAACAGGACTTAATACAGCCCACAGTTGATTAGACCTCCCAACCATGTCCAACCCAAGCATACCCGCCATCCTTATTCCAGTCTGGTCCAGCCCATCTCAACCTGACTCAGTCCATCCAAAGAATCCTTCATAGTCCAGCTTGGTCCAGCCCACTAAGACCTAACTAAGGCCGATCGTTTTCATACCACAAGGAAATAACGCATCCCATCTTAGCCCAGTATTGTCCAGCCCACCTGGACAGTACCAGCCCAGTGCAGCTTATCCAATCTCCACCATGTTTATTAGTTGCAAAGCCCATTACTGTCCAGCCCACCAGGAAACTGACCCAACCCGGCCCACCCTTGTTGACCAGTTCAGTACCCAACTTAACTGACCTTAGCCATCTGACCCAGCCGAACCTATTCGTACCAGCACTTGACCCAGCTGATCCCAGCCCATCACCACCTAATTTATCAGTCTGACCCAGCCCGACATTAGGCCACTCTTAGTCCAGCCCATCCCACCTTAGCCCAATGCTGCCCAGTCAACCTAACAAACCCAGTTGACCTTCGCCCACTTGACCCAGCCAACCAGGACTAGCCTATTCCAAGTTAGCCCAGCCCACAAGGACCAGCCACCAGGAAGTGTCCTAGCCCACTATAGCCAGTTTAGCCCATCCTACCCAATCCCGCTGACATTAGCCACCTCACCCAGCATACTAGGAACCTGACCTAATCCAGACCACGATCCCACCAAACCCACCTGAGCTAACCAACCTTACCCTAGTCAAGCCAGTCCAGTCCAGTCCATCCCCCCTAACCTAGATGACCTTAGCCACTTGAGCCAGCCTTAACAGCACCTGACCCAGCCTTGCTATGACAACCCAGACACAAAACTAACCCAGACAAGTCTAGCCTAGAGATGTTAAACCAGCCGGTCGAGCCGAGCCTGAAAATGCTCGGCTCATCAAGCCTGCCGAGCTTAACGAACTGACCCTAAAAAATTTTCAACCCGAGCCGGCTCGCGAGCCACGAGCCTAACTAGCCGAGCTTAACGAGCCGAGATTACATAAATAAAATTAATTTATATAAATATATTATATATTTCATTAAACTTTTATTTATTAAAACTATAATAAAAATTTATTATGGTAATGATAAAATATGATAGATACTTAGTGGTATAAATAATAGAAATCTTTAATTAATACAAAAATGACATTTAATTATAAAAAAAGAATTAAAAAAAACAAATATATAAAAAATATAACATTCATTATAAATTTGACATTTGTATCACTACAAATAAGACACATCCCAACTAAGTTTGCACCCATCTAATTGTCAATCATGTGCAAAATGTCAAAAAAAATTACACGGTGAAAAAATACTTCAAAATTTAAATTACAATGATAATCTTCAAGATCCAAATTTTTAAAGTCGTAAAGTATTTCGTCCTCTTTTTGTTGGTTTCTCGTAATGAAGTCGTTCCAATTCTTCATGCAAATAAGTGTCTCCACGAGATCTGGTGCATTGCGTCCTCGACGTTCATCGTACACACGTCCATCTGCACTAAAAGCAGACTCAAATTCTACAATAGAGGTCAGAGGTGTTAGTATATTATATGTCATTATAGAAAGAATAAGAAATGTAGTGGAAAACATTTTTTATTAATCTAAAATATCAAAGTTTTCTTTGCGAGTAAATTGATATCAAGTATCAAAACAAATATATAGTTCATTTCGCATAGAACTAGAGTAAACATCCGTATTTAATTGATTCAAAATATCATGATACCAAATTATGAACCTACAATATTTCGACCGCCACTACTTGAACTAGCAATTAGATAAACACGTTAACGACTAACATTATAATATTTAGATTCATAAGAAGAATATAAACTAACAATTCCATGTGCTATTTGATCCGTAGAAAGTAAATAAATAGTATGTAAATTATTAGAAATTTTATTAATCATGAGACATATTCCTTTTAATTTATATTTGGAATCCATTATACATGCATAACAAAAAATAAGAGGAATGTCAAGCCAATATTTTTTAAATTTTGTTTCTATTTTATTAAGTATAATTCATCTATTTGTCGATATTGTGCAAAATTACCCGTTAAGTTTATAAAATTTGGGAGAATAAGATGATAAGTGAGATAATAAATTCCCGAACATTTATTTGTAACTTCATAAAATGGTTTAAAAAATCAAGAAATATATTAGTTACATCGCAACTAGATTTATCAAGATCAATACTTGGTGTTTTCTCATTAATAAAAGGACAAATAACTTGTCAATATGGTTTAACATTTTCCAATATTAAATAAGTAGAATTCCATCTATTATCTACATCGGTTTTTAATTTTCATGGTTTAAGTTAGATAGCTTTACAAAAATCTTTATATTTTTGTTGCCTTGAATTAGATCCAATTATATAAGAAATTGCGGATCTAATTATTCAATACGAGACGGAATATATGTCATACCATATTTAACAACTAAATTTAAAATATGACAAACGCATCTCGTATGGAAAATAGAATCGTGAGTAGTATCTAATTGAAAATAATTTTTAAAATAAGAAATAGCAACATAATTAGCACTAACATTATTAAGTGTTATACTAAATATTGTATCTCGAATATAATATTATTTCAATATTGTTAAAATGTATCTATAAATAGTAATACCAGTATGAGGATATTCACAATTACGAAATCCTAAAATTCTTTTATTTAGTTGCCAATAGTTATCAATAAAATGAGAAGTTACAACGACATAGCCTACAAAATTACGTGCACTCCATAAATCAGAGATGATACAAATAAACATTGAAGGGGCGCTTGAAAAAAATAAAATTAGTTCATTTTTCATATTATTAAACATTTTTATAATATCATTTCTAGGTTTACTTTTAGGAACACATTTAAAATTAAGAGTAGCATACTCTTTCATAAATATTTCAAATTCATCACTATCGGTGAACGCTAAAGGCAACTCACATTGTGCTATAAGTTTTGTTATTCATTCTCTCATTTTATTTTGTAAATACAAAAAAGTACCACTACCACTAACATTTAATAATATTTCTGTAGGGTCTCCAACTTGCTCGTTTAATTGACATTTTTGATAATGTCTACCGAAAATATATGCATAATTTTTAATACAATATTTGCATCGAACTCTAGATTCTACTTTTCTATCAATTTTAATTTCTTTTATTATTAAATGTTTCAATACTTCAGACGTTTTTTTTTAGGTGATGAAGTGGATGTGGATGTCTGTGCAGAAGAAGATAAGTTAGTTTTGAGAAACAACAGCCACAAGATTGGTTGTGGGCTGGGTCTTGTCAGGTCTTGGTGGGTGGTCAAGTAGAATAAGGTAAGCTGGGTGAGGTCAGGTGTGAAGGTTTGTTGGTTAGGTGAGATCATGGGCTCGATTGGGGAAGGTGGCTAAGAGCTGGGTTTCATGTCGTGGACTGGACCAGAGGGCTACACTGGTATGGGTCAAAGGTTGGCTGTGTCGGGTCTTGGTCAGTTGGGTCAGGCCTAGGATCATGGGCTGAGCTGGGTCATGTGGCTAATGTCAGCTGGGTTGGTGTGGTGTACTGGACCAGACTAGGCTGGACAAGATTGGCCTAAGGTTGGCTGGGTCAGGTAGCGGAGGTTAGCTTGGTTGTGTGGTGGACTGCACCAGACTGGCTGGATTGAATTGGGTTAAGGTTGGCTTGGTCGGTGGCCTTAGGTGGGATGGTGGGCTGGGTCAGGTGGCTTTGGTCAGCTGGGTTGGTTATGTTCCAGCCCACCTGGACCGGACCGAGTCCGGTGCACCTTAGTCAATCTCCACCATGTGTATTAGCTGCGAAGCCCATTATTGTCCACCCCACCAGGAACTGACCCAGCCTGGCCCACATATCTTGACCCCACCAGTCCAGTACCCAACTTAACTGACCTTAGCCACCTGACCCGACCGAGCCTATCCATACCAGCACTTGACCTAGCTGATCCCAGCCCATCGCCACCCAATTTATCAATCTGACCCTGCCCGACATTAGGCCACTCTTAGTCCAGCCCATCCCATCTTAGCCCAATGCTGCTCAGTCAACCTAACCAAGCCTAGTTGACCTTCGCCCACCTGACCTAGCCAACCAGGACTAGCCTTTTCGAAGTTAGCCCAGCCCACAAAGGACTAGCCACCAGGAAGTGTCTTAGCCCCACCATTTGCTTCGAAAAGCAATTGGCGAGCAGAAAAGAAATTATAGTTCATTCATACAAATGTGTGTGGACACATGAAGACTCCAACTTGCAATCAAAGTAGGTATTTATTATTTTCGTTGATGATTTGCCGAGACTGATTTGGGTTTATTTTTTACATGCAAAATTTGAATTTTTGAAACCTTCAAGAAATTCTAATGTTTTGTTGAAAATCAGTCTGATCACAAAATTAAGTGTTTGAGAAGTGATCAAGGGACTGGATATAATTCCAAGGAGTTTAAATTTTTTTGTGATGTTGAAGGAATAGAACATCAACTTTCTGTCGCTTATTCCCCACAGCAAAATGAAATATCTGAAAGAAAAAAACAGAACTGTCATGGAAATTGCAAGATGCATGTTACTTGAAAAAAAATGCTTCAAGAATTTTGGGGTGAGGCAGTGAAAACTGCCATGTTCTTGTTCAATCATTTGCCTACAAAAGCAGTTGAAAATAAAACTACTTTCGAAGCTTGGAATGGATTTAAACCTTCTACAAGTTTTCTAAGGATTTTTGGATGTATTTGTTATATTTATGTTCCATCTCAAAAGAGAACCAAACTAGAAGAGAAGGCAGAAAAAGAAATATTTGTGGGACATAGCCACATTTCAAAAGGCTTTCGAATTTTCAACTTGAAGACAAAAAAACTTGTTGTGAGCAGAGATGTAAAATTCAATGAGAATGCATCTTGGGATTGGGAAGCGGAGAAAGTAATTCAACAAAAAGCTGAAGTATTCATCGAGCCATTCATTGAAGAGGAAGTTTAATATGAAGTTAATGGAAATCAACATATTCAAACTGAAATTCCCTTATCTTCTCTATTATTTGATGAAGAAAATGAAGAAGAGTCAATCCTTGAATCGCCGATAAGAAAAACAAGACTTCTTAGTGAAGTCTATGAGCATTGTAATTATGCAATACTTGAGCCAAATAGTTTTGCAGCAGTTTCAAAGGAGGAAGTTTGACAAAAAGCTATGAACGAAGAAATAAAAATGATTGAGAAAAATGAAACTTGGGAGTTGGTTTCTTTGCCTGCAAATAAAGAAGTCATTGGAGTAAAATGGATTTATAAGACTAAATTAAATCTAGATGGCTCTATCTTAAAGTGTAAACCGAGGTTGATAGCTAAGGGATATGCACAACAACATGGCATAGATTATAATGAAATTTTTTCTCTAGTTGCAAGGATGGATACCATTAGAGCTTTAGTCTCCCTTGCTGCTCAAAATGGTTGGAAAATTCTGCAATTAGATGTGAAATCAACATTTCTAAATGGAGTTTTAGAAGATGTAATTGTCGATCAACCTGAAGAAGGTATTGTATGGATTAAAACAAGCACTAAGAGCTTGGTATGAGAGAATAAATCAATACTTTATTGAGCAAGGTTTCAGGAAGAGCCAAAGAAAACCTACATTGTACATCAAGTCTCAAAACTGGAATGATTTTGTAACACCCGGTTTATTAGAATTAAAATAACCAATTAATCTTCTAAGTGTGAATTTTATAGAATAAAATAGGGAGAAAAAGCAATTAGGTTAATGAGTAACTAAGTGAGGGCATAAGGGTAATTGTCAATTTATATTGTGGATAACGTATTTAAGGAAAGAGTAAATGAGGTATAGCCGTCAATGCTCATTTCACTCTCGATTTTTCAGCTCAACCCAGTAGAGCTCTCCAGACGATTTCCCTTCCCGATATCCTTCAACTTAGGTAAGTTCTTTAGTTTTCTTCATGTATTGATGAATAGATAACCGAATTAGGACAATGTGAGTATTTTGGAAAAGTTGAGAGAAATAGCGGTTCGGGTTTGGAGTTTATTCGGGAATGCTCTATGAGTAGTGTTCCCAAACTAACTCCTTAGATTTCTGAATAGCTTAGATTAAGGTTTAACATTCTGTTTATGAATATAGGTGAACAAACCCCCGAAGTAGCTCTTAACCGAGCATTTGCTAGGAATCCAGGTAAGTAAAGTTTGCTTGTGCCTTCGGGCCTACATCACAGAACATTAGGATTTTTGTGTGTTTGAATATTTTCCTGTTTCATGCATCATATATTTGAAAATATACGAAAATGAGTTTACATGTTTTGATATAGTGAGGAAGTGAACATTCTGAAGTGATTTATGTGAAACATTTTCTGTTAAGGGAACTAATCCAACCCTTAATGAGCCAGGGATCATACTTTGGGAAAACTGATCCAACTCCCAATTTCGAAGTGGATCTGAACATTGATCAGTATATATATATTCACTGTTAGGAGAATTAATCCAACTCCTAATGAGACAGGGATGTTCATACTTTGGGAGAAGTGATTCAACTCCCAATTTAGAGAGGAATCCGATTATAACGATGAATATGTAACAGAGATGAGAAAGTAGAAACTGCATGCTAGGATGACATGTCTTCAGCTTTTCATGCATTATTGCTTTACTTGCTTAGCATTAGGCTAATAGATGAGTTTTGTGATGTAGGTGAAGAAGTTTTAGCAGGTGTGTTTACTGAGTTCACAGAAGGCTAGTTGGGTTGGAGGAGTGCATCCACACAATGTTCTGGCAGCTGATGGGGCAGTTTAATTGATGTCTGTGGAGTGAAGGTTTATTATCAATGCTTTATTTTAGATGGATCGAGTTTTCATAACAGTAGTGATTTCAGCGTTTGGACAAATTGAGTTTTACTTTCTGATGTTGGTATTTTTTTTTTTGGAAATTTGAAATTTATTATTTGATGGATGTAGAGTGATGCATTGGTCTGATTTGTTTATAAAGCGATTTCAGTAGAGCAGACAGGTTCTCTTCTTAGATGGGGTCGTATAGGTATAGTTAAGAGTATTCGGAATGTCGCTCCGTTTCTATCGGTAGGTGATGCCTATCGGCAGGTATTGAGTTGTGGTTTGGCGTCTATCGGAAGATGAAAGTCTATCGGTAGATGCGGTGTGTAAGTCTATCGGAAGATGAAAGTCTATCGGTAGATGCGGTGTGTAAGACTATCGGAAGATGAAAGTCTATCGGTAGATGCGGTGTGTAAGTCTATCGGAAGATGAAAGTCTGTCGGTAGATGCGGTGTGTAAGTCTATCGGAAGATGAAAGTCTACCGGTAGATGTCTTATGGAGTCACGCGTGAGGCACGTGTCGGCAGATGTAGTCTAATTGATCGGAAGATGTAGTGTGTATTTTAATTCTATCGGAAAGAGTTGTATTGGCATTATCGGCGGAGGGTGTTGCGTTGTTTGTACACGTCATCGGTAGATGAAGTCTACCGAGTGATGTCTTTTGTTTTCCTTCCTTCCGGCTGACGTCATCGGCAGGAGTCTTCGGTTTTCTATTCCTGCTTCTTCCGTTGACTTAGTCGTCGGCAGATGCGTTGTCTTCTGAAACCGAAAGAGTATTTCGTGCCTTAAACCCTCATTCCTTTCGGCTCAATATTTCTTAACATTCCCAATGACTATTTTAATAATGTTTTTCACAGTTTTGTTTAACTTCATTGTTGTTCAAAAAGAATTTCCGCTGCAAGTTTTAAATATTTTGAGAAGTCTAATTTTGACTGTCGAGTGAAGCTTTGAATTTATTATCAAAATTTCTTAGTCATGATAATGTTATGGGTAGCGAACCGAGTTCAGATAACTCGGGGCGTTACAGTATGGTATCAGAGACATTCAGTTAAACTGTTCAAAAGATTACTCATCAGTGCCGATCGTTGCATGGAAGCACTCCAACAACTGTAAGTGTTTACCTTGACCTTAGTTATTAGATATTTACGAGCATACTTAACCCTGTCCAGGAATTTAGCATATGGCTAGACGACCAGGAAGACCGAGGATACCAAGAGAGGTACCAAGTCCAAGACGTGAGGAGGACTCTAGTGTGATCAGACAACTGACTGAGCTGATGCGCCAGCAGACAGACATTGTGCGTCAGCAGTCCGATCAGCTAGGTGTGTTGTTGAGTCGGGAAGCACATGGGAGTGCTAACTCTGGTTCTAACAGTGAGAATTCTGGAGATAGGTTCCGGAGACTAAGACCACCCACGTTTGATGGTCAGTCAACTGATCCAGTTATTGCTGAAGGATGGCTTAGGAAGATAGAGAGCATGTTCAGGTGTGCCAACATTGGAGAGGGAGACAAGGTCACATTGGCAACGTTTCATCTGGCTGGAGATGCTCAACTTTGGTGGGAAACTATTGAGACCGCCACTGATGTTTTGGCGATGCCTTGGTCTCAATTCAAGGACATTTTCTATGAGAAGTATTTTAACAGCACTGTTCAGACTGCAAAGAAGTTGGAATTTCTGAACTTGAAGCAGACGGGGTCTGTGGCCGAGTATAGTAGACAGTTTGAGTCTCTGTCCAGGTTTGCTGGACATTTTGCTCACCAGGATGAGGATAAGGTGTTCAAATTTGTGCATGGACTTAAGCCTGAAATTTATAGAGGAGTTAAATTCTGTGGAATTAAGGGTTTGACATTAAGTGAAGTTGTGTCCACTGCCCTGGAAGTAGAAGAAGCTGAGAGGAAGTGTGCTGGACCGAAGGAAGCCCCACAAAGGTTTGTTCAGCCACATCCTCATAGAGGGATGAAGAGGCTAAGTGAAGGCCAAAGTAGCCAAAGAGAAGGAGGAAAGGTGCAGAATGTCAGGAAATTTCCTCAGTGTCCTAAGTGCTTGAAGAACCACCCCGGGGAATGCAGAATGGGATTTGGGAAATGTTTCAACTGTGAGGAGGTTGGACATACATTCAAGGAGTGCTCGAAGCCTAGAGTCACCAGATGCTTCAATTGTAACAAAGTTGGACACATTAGTAGAGACTGCCCAAATCCAAAGAGTGGCCCTGCTTTGATCAAACCAAGAATATTCTCCATGATGGAGTCAAGTGAAGAACAGCCCGCTGTTGTGTCAGGTACCATATTGATCAATTCCGTGCCTGCTTTTACTTTATTAGACTCTGGTGCAACGCACTCATTTATAGCATCTACTTTTGCCAATAAGTTAGATGTACAGTTTACCCCTTCCATGCATGTGTTTAATGTCGCTTTACCCTCTGGTGAAAACATGCGCTCTAACCAAGTGATGCTAGACAGTGATGTGTTAGTAGGAAATGTGAGTTTACCTGCTGATCTTATTGTTATGGATATTTTGGGATTTGATGTGATCTTAGGAATGGACTGGTTGTTTAAACACCATGCCACAATTGATTGTAGAACTGGAATAGTTAGTTTCCAACCCCCTGGTAGTTTGAAACATACCTTCCAAGCTTCAGAGAAGAGTAAGGAAATGTCTGTTATGACTTCTTTAAATTTTAGACCTTCACCATGCAAGGAGTACTTGTGCTTCTTGGCATGTGTTCTAGATACACAACTTGTAGAAAAGGCAACTCCTCAAAATATCCTTGTTGTCCAAGACTTCCCTGAAGTGTTTCTAGATGACCTTCCCGGTTTGCCACCAGATAGAGAAATTGAGTTTGTTGTAGATGTCTACCCTGGAGCTGAACCTGTGTCTAAAAATCCCTATAGGTTAGCACCTGCAGAACTCAAGGAATTAAAAGAGCAGTTGGAAGAGTTGTTAGAGAAAGGGTTCATACGCCCGAGCTTTTCACCGTGGGGTGCACCTGTCCTTTTTGTCAAAAAGAAGGATGGATCAATGCGCATGTGCATCGATTATAGAGAACTGAATAAGTTAACTGTTAAGAACAAGTATCCCCTGCCTAGGATTGATGATTTATTTGACCAGCTCAATGGAGCAAGAGTTTTCTCTAAGATTGATCTGAGGTCAGGTTATTATCAGTTGAAGGTTAAATCTGAAGATATCCCAAAGACTGCCTTTCGCACAAGGTATGGGCATTATGAGTTTTTGGTTATGTCTTTTGGTTTGACAAATGCACCAGCAGCATTCATGGACCTTATGAACAGAGTGTTTCATGAGTATTTGGACAAGTTTGTCATTGTATTTATAGATGACATTCTAATCTATTCCAAAACCAAGGAGGAGCATGCAGAACACTTAAACTTAGTGTTAGGATTACTGAAACAGCACCAATTATACGCCAAGTTTTCTAAGTGTGAATTTTGGTTGGACCAAGTTCACTTTTTAGGACATGTCATTTCTGGAAATGGATTATCTGTTGATCCAGCTAAGGTTCAAGCAGTTAGGGAATGGCCCCAACCGAAGAATGCCACCGATATCAGAAGTTTTCTTGGACTAGCAGGATACTATAGAAAGTTCATTGAAGGATTTTCAAAGATTGCTACACCTCTCACTAAGTTGACTAGGAAGAATGTAAAGTACACATGGACCGATGAATGTGAACTTAGTTTCCAAACTTTGAAACAGAAACTGACCAATGCTCCTATTTTAACCCTTCCAGTTGAAGGTGGTAAGTATAGTATTTACTGTGATGCATCCAAGATTGGTCTTGGTTGTGTGTTGATGCAAGATGGAAAGGTAATAGCCTATGCTTCTAGACAGTTGAAAACTCATGAGAAGAATTACCCTACACATGACTTGGAATTAGCTGCAGTGGTTTTTGCACTTAAGATTTGGAGGCATTATCTGTATGGACAATCTTGTGAAATATTCTCAGACCATAAAAGTCTGAAATATATTTTCACTCAAAAAGAATTAAATATGAGGCAACGTAGATGGTTAGAATTTGTAAAAGATTATGATTTTGAGATCAAGTACCATCCCGGAAAAGCAAATGTTGTGGCGGATGCCTTGAGCAGGGTAGCAACATCAGCCCCGACTATGAGTTTCAGTATGCCGTTAGCCTTAGAATCTGAATTTCGAAGGTTTAATCTAGAAGCAGTATCTAGCGTATCAGCTATACTTTCGGCCATAACCTTAAGACCTACTATTCTTGAGAAGATAAAGGAAGCTCAGTCGAACGATGATGACTGTAACAAGTTCAAGTCAAGCATAGACTCCACGGACAAATCGGATTTCAACTATTCTTCCGATGGAATCCTTAAGTTCAGAAACAGATGGTTTGTTCCTGCCATTATGGAACTTCGGAATGAGATTCTTTCTGAGGCTCATTCTTCTAGATTCTCAGTTCACCCTGGGAGTACGAAGATGTATAAAGATCTTAAACAGCATTACTGGTGGCCAAGTATGAAAAGAAGTGTGGCAGAATATGTAGGATCATGTTTGTGTTGTCAGCAGATTAAAGCCGAGCATCAGAGACCCTCAGGAACGTTACAACCTTTGCCAGTTCCCGAATGGAAATGGGAACAAATAACCATGGATTTTGTTGTGGGATTACCTAGAACAATTAAAGGACATGATGCAATTTGGGTAATAGTTGACCGTTTAACCAAATCAGCCCACTTCCTGCCTATGAAGATGACATACTCAATGGATCAACTTGCTGAGTTGTATGTGCACGAAATTGTTAGATTGCACGGAGTTCCAAGCACCATAGTTTCAGACCGAGATGCTAGATTCACATCTAAGTTTTGGAAGAGTTTGCATAAGGCAATGGGGACTCAGCTTAGTTTCAGTACAGCTTTCCACCCTCAAACAGATGGACAATCCGAAAGGACTATTCAGATTTTAGAAGATATGCTTCGTGCTTGTGTTTTAGATTTCCAAGGTTCCTGGAGTAAGTACCTAGCTTTAGTAGAATTTTCTTACAACAATAGTTTTCAGGCAACAATAGGAATGGCACCGTATGAAGCATTGTATGGACGAAAATGCAGATCACCCTTGTATTGGGATGAAGTTGGTGAAGCACAGTTACTTGGTCCTGATATTGTGCAGCAAACTGTTGAGAAGGTTGCTCTCATCCGTCAGAGGATTTTAACAGCTCAAAGTCGACAGAAAAGCTATGCTGACAGGAGGCGCAGAGAGTTAGAGTTTGAAGTTGGTAGTGAGGTTTTTCTTAAGGTATCACCATTCAAAGGAGTTGTGAGATTTGGGAAGAGAGGGAAGCTTAACCCAAGATATGTTGGACCTTTCTCAATCTTGAAAAGGATTGGAAAATCAGCATATGAGCTGCAATTGCCAGACTCTATGGAAGGAATCCACAATGTGTTCCATATTTCTATGCTTAAGAAGTGCTTGAGGGATCCATCTCAGATTGTGGAACAGCAGAACATTGAAATTCAACCTACACTGACCTATGAGGAGAGACCAAGAAATCTTGGATTATGCAGTGAAAGTATTACGCAACAAGGAAGTTCCACTAGTGAAAGTCTTATGGCATAATCAGAATATAGAGGAGACAACTTGGGAACGCCAGCAAGACATGATGGACCAGCATCCAAGATTGTTCAGGTACTGAATTTTGAGGACAAAATTCTTTTAAGGAGGGTAGATTGTAACACCCGGTTTATTAGAATTAAAATAACCAATTAATCTTCTAAGTGTGAATTTTATAGAATGAAATAGGGAGAAAAAGCAATTAGGTTAATGAGTAACTAAGTGAGGGCATAAGGGTAATTGTCAATTTATATTGTGGATAACGTATTTAAGGAAAGAGTAAATGAGGTATAGCCGTCAATGCTCATTTCACTCTCGATTTTTTCAGCTCAACCCAGTAGAGCTCTCCAGACGATTTCCCTTCCCGATATCCTTCAACTTAGGTAAGTTCTTTAGTTTTCTTCATGTATTGATGAATAGATAACCGAATTAGGACAATGTGAGTATTTTGGAAAAGTTGAGAGAAATAGCGGTTCGGGTTTGGAGTTTATTCGGGAATGCTCTATGAGTAGTGTTCCCAAACTAACTCCTTAGATTTCTGAATAGCTTAGATTAAGGTTTAACATTCTGTTTATGAATATAGGTGAACAAACCCCCGAAGTAGCTCTTAACCGAGCATTTGCTAGGAATCCAGGTAAGTAAAGTTTGCTTGTGCCTTCGGGCCTACATCACAGAACATTAGGATTTTTGTGTGTTTGAATATTTTCCTGTTTCATGCATCATATATTTGAAAATATACGAAAATGAGTTTACATGTTTTGATATAGTGAGGAAGTGAACATTCTGAAGTGATTTATGTGAAACATTTTCTGTTAAGGGAACTAATCCAACCCTTAATGAGCCAGGGATCATACTTTGGGAAAACTGATCCAACTCCCAATTTCGAAGTGGATCTGAACATTGATCAGTATATATATATTCACTGTTAGGAGAATTAATCCAACTCCTAATGAGACAGGGATGTTCATACTTTGGGAGAAGTGATTCAACTCCCAATTTAGAGAGGAATCCGATTATAACGATGAATATGTAACAGAGATGAGAAAAGTAGAAACTGCATGCTAGGATGACATGTCTTCAGCTTTTCATGCATTATTGCTTTACTTGCTTAGCATTAGGCTAATAGATGAGTTTTGTGATGTAGGTGAAGAAGTTTTAGCAGGTGTGTTTACTGAGTTCACAGAAGGCTAGTTGGGTTGGAGGAGTGCATCCACACAATGTTCTGGCAGCTGATGGGGCAGTTTAATTGATGTCTGTGGAGTGAAGGTTTTATTATCAATGCTTTATTTTAGATGGATCGAGTTTTCATAACAGTAGTGATTTCAGCGTTTTGGACAAATTGAGTTTTACTTTCTGATGTTGGTATTTTTTTTTTTTGGAAATTTGAAATTTATTATTTGATGGATGTAGAGTGATGCATTGGTCTGATTTGTTTATAAAGCGATTTCAGTAGAGCAGACAGGTTCTCTTCTTAGATGGGGTCGTATAGGTATAGTTAAGAGTATTCGGAATGTCGCTCCGTTTCTATCGGTAGGTGATGCCTATCGGCAGGTATTGAGTTGTGGTTTGGCGTCTATCGGAAGATGAAAGTCTATCGGTAGATGCGGTGTGTAAGTCTATCGGAAGATGAAAGTCTATCGGTAGATGCGGTGTGTAAGACTATCGGAAGATGAAAGTCTATCGGTAGATGCGGTGTGTAAGTCTATCGGAAGATGAAAGTCTGTCGGTAGATGCGGTGTGTAAGTCTATCGGAAGATGAAAGTCTACCGGTAGATGTCTTATGGAGTCACGCGTGAGGCACGTGTCGGCAGATGTAGTCTAATTGATCGGAAGATGTAGTGTGTATTTTAATTCTATCGGAAAGAGTTGTATTGGCATTATCGGCGGAGGGTGTTGCGTTGTTTGTACACGTCATCGGTAGATGAAGTCTACCGAGTGATGTCTTTTGTTTTCCTTCCTTCCGGCTGACGTCATCGGCAGGAGTCTTCGGTTTTCTATTCCTGCTTCTTCCGTTGACTTAGTCGTCGGCAGATGCGTTGTCTTCTGAAACCGAAAGAGTATTTCGTGCCTTAAACCCTCATTCCTTTCGGCTGAATATTTCTTAACATTCCCAATGACTATTTTAATAATGTTTTTCACAGTTTTGTTTAACTTCATTGTTGTTCAAAAAGAATTTCCGCTGCAAGTTTTAAATATTTTGAGAAGTCTAATTTTGACTGTCGAGTGAAGCTTTGAATTTATTATCAAAATTTCTTAGTCATGATAATGTTATGGGTAGCGAACCGGGTTCAGATAACTCGGGGCGTTACAGATTTTATCATCGTATCTCTCTATGTAGATGAATTGGTTTTTATTGGAGATAATGCCAAAATGAACGAAAAATTTAAAAACGAGATGATGGCGAGTTTTGAGATGACTGACTTAGGAAATTTACACTATTTCCTTGGCATAGAAGTTAGTCAAGAAATTGGTAGAATATTATGTTCTCAGAGGAAATACACTAAAGATCACTTGAAAAGGTTCAATATGTTGGGCTATAAATCAGTGGCAACTCCATTAATTCCAAATGAGAAATTGAAAAAGGATGATGGAGAAAAGAAAGTGGATGCATCTATTTTAGAAGTCTTGTGGGAAGTTTGTTGTATTTGTGCAATACAAGATTTGACATCTTGTATGCTACTAGTTTACTCTTAAGATTTATGCAAAGTCCTAGCCAAATTCATTTTGGTATAGTGAAAAGAATATTGAGATACTTGTAGGAATTGTCAACTTTGGTATGTGGTATAAGAAAACATCATATGTAAAACTTGTGGGTTTTACAGATAGTGATTGGGCAGGCTCTTGTAATGATTTGAGGAGTACATCTAGTTATTATTTCAGCTTAGGATCTGTTATGTTTTCTTAGAGTTCAAAAAAGCAAGACAATGTGGCACAATCAACAATCAAAGTCGAGTATGTGGCAGCTGCTGATTGTGCAAACCAAGTCATTTGGTTGAAAATAATACTCGTGGACATGGGAGCATTTGCATCTTTGACAGTTTCACGGCCGATGTTCCTTCATAAGTGGTTTGGAGAATTTCCCATGCTTTTTTAGCTGACTCACACGTTGAAATAAGCCTGAACTGAGTAGGATCAATACCATTAAAAATAGCGTTAAGTGCCTTACAATTACTGTTTGCTAGTGCATCTTCAGTGACCGATCACTGTTAAATACAAGTTCGTCTAAGCTAGATGATATTTTAAGTATCAGCAAACCCAGTCGTGATCGTTCTGGATTAGGATTCAGGGGAGAATGCTCTGCTGCAAAAATAGTGTTGTCTCAACCTGGAAGTAAAGGAAAAATTTTGATGTCACTGACAGTGTCCTATGAGCAAAAGTGAAGTATAGTCTCTCAAACGATGCCAATAAAGAATTCTGATTACAAAGGAAAACAATTTGCAGTGAATGATGCGGATGTCAAGAAGATGACAAAACCTAATTCTACATCCATAAGAAATGGTAACAAATTTAATATAGTCTGTCATTATTGCAATCGTAGAGGACATATACGACCTAGATGTTTTACCTATTTGGCTGATTTAAGACAAGGTACTCCTAGAAATCCTTTTGTTTACAGGATGCCTCAACAAAAATGGGTGAAGAAATCCACATTGAAGTGTAATGTCACTCATACATCTCTAAAAGCTACTACAGCTGATGCATGGTACTTTGACAGTGGATGTTCTAGGCATATGACCGGTGAAAAAAGGTTCTTGAAGAACATTACATCTAATCGTATGGGAAAAGTAACCTTCGGGAATGGTGTCAAGGCCAGTGTCATAGGCGCAGGAACTCTAAATGTGCCTGGATTACCATAATTGGAGAATGTACTTCTGGTAGATGGTCTAAAGGCTAATTTGATAAGCATTAGTCAGCTGTGTGATCAAGATTTACATGTACATTTCACTCATGAGAAGTGCACAGTCTCGGATCTCGACAAAAATTGCATCATAGAAGGAGTAAGGTCTGCTGATAACTGTTATCTTATCTCATCGTCTTCAACTAGTTATAGTTCAAGCATGGAGGATTCTACTTTATGGCATGGAAAATTGGGACACGTCAATGATAGAATGCTAAAGATGATTATTTCAAAGGGAGCTATCCGTGGGATTCCCAAATTGAATTTTGATGAAGATCGTTTATGTGGACCATGCCAAAAAAAGTAAACAAACCAAGGTGTCGCACCCGAAGTCACAGGCGTCAACAACCAATTGTGTGCTTGAATTACTTCATATGGACTTAATGGGACCGATGCCTCTGGAAAGCATTGGAGGCAAACGGTATGCATATGTTACCGTTGATGATTTTTCACGATTTACATGGGTTGATTTCCTTAGAGAAAAATTTGACACATTCAAAGCGTTCAAAGCCTTGTGTATTCGACTTCAACGAGAAAAAGAATGTGCCATTATGGGAATTATTCGCATACGTAGCGATCATGGAAAGGAGTTTGAAAACTCAGAGTTCTCGGACTTCTGTAATAGCTTTAGAATATCTCACGAGTTCTCGGCTCGAAAGACACCTTAGCAAAACGGCGTTGTTGAACGAAAAAATTGAACTCTTGCAGAAATGTCTCTCATGATGTTACACGAGAAAAATGTTGCACAAAAATTCTGGACAGAAGCAATGAACACAGCGTGTTATACCATCAATCGTGTATATCTTCGTGGAGGAACTTCTATGACACCGTACGAGTTATGGAAAGGTAAAAATCCAAATCTTAATTATTTTCATCCTTTTGGTAGTACGTACTACGTGCTAAATGACAGGGAACACAGAGGAAAATTTGACGCTAAGAGTGATGAAGCTATTTTTCTTGGATATGCAACAAATAGTCGCGCCTACCGAGTTTACAATAAACGAACTCGAACAGTAATGGAATCAGCCAATGTTCAGGTGGATGATTCACTAGGAACAGCTGCTACGTCTCAAGATGATGTATTTCAGGTGTCAAATAATGAAACTTCTAGAGCTAACAGTAGTGTCCCAGATGATTGTCCAAACCGTGTCACAGGTAATGTCTCCGATACAACTATCACAACTGGTGAAGCTGAAGTGACTATATCAGAATGCAGACAACCGTCCACACGTGTCCAGAAAGATCATCCTGTTGACAAAGTCATTGGCAATCTTAATGATGGACTCCGAACCCGAGACAAACACAGAATAAATTATCGAGATATGATTCATATGGCTTGTTTCACCTCTACCATTGAACCTAAAAATGTGAAAGAAGCTCTTCTAGATGAATATTGGATTGAGGCAATGCAAGAAGAACTTGATCAATTTACTCAAAATCAAGTTTGGGATCTTGTGCCGTGTTCTCCAAATATAAACATCATTGGCACCAAGTGGATATACAAGAATAAGAGTGATGAGCTTGGAAATATTACATGCAACAAAGCACGATTGGTTGCTCAAGGCTACTCACAGATTGAAGGAATTGATTTTGATGAGACTTTTTCTCCGGTTGCTCGCCTTGAATCCATCCGACTTCTTCTAGCTATTGCTTGTGTCATGAGGTTCAAATGGATGTGAAGAGTGCGTTCTTAAAAGGATTTCTAAATGAGGAAGTTTATGTCACTCAACCTAAGGGTTTTGAGGATCCTCATTATCCCGAGTATGTGTATAGATTGAAGAAAGCACTATACAGGCTTAAACAAGCACCTCGTGCATGGTATGAACGTCTCATGGTGTACTTATTATCCAAGGGATATGAGCAAGGGGGAGTAGATAAAACCCTGTTCATTCGCCGAACCAATGGTTAGTTTTTACTTGCTCAAATTTATGTTGATGACATAGTATTTGGCTCAGTGTCACAGGTGCTAGCGGATGATTTTGTAGCACAAATGACCGGCGAATTTGAGATGAGTATGGTTGGTGAGCTCAATTATTTTCTGGGTCTTCAGATTCAACAAAGAAAGGATGAAATTTTTATCTCTCAAACCAAGTATGCCAAAAATCTATTGAAGCGGTTCAAATTAGAAAATGCTCGCCCCAAAAGAACACCGATTGGGACACATGAAAAACTCTCTAAAGATGAGAAAGGGACTTCTGTTGATGAATGACTATATAGAAGTATGATTGACAACCTCTTATATCTAACTGCTAGTCGGCAAGACATTTGTTATAGTGTGAGATTATGTGCTTGGTTTCAAGCAAATCCTCGAGAGTCTCACCTGAGTCAGTGAAGCGAATTCTCAAATATGTTGGCGGGACGACTGACTATGTAATTTGGTATTCTTTTGATAGAAATGCAAATCTAGTTGGCTATTGTGATGCTGATTGGGCCAGAAGTTCAGATGATCGGAAGAGTACTTCCGGTGGATGTTTTTATTTGGGAAACAGTTTAGTGTCCTGGTTTAGCAAGAAACCAAACTCTATTTCTCTGTCTACAGCCGAGGCAGAATATATTGCAGCTGGTAGTAGCTGTACACAGCTTCTTTGAATGAAACAAATGCTCAAGGACTACGATGTCACACAGGATGTCATGAAGTTATATTGTGATAATTTGAGTGCTATTAATATCTCCAAGAATCCAGTACAGTATTCTCGGACAAAACATATTGATATACGACATTATTTCATCAGATCCCTTGTAGAAGACAAAGTTATCACCTTGAAACATATGGTGACCGAAAAGTAAATCGCCGATATTTTTACCAGAGCTTTGGATGATGTGAGATTTGAAGAATTGAGGTCTGCCTTAGGCCTTTGTGTCATTTGAAGAGGTTCTTTGTGTAGCAAAGAAGGAAGCCCCAGTATTTCATGTTCAAGGAGAATCTGTCCAAGGAAAATGATACTAATGAGTAGTTGCAGACAACTATAATCGGGTTGGTCTTTCTTCTGATGATATTTCTACTTAATGATGGATTTATTATGAACTTCTAATATTATCTCTTGCTTCTGAATGTTATTGTGAATGCTCTCCTGAGCTATCATTGTTGGTAGTTATATGTCTGAATTATGAATGTATCTTGGTACTGCTGAGTTGGATACCCTTTTGCTCTTTTATAGCAAAAAAGGGGAGTATTGGTTGGTTATTGGTGTTTTCTTTTATGATGATATGATGATGATATATGATGGCATCGGTTAAGGGGGAGTTCTTGTTTACAGTCATCATAAATGAGAAGTCTGGATTTTGCCAAAAACTACCAAAGGGGGAGATTGTTAATGAAGATATTTTGTCAGATGTTTTAAGGAAAATATATTTTTGGATATTCATGTTAGATGAACAAGTCGACCGATTGCAGATGTGTTGGGTGAAGAGGTCGACTGTGTTGGGTAAATAAGTCGACCGATTTCAGAAGATTTGCGAAGTCGATCAATTGCAGTTGTTCTACAATGTCATCGACCGATTGCGATTACAGAAGATCTGCGAAGTCGACTACTTACAGTTGTTCTACAATATCGACCAATTGCAATTGTTCTACGAAGTCGACCACTTGCAGTTGTTCTGCAATATCGACCGATTTCAATCGTTCTGAAAGTCGACCGATTGCAGGAATGAAAGATCGGTCGACTATGTTTCCTTTTTCTGAATAATCCAATCATGAATCATGATTAAGGCTATTAATTCATATTACCTATTATGTTTCTCAGGAGGAATATTTTGCGAAATATATAATCATAACAATCCAGACTATATTTCTGGAGTGTTCGGATTGAGTTTGCGTATTTGAATGATTTCCTTCTAAAAGTATTACATGCGATCTCACTCACGCAAAACAGGAAAGTTTGGTTTCCTTATTTGGTCACTCAGGTTATAAAATATGGTATTTAGAATAATTTTTGCACACATATATGGTGCATAATATTGGGAGGATACTTTTCGTTGGTAGCGTACAGAATGAATTATATATGTGAGTTTTATTGTCGTGAGATTTGCGCTCTCTGAATTACTTCTCTAAATTTGCCGATCTGAGAGAAGAGGTTATATGCACTCTGTTTAGTGAGCAGTATTTACCATCATCAGAGCGTATTTGTGTTTTGTATCTGTGACGACGACAAAAGTTTGATTTTCACGAGAGAACCTTTCTTCACTTTGCGAACCGTCGCTTTTCTTTCACTCCTAACGTTTCTGCGTTTGGGTCTGTGATTATTTTACACACTCTTCTTATGTTGTGGATTACATCATTTAATTGAGTGTGTTGATTATTGCGTCCAAAGACAACTCCTTGGTGTTCCAGAAGGTGTCATAGGAGGCAATCTTTTTGTTCTTTCATTAAAACTCAGTCTCGGGAGGAGACTGCCTGGAACTCGGGAGGAGTTCTGATCGTGGGCAAGGGGATCTTGTCATACGCGGATTCCGGAAGGTGTCATTAACGACAAGGGGAGCTTGTTGCATTCAGATTCTGAGAGGGATCGATCTAAAGTCGAGGGGAGCTCGCAAAAACAGATTCACTGAGGAAGTTAGTGAGAGGCGGCGACAAAAATAAGAGGGAGTCTTTATTTGTATAAGCTCGGTTGTCTTGTAACTTTGTGAACTCTTTGAACTGAATTTTTCGGGCTATGGATTTTATTTATGTATCTCCGATTTTACTGTCTAGTGTCTTCAATTCGTAGAAATAGTAGGATTAGCCCGTTTTGCGAGCGAAAATTTTTATTAAAACCCCAAGGATTTATGAG
Organism: Begonia masoniana; assembly: GCA_022432975.1. Lineage (NCBI taxonomy): Eukaryota > Viridiplantae > Streptophyta > Magnoliopsida > Cucurbitales > Begoniaceae > Begonia > Begonia masoniana. The sequence continues at coordinate 31,226,626 of CM039505.1, read as the reverse complement.
GAATTTTAGTGGATTAAGATTATTTTGGTGAAAACCAAACCATAGGCTAATAAATAGAATTATGTAAAAGAATTATAGGAAGGGCGTTATGGTAATTTGTTAGCAAAAATTTATTAAAAACCTAAAAATCCCCTTATTTCCCTCATTCTCTCGGCTCTCTCTCTCCCTGGCGGCGATCCCTTCTCCTTTCCCATGATTTTTCCTCTAATCAATCTCCTAGCCAATTCTTCCTCCGTTTTCTTCAACATTCAAAGCCCTAGGTAAGCTTTAAGTGCCTTTCACATTAGTTTTGATTTTAGGAGTTATATTTCGGTAGAGTTATGGATTTAGGATTGAGATTTATTGAGTTTTGGTTAGAAATTGATGGTGTTGAGTTTTAATGTTCATTGATGGTACATTTAATGCTATTGAAGTAGTTAGGATGAATTTGTGGGAAGAGTTATAGAATTTTGGTGGTTGGGAGGGGTAAATATCATTAATGTTAGGTTAGTTTTTGTTTATGCGCACCAAGTGTTCGATCAAATGCCTGAATGTGATAAGTTAGATTTCTAGGAAATTTCCTTAGCTAGGACTTTACTGGTTTTGAGTCTAGATTACTTAGGATTGATTTTAACACTGGAATATGAAATGTCATAGGTGAAAAGAGCTTAAAGTGAAGGCACGATGTTGCTAAAGGACCCAGGTAAGTGGGTGTGTTAGGATTTTCGGCCGCTAGGGCCCTACATCACAAGAATACTAGGGAGGTTCGTTTGGGTGATTGTTTAATGGTTATTACTTGTCGTATACTATGTTATGATGAACTTGAGTAGAGTGATGGTATGATACATGATGTATTGCTCGTTCTTATAGTATGTCATTTCTATGTGAATCCATGTCCACGCATCATGTGCACGTTTTATATGACTAAGATAAGAATATGAAAAGTATATGTAAGGATGATTAAGTATGGAATGAGGTGAATTGGCCATGATTATGTTCTCAAGATGTTAGTACGGTTTGCGGATCCTTCCGCTGGTGGGGGCCAGACTGGCAGGAAGGCTCGCGGATCCTCCCGCTGGTGGGGGCCGGGTTGTTACTGCACGATTAGTTTGCAGATCCTCCCGCTGGTGGGGGCCGGACTAGTCGTTATTGTTATTGTCCATTTGGACTACGATTATGATTCCCTTGCCCTTTCTCCCCATGTCCACCCTTAATTCATGCCAAGTAAATGATGAATAGGATTATGACCACGAATACGAACATGGTTATGTGAAGCATGCATTCATGAGCATTTATATATATATGTTGCACTCCTTACTAAGCATTAGACTTATAGTTTGAACCTTATGATGTAGGTGATGAATTGGAAGGGGAGGATTTCAATCCAAGTGATAATGTTTAAGAGGGGTTGCTGGATGGTATTCATGGCGGAGATTTGAGGCTGGGCGGCGATTTGACCCACGGGATTATGCTCTTAACAAGTATTGGTAAAAGTTTATGTCATGGATGTGTCGGTAGAAAATGATGATTTTCATACGATTTTTGTGGAAAGACAAGTGCTAGGATAGATGAATGTCTTTCCTTTACGACTTTAACAAAGATTTATGACTAAGTGGTTTTATCCGTTTTAACTTCCGCTATGGTTTACACGTTTTGTTCTTCTATGTTATTTTATGTTGGATGGTATAAGATTTAAGGTCTCTTGATTTGAATGGTTTGAAGTGATTTTAGGTTGGTGAAATTTGGAGGAAGTTTGATAGAAGATAGTGTGATTTTCTTTAGATGTGAGGGAAGAGAGTTTTGCTGGGTGAGGGAAGCTTCAGCCAGAGGAGATGCCGATCGATCGGCAGGGGTTGCAATTGATCAGCAGGCTGGTTGAAATTTATTTCTGATTTCCAGAGGATGTGTCGATCGATTGGCTGATTAAGCGACCGATCGGCTGTGTTGATTTGTGGGGAGATAGATCGCTCATGGTATGAGTGATCGATCGGCTGAATGATTTTTGGTGGGGCGAACGATCGGCCAAGGAACAGGCGATCGATCAGCTCTTGTGTTTTACCCGCCCTGTCCCTCCTCTTTTCTCTTAAAACCGAGCATGTCCTTCTCTATATTTTCTTTAAAAATTTCTTCTCCAAATTCCTTTCTAAATTTTATACATTTTGAGATATTTTCACAGGATTCCAATTGAGTTTTTTTTTTAAACATGGCTCTCAATGGTTTTAGCAAAGTTTCTTCCAAGTAGATTTTCTTTATGTTTCAAAAAAAAAAAATCATGAATAAGAACATGAGCACGATTATTTAAGTCGCAGCTCGTTGGGTTTCGGGTCGTGACAACTATGGTATCAGAGCGCCCGGGTTTTAAAATCGGTTCTGTAGACTGCCTACCAGCACAAATTGCCGCATGGGTACACTCCAACAACTGTAAGTGTTTATGTTTTGATAATGTCATTTAAGGTTAGAATATGTTTATGATATGCTCAGGAATCTCAAGATGGTGAGGGGTCAACAAAGAGAAACCAATGAAGATAGTAATACCATTGCCCAGCAAACAGAGTTGGTTCTTCGCCAATCTCGCCAGAGTGAACAGCTTGTGGCTAATAGAGAAGAACAATGGAATTCTAGTTCGAATGCAACTCATGACCATGGTGGCGAGCATTTTTGCCGACTTCGACCTCCGATATTTAACGGCCAAGTTTCGGATCCCATCTATTCTGAAGAATGGATTCAAACAATCGAGGACATTTTAAGTATGCCAAGGTCGATGAGGGGGACAAGATCACATGTGCTATTTTTCACCTTGCGCTGGATGTAAGGCATTGGTGGGACTCAATTCAGAGCACTACCAATATGGAAACTATGACTTAGGCATGGTTCAAGACGGCTTTCTTTGACAAGTACTTCAGCCGAGCGGTTCAGACTAACAAAAAGATGGAGTTGCAGTTGCGCCAAATCGGTTATGTGGCGGACTACATTTGTAAGTTTGAGGCATTGTCACGATTTGCACCTCGTCTGGTGGATGACGAAGAAGACAAGATTCACCAATTTGTTCAAGGGTTGAAGCTAAATATTTTCAGGGGGGTGAAGACCACAGGAATTCATAACATACCTTATTCTGAGGAGGCAGCTAAGGCCTTGAAACTGGAAGAGGTTAAGATAGCGGTGCAAGGACAGCGTGAGTCGCCAGGGAAGTTTATTAGGGAGGCTCAACCTCAACCGCGACAGAATAGGGGGTGGCAGCCACAGCAGAGCAGGGGAGGGCAGCAACAATAGAAAGGTGTGAAGAGACCCTTCAATCCATATGACGACCAAGGAAAGGGAAAATGACCTCAAGGGGCTCCTCAAGCTCCCCTATGTTTCACCTGCCAGAGGAACCACTACGACGAGTGTAAGTTATTCACGGGCCGATGTTTCAGGTGCGACAAGGTTGGTCATTTGATTAAAGATTGTCCAATGCCGTCGGATGCAAACCGAGCGAGAGTTGCACCTAGAGTCTTTGCCTTGATGGAAGATGAAGATGAAGTTCAACACACAGTTATAACATGTACCATTTTAATATGCGGTGAACCTGCATACACACTCATTGACACGGGAGCCACTCATTCTTTTGTGACAACCACGTTTGTATGCAAGAATAATTTATGGTTCTTGCCGGCTGACAAGTCTTACAGTATTATGTTACCGTTAGGGGAGTCCTTACATTCAGAACAAGTAGTAAAGGGCGATATCGTGTCAGTAGGAGATAAGAAGTTATATGTAGAACTAATCATAATCGATATGAGAGGATACGAAGTTATTTTGGGAATGGATTGGTTATACAGTCATTACGCCGTGATAAATTATAGGACCGATTTTGACATGCCTCGGAGGCCCGTCACAAGATCACAAACTCGGGCACAAAATTTAATCACTCAATGTTCTAATGAATTGTCTCTTTTTGCAGGTTTTGATCCCATCATGGACTTCACTTGGGAGCCGACATCGGAAGATGTGGAGAAGCCTTGTCATGTCATTCACTGGAGCATACACATGGAGCATTTTGGCACCCCTATGAGAATTTGTCTTCTTGGGCCATTAAATATGTAATTTTAATTTCAAACTTATTTGGCATACATTCACCTTTATTGTATGAATTTATAATTGCATTGCATGCATTAGATTGTGTAGTTAGGATTAGATGTATGATGGTGGATTTGGGTTGAAGAAATTCAACTCAAAATCAAGTCTCAAGGAAAAGCCTCAACAAAATCAAGCCCAAATGAAGACTTGGTCCAAAGAAGAGCCCACATCTAAAAGTATAATTTTGCAGGTACATGAGTAGGTGGCAACATGGATTCAAGACTTGGACAATTTTTGGCCCTTGATGCATTTTTGGCTCAGCCTTCATCCAAGATGTACATCTGGCGCACGCGCGGGCAAGAAGCAGCAGGCGCGGGCAAGCTGGCGAGGGGCGCGGACAACTAGCGAGGATTGGTGACCTGGCCCACGCAGGCCGTCGGATTGCGCCTACCCTGGTGCTGGCGATGGCACCCACTTTTCACACACATTCACCTCTTATCTTCGGCCACACACATTTCCACACACTTCACTTCATTTTTCTCTTCATCTCCTTTAATCATTCTTCACGGATTGCACCCACATTTTCACCTTCATCTTCATCTAATTTCTTCTACGTTTAGTGCTATTTTTCTCATGTGATAATCGGCCATATTTACCCCTCTTCACTTCCTTCATTTATTTGGATTTGTTTGGTTCCATTGCTACTCTTTATTTCTCTTGGATTTGAGCACACTTCACCCGAGCACATCTTGAATATCTTTGTGGGTTACACGGACCCCCTTTCTAGGGGATCCCATGTCAAGTGGTATCAGAGCCACAAGGCTTCCCCTTTGCGTTTTAGTGCCATGACAATAGTCAAAAATTGGCACAAAACTGGGATAACGGCTCGTTTCGTTTCTAGCACTATTTTCCTTATATTTTGTGCTAACTTTGTGCTAACCTAACTATTATAATTGCTGCCATTATTATTGTCATTTTAGTGCTTGATCTATTGTGGAAAAATATGGTAGACAATGTGACAGAATCGGCCAAGGTATAGCTCAAAATCCCTCTTGGTTTTTATTTCTTTTTCTCCTCGGTTTTTCTTTGTTTTTGTGCCTCAGTTTGACATTTAATTTTTGCTTTGTTTGAATCAACATTTACATCTAAATCTAAGATAAAAGTTGGCTGGAAATATTGGAGAAAATGAAGTATGAAATCGGCCTAAATTGAAACCACAAAACCGGTTCACATTGTGTTGATTTTCTTCACGGTTTTTAGTCTATTATTGGCTTGAGTTATTTAGCTTATCTTGTTATCATTTGAGCCATGTTTTAGCACTTAGATATTGTCCATTAACTATATTAATTTTCTGAAAATTTTGATGCTTAAAATCGGCATAGATCTATCATTATCAAAATCGGATTATGATTGACTTATCTCTTCGATTTTGCATCTTTTTGTTATGCTCAAAATTTACCTATTAAATTGCTGAATGTTGCTTTTGTTTTAGCTTATGAATTCACCTATTATATGCTGTTAATTGAATGCACGAAATTGGTTTATAAGAATTTAGCAAAAGCATGATTTAAATTAGCAAAATTGAGCTAAACATTACATGAAAATTCTACTATGTTTGAATTGCAATTTCAACATGTTATTTTGATTTAATTGGTGATCTAAATTTTATTACTTGCTGTTTTTATAGTTAATTAGTTGTTATTAATATTATTCTAAGTGATCTTAGATAAAAGACGATAACTTGGTTAAATGTTATTGAAAATTTGTGGTGATTAGTGTTTATTGAAATATTCACTTCTATAGTTAGGTTGCTAAGTATTAATTAAAATTGTTAAGTTGATAACCTATTTGAGCATGTTTCTCATTTTCCTTTTGTCTAAGCTAAGATTATTCCTTAGTGCCTAAAATTACCTAAGACATTAAGAAGATAAACATCTCACTAATTTAGGAAAAATTAACTTAGACAAGAATTTGAATTTAATTAAAACACTTAACTATGACTAATCGAAGTGGATTCAATCGTGATCCACCACACCTTGAATCAAATCGGGCTAGGGATACTCCCCCACCTGAAAACACACGTCACGAAGGTGAAACTAGCGCACAAAGAGGCATGCAAGGATAAATCGATGCCTTAACAAGCCTAGTTAACAACCTTGCACAACAAGTCCAATCACTTATCACAAATCCTCCCCGTAGAGAACCCCATGATCGAGTTCCTTCTCAAGAGACCTCCTCTATGGTTATACTCAAGTGTCCTAGATGTCGAAATCCTTTGCCCCAACCCTTAGAGGAAAAATAATGGGTTGAACCCCAAAGAAGGAGACCTCACTATTATGGATCGGAGGATGAAGATTGGGCCGAAGACGATGAAGAGTATCGCCCAAATCGTCCTAGGGACAACGACGACCTCCGAAATGTTAAAATGTCAATTCCCCCTTTTAATGGAACATGTGATGGGCACACTTACCTAGATTGGATTGATAAGGTAGAGAGAGTTTTCGAGTGCCATGATTACTCCGAGCGAGTAAAGATCCAATTAGCCTCTCTTGAACTAACGGGCCACGCAGCACTGTGGTGGTCCAACCTTAAAAACCAAAGAATGCGAACATTAGGATACCCCGTATCAACCTGGAATTTCATGAAAGAAATAATGTACAAGAGGTTCGTTCCCTGACATTACAAACACGAACTCTTCCATCAACTTCACAACCTTAAACAAAACTCTCTCTCGGTTGATGAGTATCTCACGAAATTTGAGACTCTCAATATGCGTTGTGCTATTGATGAGCCCGAAGAACAAATCATCACAAGATTCATCTGAGGGTTGAACCGTGATATAGGGGACGCGGTTGAAGTTCAACAATTAGAGGCCATGGACATGGTCATTCAACTTGCCCTTACGGTGGAAAGACAACTCAAAAGAAAGCGTAAAACCAATTTTCCGACTAAATTTCAACCTAGGCACTTGGATCAAGATAAACCTAAGCCTCCTTGGAAGAACGAAGAGAAAAGTCTAATTAACCGTAATTGGCCACCTAAAGCCCCTTTCAACCAAAACAAGCCCCCTCCTACGGATAAAAATCAAGCGAACACCTCTAAAGGACAAAGAGCTCGTGATGTCCAATGGTACAAGTGTTTAGGCAAGGGATATTACGCAAATGAATGCTCTAACCATCGAGTGATGGTTATTAAGGAGTCGACTAGAGAATGGGAAAGTGAGAACGACGAAGGTCAATACCTCAAAAAGGAAGAATAAGAAGAGGTAGAGAACGAGAGTGAGCACGAGTCGGACGAATGTGCTGCTCAAGATGGACCTCTTTTGATGGTCATTAGGAGAGCCCTCGTATCTAAAAATGTAAAAGAGGACTGCCAACGTGAAAACATTTTCCAAAGTTGGTGTGCAGTCAAAGATAAAGTTTGTTTCGTGATTATAGATAGTGGAAGTTGCGTTAACGTGGCTTCTCAAGACATGATTAGCAAGCTTGGACTGGAGATGACTAGTCACCCTAAGCCATATAAGTTACGATGGTTGGACGATAGGGATGACTTCAAAGTGACCAAACAAGTGACTGTCAATTTTGCTATTGGAAAATATAAAGATTCGGTTACTTGCGATGTCGTACCGATGAAAGCAAGTCATATTTTGTTAGGACGACCATGGCTTTATGACCGTAGGGTACATTATGATGGGTACCTTAACAACTATAGTCTGAAATTCGGTGGTAGAAATATTAAATTACTTCTTATGACCCCTGAACAGATTGCACATGACGATGCGGTTAGGAAGGAGGAAAAGGTCAAGGAAAATCTTTTCTTAACAAAAAAAGATTGAGAGCGGCAGTCACGAAGGGAAAGACTGTGATTCTAGTTTTATTTCGTGACCGTGTTATGGAGTTAGGCGAAATACCTTTACTGGTCCAAAAGCTCCTTAAGACCTACCAAAATATCTTCCCTGAAGAACTACCACCCGGATTACCACCAATACGAGGAATAGAACACTAAATTGACCTCCAGCCTGGAGCTATGTTACCTAACCAACCGGCCTATAGGATGAGGCCTGAGGAAGCGAAAGAACTACAAGTTCAAGAGTTATTGGAAAAAGTTACATTCGGGAGTCAATGAGCCTTTGTGCCATACCTACACTATTGGTACCAAAGAAAGATGGCTCTATGCGAATGTGTGTTGAGTAGAGCATCCATATTCTCTAAAGTAGACTTGAAGAGCAGATATCACCAAATACGAATGAAAGAAGGTGATGAATTGAAAACCGCCTTCAAAATAAAATACGGATTGTTTAAGTGGATGGTTATGCCATTCGGTCTTACCAATGCCCCGAGCACCTTCATGAGGTTAATGCACCATGTTCTTAAGGATCTCCTTGGGAAGTTTGTTGTTGTATACTTCGATGACATCTTGGTGTATAACCCCGACCTTCCACAACATGTCAACCATCTCGGGATACTTTTTCAAACTCTCCGTTGAGCTAAATTGTTTGGGAATTTGGGTAAATGCTCCTTTGGACAAGAAAAGGTTTACTTTTTGGGCTTCATAATCTCTAAGGATGGCTTGGAAGCGGATAAAGACAAGGTTAAAGCCATCAAGGAGTGGCCCACTCCTAATAGTATCACTGAAGTCCGTAGCTTTCACGGATTAGCCTCTTTTTATAGGAGGTTCATTAAAGACTTCAGTTCCTTAGTCGCTCCTATTACGGACCTCACCAAGAAAGGAGTAGACTTTAATTGGACACCGGCATGCCAAAGTAGCTTCGACTTAATAAAAGAAAAACTTTGTCAGTCACCAGTTTTGGCACTTCTCAATTTCAATAAAATTTTTGAAATCAATAGTGATGCCTCCGGAATTGGCATTGGAGCTGTATTAATGCAAGATGGCAAGCCTCTTGCTTATTTTAGTGAAAAATTGAAAGGAGCTGCTTTGAACTTGTAATATCCGTCTGTACGGAATATTAATATTTTAATATATATAGCATTTTTATAAATATGTCAAATCAAGCCCGTTTTACGAAAAGAAAGCATCATTTCGATCATAACGATTAATAGGAATTTTAAGAAATTTACGGGATTTTTCGGAGTAATAACGCTATATTTCGAGAAATTACGTTTCTCGTAATATAAAGGACGTTTTAGTAAAAAATAGTAAACGTGGTCCGATTTGCGAACGGACAGTTTTAAAAGAACCCTAATAATAAGTTGGATTTATTGGTGAAATAAGGAGATTTGGAGAAAACGAATCGCCGGTTAATTAATGAAACGAAGGACGAAACAAATAGAAAATCAAAGGAAGGGCAAAAATGTAATTTGCAAAGTCAATTTTTTTTATTAAAAACAACTTTCTTCTTCTTCTCCACGCAACTTCTCCTCTTCCCTGCAATTTCATTTCTCCTCTGGCGATTCTCACGGCTTCTCTCCATTCCGTCGACGATTCCTCCTCCGTTCGTTGTCCATCATTTACGTTTTCTCCTCCTCTCACAACCCTAGGTATGAATCTATGGTTTTAGGGCGTTGTATTTCGATTTTCGCAAAGTATAACAATTAAGGTTTCATTTAGGTTTTGTTAGAAATCGCTATTTATAGTCCGAAATTGATAGGTTTGCCGTAATTAAGGATATAGTGAATATATTGAACGTTATTGGACAAAGTTAGAGGGATTTGTGAGAAACGTTAAAATTGAGGGATTTTTAGGTTTTTGGGAAAAACTCGTTAATTGTGATTTTAAACTATCAAGCGTTAATTGTTGTTCGAATACTTCGATTAGTTAAGATAAAGCTTTAGGAAATTTCCTTAGTTAAGGTTTTGTTGAATTCGGACGATTAGAAGTTTAAACGCGAGGTATTGATAATCGTTGTGTTTTGCCTCAGACAAACAACGCTCGTGGACGGAGCTTGAGCTGCTTTGGACACGAGGTAAGTTCTCGTGATCTTCTCTGGCCGATTGTCCTACACCGTACGTCGAGGTCGTCTTGAGGAGTTTTGATGATGTGCTCATTTTATTTGCTTAGATGGGTAGTTAGGTTTAATTGTTTTATAGATTATGTTCCTTATAGTCTTGACGGTACACATGTTGCTTGTTTACGTTGATATGAACTGTTCACGTATCACGTGTTTTAAATTATGCATAGAAAAATGAATTTCCGCATAATGTTTTTAAGAGAATGGCGATGCGGCCTGGAGAGGGGCTATTGATCTATTGTGTAGGCACGCAGGGGTCTGTCACAATACCGCATCTAACACGTACTCATACAGTTATAGGTCATGCGAGGTGGGGCTCAGGCATGGCTGTACGTGTTGTAAGCGTGTACCCCCCTCCTCTAGCTGGAAAGAGTAGTCCGACCGCTGGATGTGCTCTCTCTGGTTAGGGGGTTGAGATCCGGTGACAACCAGAGTAAAGATAATGAAAATTATGCATGATTACGAACTCATACGCACAACATGCATTGCATTTTCGTAGAACTTGCTGAGATTTTTATCTCATAGGTGTCTGTATGGTGTAGGTGACTACGAGAAAACAGGTGAGGACGAGATCCCTCCACCTGAGGAGTGATGCAGTTGACGGAGGATGGCTTGCGGTGGTGTGTTGCGCAGTCGAGGCTTACCTGACCCGTGGGGATGTATGTATAGGTTTTGGGGTTATTGGGATCGTCTGGGCTGATGGTTGTATAGACATTTTAGGTTGTTTGGGTCTGGACAGGTTTACGTATTGATGTTTTGAAATTGATTTTATGATCTTTCGTTCGATTTCAAAACAAGAGGATTTGTTTAGGTTTTAAACGTATCCACGCGAATTGTTTTTATGAAAATAGGCTATGTTTTACGGGAGTTTTAAGTTGTTATTACGGGTGATTGAAGAAGTGAGGAATGGGTGAGATTTTGAGTGAGTATGTTTGAGAGTATATTTGATGTTGTGTTGTGTTGATGAAATGGTAAAGGCGTATAGAGAAACAGGAAAAAAAAAAAAGAAGGAAGAGAAATAGAGAAGAAGTAAAGGAAAGAATAAGGAAGGGAGGCAGTGAGGGTGGCGATTGATCGCCTGAGGAGGGGATCAATCGCCCCTCTTGAATCGCCACTCCCTGGAAATCCAGGGAGTGTGGCGATCAATCGCCACAAACTGTGGCGATTGATAGCCACCGGCATTTTGGCAACAAGCGAGCAATCGCCTGTTGCAATCGCCCCTGTTTATATAGGATGAATTATCATTTTTGCCCCTCGACCGATGCTCAATGGTTTTAATTGTTTCTTTTAAAATGTTTTTAATTGTTTTACATATTTGTTTTAATTGTTTTTAAGACATTGTTTTAAGTTTTATTTCCGCTTGAACGTTAAGTTTAAAGTTTTAAAATAAAATGAAAAATTTATACGGGAAATAGGGGTACAGTGTTAGGGTCGTCACATTTTATGGTATCAGAGCCCCTGGGTTTTAAAATCGGTTCTGTAGACTGCTCGACTGCACAGCCACTACGCGGACATTCTTCATCAACTGTAAGTATGTTTATAGCTTTAATTGATTTCTAGTTTCTTAGAATATTTGTTTTAACTTATATAGGAGTTTACAAAAAATGGTGCGTCGAGAAAATGACCGAGACGACCGAGATGATACAATAGACACCCTCAAGGATTTTATTGCCCAGCAGTCTCAGCATATGGAGCGACAGGCTCAATAGATGGAGAGACAGTCCCAACAACTGGGCACTTTAATTGACCGCGAGGGCGTTAGAGCTCGAGAGACGGCAACTCCTGGCAATAAGGGGATGGAGAGATTCCAGAAGCTCCAACCTCCTATACTTAATGGACAATCTACGGATCCCGTTTCAGCCGAGGAGTGGATTCGTACTATGGAGGATATGTTGGCCTATGCTAGCATTGAAGACGGAGAAAAGGTAGCGTTGGTGACTTACCACCTAGCGTTAGATGCTCGGTTTTGGTGGGATTCTATCAAGGCTACCACGGACGTGACTATTATGAGCTGGGAAAGATTCAGAGAGTTTTTTTATGACAAGTATTTCAGCCATACCGTACGAGAGGCGAAGATGGTTGAATTTATGCAGTTGCGGCAGGTTAGTTCTATTGCCGAGTATGTGAGGAAGTTCGAAGCCCTTTCTCGATTCGCACCACGTCAGGTCAGCGTTAACGAGGACAAGGTACGCAGATTTTTGCAAGGGCTTACCCAGGAGTTTCGGATGCGCCTTACTATATCAGGGGTACGAAATGTATCATATGATGAGATTGTGGCCAGAGCTCTTGATATTGAGGTGGTTGATCAGAGTTCTATCAAACCAAGGGAACCAACTAAGGGCTACTTTCGAGAGATTCACCCTCAGATCAGGAATAAGGGCTGGCAACCGAGAGCACAGCCTCAGCAATAACAACAGAGGGGAGTTAAGAGACCTTTTGAAGGAGGCAACGATCGAGGCAAAGCGAAACAAGTACAGGTGGCTTCACAGATGCCTTGGTGCCCCAAGTGCCAGAGGGAGCACAGTGGAGAGTGCCGAGTGGGCACTAATAAATGTTATAGATGTGGAGAAGTCGGCCATTTTGTCAGAGACTTCCCGAAGCAGGGTCGAGATCAGTCAAGCAGTGATCAGAGGAGGATTATGTTGAGGATCTTCGCATTTATAGAGCCTGGGGATGTCGACGATGAGGCTCATCCTTCCGTGATAGCGGGTACTATTCTGATTATGGGTACCGCAGTATTTACTTTGATGGATACCGGAGCTACACACTCATTCATATCGACTGCATGCATGACTAGATTGGGGTTAGAGTCTGAGTTAGCTGGGGTTGAGTATAGAGTGATGCTGCCTTCAGGAGAGCATATGCAGTCAGAACGTATTCTCCAGGGCAACGTCATCTCAGTGGGAGATATTATCCTTTTATGCTCGTTTGATAGTTATGAGCATAGAGCGGTATGATCTTATTTTAGGGATGGACTGGCTTGCACAGCATTTCGCCACCATCGACTGTCGATCTGGGATTGTGACCTTTCGACCCCCGAGTAAAGCCGAGTTTTCTTATCAGGCGATGAACCGATTGAGTGGATCACCTATTTCTTATTCCATGAAGGTCAACGAGCAGTTTAAAGGTATGTGCTCTATTTATTTGGCCTCAGTATTTGATATTCAGTTACTCAGCGAAGTAAAGCTGAGTGACATTCCTATAGTCAGAGAGTTCTCTGAGATATTCCTTGATGATCTTCCCAGGTTACCGCCAGACCGGGAGATTGAGTTTACCATTGATGTATATCCAAATGCCGCGCCAAGGTTTAAGAACCCAAATCGGTTGGCACAAGCCGAGTTAAAAGAGCTGAAGACTCAGCTTGACGAGCTGTTAGAAAAGGGTTTTATTCGACCCAACGTTTCACCCTACGGTGCGCCCGTTCTGTTTGTCAAGAAGAAAGACGGGACCCTCAGGATGTGCATCGATTATAGAGAATTGAACAAATTGACGGTGAAGAATAAGTATCCGTTGCCCCGGATCGATGACTTATTTGATCAACTGCAGGGTGCCCGAGTCTTTTCCAGGATTGACCTACGCTTGGGTTACTATCAGTTGAAAGTCCGGAAGGAAGATATTCAGAAGACAGCGTTCTGAACGAGGTATGGGCATTATGAGTTCCTAGTTATGTCATTTGGACTTACTAATGCCCCTGCAGCGTTTATGGACTTGATGAACCGAGTCTTCAGGGAGTACTTGGATCAGTTTATTGTTGTTTTCATCGATGACATATTAATCTATTCAAAGACGAAGGAAGAACACGAGGAACACTTGAGAATAGTTCTGAGGATTCTATGCCGGCACCAGTTGTATCCGAAGTTCTCTAAGTGTGAGTTTTGGCTCAATAGGGTAAGTTTCCTTGGCCATATTATATTGCAGGATGGAGTTTCTGTGGATCCGAGCAAAATTCAGGTGGTCAGAGATTGGCCACAGCCGAAGAACGTTCGTGAGGTGCGTGGATTTCTCGGATTAGCTGGTTATTACCGGAAGTTTATAGAGGGATTTTCGAAGATCACACTTCCTCTTTCAAGATTGACTCGGAAGAACGAGAGATTTATATGGTCGGCTGCTTGTGACAGCAGTTTTATGGAGTTAAAGTAGAGATTGACCACCGCTCCAGTATTGGTGCTACCTGTTGAAGGTGACAAGTATAGCATTTATTGTGATGCGTCTGGAGTTGGACTCGGTGGTGTATTGATGCAGGAGGGGAGAGTTATTGCTTATGCTTCTCGGCAGCTGAAGCCGTACGAGCAGAATTACCCTACGCATGACCTTGAGTTAGCAGATGTGGTCTTCGCATTGAAGATATGGAGACATTATTTATATGGGCAGCAGTGCGAGATATTTTCCGACCACAAGAGCCTGAAGTATTTGTTTACGCAGAAGGAGCTGAATATGCGACAGAGACGATGGCTCGAGTTCGTCAAAGACTACGATTTTGATATCAAGTACCATCCAGGAAAGGCGAACAAGGTTGCTGATGCCTTGAGTAGAGTGCCTTCTACGAGTCAGCCTTCACTAGCAGCGATGTCAGTTACGCTGCGGTCTGAGATTGAGAGGTTCGATGTGGAGATAGTGGCAGAGTTGTCCAGTATGCTCACCAACATTTCTCTCAGACCAACTATTCTGGATAGGATACGCGAAGCTCAGCAAAATGATACGGAGTGTGAGGAGCTTCGATCGAGTATGACGTTGGGTAACTCGTCAGATTTTCACTTATCAGATGATGGTATTCTGAAGTTCAGGCATAGGTGGTCTGTGCCTAACGATGAGGAGCTGAAGAAGGAGATCTTGGCTGAGGCACATTCTTCGGCATATTCTGTGCACCCGAGAAGTACTAAGATGTACCGGGATTTGAAGCAACATTTCTGGTGGCCAAATATGAAAAGAGAGGTCGCTAAGTACGTTGAAACCAGTCTAGTCTGTCAACAGGTGAAAGTAGAGCACCTGAGGCCGGCCGGAACATTACAGCCACTGCCTATCTAGGAGTAGAAATGGGTGCAGATCTCCATGGACTTTATTGTGGGGCTCCCGAGGACGACGAAGGGCCATGATGGTGTTTGGGTGATCGTGGACCGATTGACAAAGTCGGCCCACTTCTTATCTGTGAAGATGGCATCTTCTATGGACCAGCTCGCCGAGCTTTACGTGCAGGAGATTGTTAGACTGCATGGAGTGCCAGTTTCTATAGTCTCAGATCGTGATCCGAGATTTACGTCGAAGTTCTGGAAGAGCCTGCATAAAGCTATGAGGACTCAGCTTAATTTCAGCACGGCATTTCATCCTCAGACTGATGGGCAGACAGAGAGGACTAATCAGATTCTTGAGGATATGCTCAGAGCCTGTGTGCTGAAGTTTCAGGGCTCGTATAGCCGATATTTACCTTTAATTGAGTTCTCATACAACAACAGCTTCCAGGCTACGATTGGCATGGCTCCGTATGAGGCCCTGTATGGTCGGAAGTATAGGTCTCCGTTATATTGGGACGAGGTTGGCGAGGCCAGCATCGTTGGTCCTGAGATTCTACAGCAAACGGCAGAGAAGATTGCCATTATCCGACAGCGTATTGAGGTAGCTTAGAGCAGACAGAAGAGCTATGCAGACACGAGACGGAAAGAGCTAGAGTTCGAAGAAGGTGATGAGGTGTATCTTAAAGTTTCTCCGTTTAAAGGCGTCATGAGATTCAGAAGGAGGGGCAAGTTAAACCCTCGATATGTGGGGCCCTTTTCTATTCTAAAGAGGATCGGAAAGATGGCGTACAGATTAGAGCTTCTGGCTTCTATGGAGGGCATCCACGACGTATTTCATGTATCCATGCTTCGGAAATGTTTGCACGATCCGTCGCATATCGTGGAAGCTACAGAGATCGAGGTACAGCCTACCTTGACTTATGAGGAGAGGCCGGTGCGTATTTTGGAGACTTCCATCAAAGTTTTGCGCAACAAAGAGATTCCGCTAGTCAAAGTCTTATGGCGGAACCACGAGGTAGAAGAGGCTACTTGGGAGCGACAGCAGGATATGATGACTAAGTATCCTGAGTTGTTTGTATAAGCAAATTTTGAGGACAAAATTTTAAATAAGGTGGATGGATTGTAATATCCGGCTGTACGAAATATTAATATTTTAATATATGTGGCATTTTTATAAATATGTCAAATCAAGCCCGTTTTACAAAAAGAAAGCATCATTTCGATCATAACGATTAATAGGAATTTTAAGGAATTTACGGGATTTTTCGGAGTAATAACGCTATATTTCGAGAAATTACGTTTCTCGTAATATAAAGGACGTTTTAGTAAAAAATAGTAAACGTGGTCCGATTTGCGAACGGACAGTTTTAAAAGAACCCTAATAATAAGTTGGATTTATTGGTGAAATAAGGAGATTTGGAGAAAACGAATCGCCGGTTAATTAATGAAACGAAGGACGAAACAAATAGAAAATCAAAGGAAGGGCAAAAATGTAATTTGCAAAGTCAATTTTTTTTATTAAAAACAACTTTCTTCTTCTTCTCCACGCAACTTCTCCTCTTCCCTGCAATTTCATTTCTCCTCTGGCGATTCTCACGGCTTCTCTCCATTCCGTCGACGATTCCTCCTCCGTTCGTTGTCCATCATTTACGTTTTCTCCTCCTCTCACAACCCTAGGTATGAATCTATGGTTTTAGGGCGTTGTATTTCGATTTTCACGAAGTATAACAATTAGGGTTTTGTTTAGGTTTTGTTAGAAATCGCGATTTATAGTCTGAAATTGATAGGTTTGCCGTAATTAAGGATATAGTGAATATATTGAACGTTATTGGACAAAGTTAGAGGGATTTGTGAGAAACGTTAAAATTGAGGGATTTTTGGGTTTTTGAGAAAAACTCGTTAATTGTGATTTTAAACTATCGAGCGTTAATTGTTGTTTGAAAACTTCGATTAGTTAAGATAAAGCTTTAGGAAATTTCCTTAGTTAAGGTTTTGTTGAATTCGGACGATTAGAAGTTTAAACGCGAGGTATTGATAATCGTTGTGTTTTGCCTCAGACAAACAACGCTCGTGGACGGAGCTTGAGCTGCTTTGGACACGAGGTAAGTTCTCGTGATCTTCTCTGGCCGATTGTCCTACACCGTACGTCGAGGTCATCTTGAGGAGTTTTGATGATGTGCTCGGTTTATTTGCTTGGATGGGTAGTTAGGTTTAATTGTTTTATAGATTATGTTCCTTATAGTCTTGACGGTACACATGTTGCTTGTTTACGTTGATATGAACTGTTCACGCATCACGTGTTTTAAATTATGCATAGAAAAATGAATTTATGCACAATGTTTTTAAGAGAATGGCGATGCGGCCTGGAGAGGGGCTATTGATCTATTGTGTAGGCACGCAGGGGTCTGTCACAATACCGCATCTAACACGTACTCATACAGTTATAGGTCATGCGAGGTGGGGCTCAGGCATGGCTGTACGTGTTGTAAGCGTGTACCCCCCTCCTCTAGCTGGAAAGAGTAGTCCGACCACTGGATGTGCTCTCTCTGGTTAGGGGGTTGAGATCTCAGGTGACAACCAGAGTAAAGATAATGAAAATTATGCATGATTACGAACTCATACGCACAGCATGCATTGCATTTACGTAGAACTTGCTAAGATTTTTATCTCATAGGTGTCTGTATGGTGTAGGTGACTACGAGGAAACCGGTGAGGACGAGATCTCTCCACCTGAGGAGTGATGCAGTTGACGGAGGATGGCTTGCGGTGGTGTGTTGCGCAGTCGAAGCTTACCTGACCCGTGGGGATATATGTATAGGTTTTGGGGTTATTGGGATTGTCTGGGCTGATGGTTGTACCAGACATTTTAGGTTGTTTGGGTCTGGACAGGTTTACGTATTGATGTTTTGAAATTGGTTTTATGATCTTTCGTTCGATTTCAAAACAGGAGGATTTGTTTAGGTTTTAAACGTATCCACGCGAATTGTTTTTATGAAAATAGGCTATGTTTTACTTGAGTTTTAAGTTGTTATTACAGGTGATTGAAGAAGTGAGGAATGGGTGAGATTTTGAGTGAGTATGTTTGAGAGTATATTTGATGTTGTGTTGTGTTGATGAAATGGTAAAGGCGTATAGAGAACAGGAAAAAAAAAAGAAGGAAGAGAAATAGAGAAGAAGTAAAGGAAAGAATAAGGAAAGGAGGCAGTGAGGGTGGCGATTGATCGCCTGAGGAGGGGATCAATCGCCCCTCTTGGATCGCCACCGGCGTTTTGGCAACAGGCGAGCAATTGCCTGTTGCAATCACCTACGGGCGATTGATCGCCCCTTTATGGGCGATCAATCGCCTCTGTTTATATAGGATGAATTATCCTTTTTGCCCCTCGACCGATGCTCAATGGTTTTAATTGTTTCTTTAAAATATTTTTAATTGTTATACATATTTGTTTTAATTGTTTTTAAGACATTGTTTTAAGTTTTATTTCCGCTCGAACGTTAAGTTTAAAGTTTTAAAATAAAATGAAAAATTTATACGGGAAATAGGGGTACAGTGTTAGGGTCGTCACAGAACTATTCCACCTATGATAAGGAATTCTATGCCGTGATTAGAGCGATAAAACATTGGCAACACTACCTTCTTTCAAAAGAGTTTGTGATTCATTCCGACCATCAATCACTCAAGCACATTAAGAGCCAACACAAACTCAACAAGAGACACGCGAAATGGGTGGAATTCTTGGAAAGATTTCCATACATTTTGAAATACTTGAAAGGGTCTGACAATACAGTTGCCGACACTCTCTCACGAAGACATATCCTCTTGGCGGAGTTAAGCGTTAGATTTTTTAGATTTGAGTGGATCAAGACTTTATATGAATCTGATAAAGATTTTGGAATGCCTTATCAAGATTGTCGAAATAAGGCTGAAGGAGGATATAGTCTTGTAGATGGATTTTTACTTAAGAATGTGAAGTTGTGTATTCCCGAATACAGTCTAAGAAAATGCCTTCTTAAAGAGGCTCATAGAGGAGGATTGTCTAGACATTTTGGAGAAAAGAAAACCCTAGAGCTGCTGAAGGAAAGATTTTATTGGCCTCACATGATGAAAGACGTGCACCACTATGTTGAGCAATGCATTGTTTGTAAAAAGGCCAAAAGCAAAGTTCTACCCCAAGGACTTTACCTGCCATTACCAATTACTACACACCCTTGGGTAGAAATTAACATGAATTTTGTTTTAGGGTTACCACGGACGGGATGCAACAAGAATTCTATTCTAGTGGTTGTGGATAGATTCTCCAAAATGGCGCATTTTATCGCCTGCAATAAAACCGACGACTCTGCTGTTATAGCCGATCTATTCTTCAAGGAGATAGTTAGACTCCATGGAGTGCCTCAATCTATTGTGTCCAATCGTGATACCAAGTTCTTGGGCACTTTTTGGAAAACTCTATGGAAGAAATTGTGGACTACGCTATGTTTTAGCACATCTTTCCATCCCCAAACGGACGGCCAAACGGAAGGGGTCAATAGGACCTTGGGAACCCTTCTCCGAAGTTTCGTGGGTAAAACTCTCACCAATTGGGACATAGTACTACCCTAAGTTGAATTCGGTTACAACCGAAGCCTTCACTCCACCACCCAGCAAACGCCCTTTGAGGTAGTCTATGGATTTAATCCGAACACACCCCTGACACTTATCCCCATTCCAACCCAAGAACTAATAAACCCTTCGGGAGCTAATAAAGCGGAGCAAATGAAGAAGTTATATGAGAAAGTTCGCCAAACAATTGAGAAAAGTAACGCCAATTATGCTAAGCATGCAAATAAAGGACGAAAAGAGGTAATTTTTGATGTTGGAGATTTGGTGTGGCTACACCTTAGGAAGGAACGATTTCTCGCCAAAAGACGCTCCAAACTGTTGCCTAGAGCTGAAGGCCCCTTTAAAATTTTAGAACGCATCAATAACAATGCTTACAAATTGGAGTTACTCGGCGATTATGGAGTATCATCTACCTTCAATGTGCAAGATTTGTCCCCTTACATTGGAGAATTGGGACATGAAGAGGAGGCTGAGCTAACGGATTTGAGGTCAAATCCCCAGCTACCCAGAGGGGATGACATGCCTCGGAGGCCAGTCACAAGATCACAAAGTCGGGCACAAAATTTAATCACTCAATGTTCTAATGAATTGTCTTTTTTCGCAAGTTTTGATCCCATCATGGACTTCACTTGGTAGCCGACATTGGAAGATGTGCAGAAGCCTTGTCATGTCACTCATTGGAGCATACACACGGAGCATTCTGGCAGCCCTATGGGAATTTGTCTTCCTAGATCATTAAATGTGTAATTTTAATTTCAAACTTATTTGGCATACATTCGCCTTTATTGTATGGATTTATAATTGCATTGCACGCATTAGATTGTGTGGTTAGGATTAGATGTATGATGGTGGATTTGGGTTGAAGAAATTCAACTCAAAATCAAGTCTCAAGGAAAAGCCTCAACAAAATCAAGCCCAAATGAAGACTTGGTCCAAAGAAGAGCCGACATCTAAAAGTATAATTTTACAGGTACATGAGTTGGTGGCAACATGGATTCAAGACTTGGACAATTTTTGGCCCTTGATGCATTTTTGGCTCGGCCTTCATCCAAGATGTACACTTGGCGCACGAGTAGGCAGGAAGCAGCAGACGCGGGCAAGCTGGTGAGGGGCGCGGGCAGCTGGAGAGGATTGGTGACTTGGCGCGTGCGGGCCATCGAATTGCACCTACCTGGTTGCTGGCGATGGCGCATTGCCGAGATCCAGTTGGCGCGCGCAGATTGGCTGCTCATGCGCGCCTCGGCTTCACATCTCCTTGCCATCCGATTTTCTTCTAATCAAAGGCCACAATTTTTCCACCAAACCTAATCCACTTTAGGTTGCCTATTTAAGCATTGCATTGGTGTGTGTAAAATACTTTTTCCAAATTTATAAAACTACTATTTCCCTATCCAAGGTGGTGATGCTTTGGTGTTTTTCCTTGGTTCCTTGAACCAATTGGAGTAGCTCTCCATTGCTAGCCTAGCTTGGGTTGCTAGGTTAGCTCTTAACTATTCCCTCGCCTTCTCTATTGGGAGTTGGAGTTGAAGACGGAAACCTAGGCCCTAGGTGGTCGATTTTTCTACGGGAAAATCGTTTGTTCAAAGAGCCTAACGTAGGATAGCTCTTTGAACCCGCCAAAGGTATTTCCATTTACTACTTGCCATCACTTTTCACACACATTCATCTCTTATCTTCGGCCATACACATTTCCACACACTTCACTTCATTTTTCTCTTCATCTCCTTTAATCATTCTTCACGGATTGCACCCACATTTTCACCTTCATCTTCATCTAATTTCTTCTACGTTTAGTGCTATTTTTCTCAAGTGGTAATCGGCCATATTTACCCCTCTTCACTTCCTTCATTTATTTGGATTTTTTTGGTTCCATTGCTACTCTTTATTTCTCTTGGATTTGAGCACACTTCACCCGAGCACATCTTGAAAATCTTTGTGGGTTACACGGACCCCCTTTATAGGGGATCCCGTGTCAAGTTTAGTAGAATTCTGACCCCGAAATGGAGATCTATATTCCTTCCAAGCTATCCCAAAGGTAAGCAAGATGCCGATTGTGTCTTCGTCAATAGCACGACAGTTGATGAGAAATGGTTGAGTGGGTTACCTCGCAAGTGTAATTGATGTACGAGAGAAAGGCATACTAAAACTCCAAGACGTTCCTTTAGCTCGAGAGTTTCCTGAGGTATTCTTGGACGACCTACCAGGGTTACCGTGTAACGCCCCGAGTTATCTGAACCCGGCTCGTCACACAATGCCCATATATGACTAAGATTTCTACTATATATATTTTTTTTAAAAAAATAAACTTTAAAAACATTTAAATATTTGCAGCGGAAATTATTTGAATCACAACGAAGTTATACAAAACTACGAAATGCTGTTGAATGGTTAAGAAACAATCGGCAATTTGAAAATTCTAGTTTAAACAGCGAAGTACCAGGGAAGTCGTAGTAGTCAAACACATCTGCCGATTGATAAAGTCAACGGAAGAAGCAGAAAACAACCAAAATAGGAGACTCCTGCCGATGGCGTCAGTCGAATGAGAAATAAAGGACATCTCTCGGTAGACTGCATCTACCGGTGACTAAACGACAAAACGCACTCAACATCTTCCGATGACGTCAGCACGCATCTGCCGATGAGTATACCGAGACATCATCCGATGGACTTAGACTCTACATCTTCCGATGACGTCAGCTCGTATCTGCCGATCACTAAACATCAACGTTGTACCCACTCATACCGATAGGGCAAATCCTACATCTTCCGATGACTATTCCTACGACATCTTCCGATAGACAACAACAACATCCACCGATAGACATCGTCTACCGGTAGAAAACAGAATACATTTCAACTACTCCTCACTGTACTAACACAACACTAGTTACAGAAAGGAATTCGTTTGCTTTTCCGAGACCATTCAGAAATAGCTCAACCATGGCATTTACCAAAATCCAGTAATAAACATTTAAAACTCAACAGATTACTGTTAACCGAAGAAAAATCTCAAAACGTGTTCAAAGTATTGAAACCACTACTGTTATGGAGACTTAATATTTCTAAGTTTAAACACTTTCAACTAAACCTTCTCACCAACAGACATCAGTTAAGCCGCCCCATCAGCTGCCAAATTGTTACAAAGATGCACTCCACAACCAGCCTAGTCCTCGGCAGACTTAGTAAACACACCTACTATCACTTCTTCACCTACATCACAAAACTCATCTATTAGCCTAATGCTAAGTAAGTAAAGCAATCAAGAAATGAAACAACAAAATATAAATTCCTAATATGCAATTTCTACTTTCTCAACTCAGTTGTTCATGCTTCGTTTCTGTTCAGATCCCCCTGTGAAATTGGGAGTTGGATCAACTCTCCCAAAGTGCATACATCCCTGTCTCATTAAGGGGCGGATTAATTCCCTTAACAGTGAAACTGATTCCTCTGTTCAGATCCCCCTGTGAAATTGAGAGTTGGATCAACTCTCCCAAAGTGCATACATCCCTGTCTCATTAAGGGGCGGATTAGTTCCCTTAACAGTGAAACTGATTCTCATGACTGTTTCAATATGTTCAATCCTTACCATGCCAATCATGCTTTCAGATTCATTTTCGTATGTTTTTTAAAAAAAATGATGCATAGAATACAAATACACACAAATAATCATAATCCTAACGTTTTGTGATGTAGGCCCGAAAGCACAAGCAAACTTCACTTACCTGGCCTCCTGGAAAAACTTGGTTGCAAGCTACTTCGGATATTACTCAAACCTAAAACCATAGACAAAGCAAACATTAAGTTTCTTCTAATCTTCATTCTAAACCACTAGAAATCTAAGGGAAACTGATTTGGGAACTCTAGTCATGGTGCATTCCCGATTTCAACTCATAAACCGAAACTAGCACTCGCATACCGCATTCTCAAAACTTCATTTATCAACCCTCCTACCAACGATAGTTATAATGTAGCAAGAAATAGAAGCAAAACTCACCTAGTTCAGAGGAAATCGCTGGAAGAATCGAAGAGGATCTCCTATCGCGCTCTGCTAAGCTGAGGGGCTGAAGGTGGAAGAGGAAATGAAATGAAACAGTGGCGGCTACTTCATTAACACTTCCCTTAAATACGTTATCCATTTCTTCCAAATTGCTAATTACTCTTTTGTCCTTGCATAGTTATTAATTAACTCTATCACTTTCTTTCCAAAATTTACACAACAGCTAATACATCCTATGGGATAATTTAAATGTGGCTTAATAGAACCGAGTGTTACAATCTACCATCCTTAAAGAAATTTTGTCCTCAAAATTTAGTATCTGAATAATTCTAGATACTGGTCCATCATGTCTTGCTGGCGCTCCCAGGTTGTCTCCTCCATGTTCTGATTGTGCCATAAGACTTTCACTAGTGGAACTTCCTTGTTGCGCAATACCTTCACCGCATAGTCCAAGATCCTTACAGGTTTCTCCTCATATGCAAGAGTAGGAAGAACCTCGATGTCCTGCTGTTCCACAATCTGATATGGATCTCTTACACACTTCTTTAACATAGAAACATGGAACACATTGTGGATTCCTTCCATAGAAGTTGGTAGTTGCAACTGGTAAGCTGCTCTCCCAACTCTCTTTTGAATAGCGAATGGTCCAATGAATCTGGGGTTCAACTTTCCTCTCTTTCCAAATCTCACAACTCCTTTGAATGGTGACACCTTAAGAAAGACTTCATCACCAATCACAAATTCCAATTCTCTACGCCTGCAATCTGCATAACTCTTCTGCCGACTCTGAGCTGCCAAAATTCTCTGTCGGATGAGGGTAACCTTCTCAACAGTTTGTTGCACAATTTCAGGACCAAGCAACTGTGCTTCTCCAACTTCATCCCAGTACAAAGGTGATCTGCACTTTCGCCCATACAATGCTTCATATGGTGCCATTCCTATTGTTGCCTGGAAACTGTTATTATAAGAGAATTCTACTAGGGATAGGTACATGCTCCAGGAGCCTTGAAAATCCAATACACATGCACGGAGCATATCTTCCAATGTTTGAATAGTCCTTTCCGATTGTCCGTCTGTTTGTGGGTGGAAAGCTGTGCTAAAACTAAGCTGTGTTCCCATAGCCTTGTGCAAACTTTTCCAAAACTTAGATGTGAACCTGGAGTCTCGGTCTGAAACTATAGAACTTGAAACTCCATGCAATCTGACAATCTCTTGCATATACAATTCGACAAGCTGATCCATTGAGTAAGTTGTCTTGATTGGCAGAAAATGAGCAGATTTGGTTAGACGGTCAACTATAACCCAAATTGCATCGTGTCCCTTTGCTGTTCTAGGTAATCCAACAACAAAATCCATTGTTATTTGCTCCCATTTCCATTTAGGGACTAGTAAGGGTTGCAATGCTCCTGAGGGTCTCTGATGCTCGGCCTTAATCTGCTGACAGCACAAACACGATCCTACATATTCTGCCACACTTCTCTTCATGCCTGGCCACCAATAATGTTGTTTAAGATCCTTATACATCTTTGTACTCCCAGGGTGGACAGAAAATCTGGAAGAATGCGCTTCAGAAAGAATCTCATCCCGAAGTTCCTTAATGGCAGGAATAAACCATCTACTTCTAAACTTAAGGATCCCATCAACAGAATAGTTAAAATTCGATTTGTCCGTAGAATCCATGCTTGACTTGTACTTGTTACACTCAACATCATTCGTCTGAGCTTTCTTTATTTTTTCAAGAATGGTAGGCTTTAAGGTTATGGCTGAAAGTATAGCTGACACACTGGATACTGCTTCAAGATCAAACTTTTGGAATTCTGACTCTAAAGCTAATGGCATACTGAAATTTATAGCTGGGGTTGATGTTGTTACTCTACTCAAGGCGTCAGCCACTACATTTGCCTTGCCGGGATGATATTTAATCTCGAAATCGTAGTCCTTGACAAATTCCAACCATCGTCGTTGCCTCATGTTTAGCTCCTTTTGTGTGAAAATATACTTCAGACTTTTATGATCTGAAAATATTTCACAAGGCTGTCCGTATAAGTAGTGCCTCCAAATCTTAAGTGCAAATACTACAGCAGCTAATTCTAAATCATGGGTAGGGTAATTCTTCTCATGAGTTTTCAACTGTCTAGAGGCATAAGCTATGACCTTACCATCTTGCATTAACACACATCCAAGACCAATCTTGGAAGCATCACAGTAAATACTAAATTTACCATCCTCAGTTGGAAGGGTTAAAATTGGAGCATTGGTTAGTTTCTGTTTCAAGATCGTGAAACTATGTTCACATTCATCCGTCCATATATACTTCACATTTTTCCTGGTTAACTTAGTAAGGGGTGTAGCAATCTTAGAAAATCCTTCGATGAACTTTCTGTAATACCCTGCTAGTCCAAGAAAACTTCCAATATCAGTAGCACTCTTCGGTTGGGGCCACTCCTTAATTGCTTGAACTTTTGCTGGATCAACAGATATGCCGTCCCCAGAGATGACATGTCCTAAAAAGTGGACTTGGTCCAACCAGAACTCACACTTAGAAAACTTGGCATAAAGTTGGTGCTGCCTTAGTAATCCTAATACCAAGCTCAAATGCCTTGCATGCTCATCCTTAGTTCTAGAATAGATTAGAATATCATCGATAAACACTATGACAAACTTATCCAAGTATTCATGAAACACTCTATTCATAAGATCCATGAAGGCTGCTGGTGCATTTGTCAAACCAAAAGACATAACCAAAAACTCATAATGTCCATACCTTGTGCGGAAGGAAGTCTTTGGGATATCTTCAGATCTTACCTTCAGTTGGTAATAACCGGATCTATGGTCAATCTTAGAGAAAACTCTTGCACCCATAAGCTGGTCAAATAAGTCATCAATCCTCGGCAAAGGGTACTTGTTCTTGATAGTTAACTTATTCAACTCTCTATAATCGATGCACATACGCATTGATCCATCTTTCTTTTTGACAAAAAGGACTGGTGCACCCCATGGTGAAAAGCTAGGGCGTATGAACCCTTTATCCAACAATTCCTCCAACTGTTTCTTTAATTCATTAAGTTCTGTTGGTGCTAGTCTATATGGATTCTTAGACACAGGCTCGGCTCCGGGGTAAACATCTACAACAAATTCAATTTCTCTATCTGGTGGCAAACCAGGGATGTAACGCCCGACATTTCGGCCAGGTGATTTTCTGACCATTCTCATTGTTACCCTTTATTTAACCTTTATGATTAAATTTAATGTTGAGGCAAATTCATTA
The DNA here is from genome assembly GCA_022432975.1 of Begonia masoniana. Classification (NCBI taxonomy): domain Eukaryota; kingdom Viridiplantae; phylum Streptophyta; class Magnoliopsida; order Cucurbitales; family Begoniaceae; genus Begonia; species Begonia masoniana. The sequence continues at coordinate 31,199,749 of CM039505.1, read as the reverse complement.
CAAGTTGAGTAAAACTAGGTTGAGTGGCAATTTTGTAATAAAGACTGAAGGATTAGGTATAAATAGAAAATGGAAACCTTAAATCTCATTTAAACCTCACTGCAGCCGACATTTCCTCTCGGCGACTCCCTTCTTCTCTGGAGCCTTCTTCCTCCCCAGCAACTGGTTTTTCAGCCTCCACTCCGATAACCCGCATTCTAGGTAAGATTTTGACAATGTAGATGCCGGGTAGTCATTTGGAACTCTGTTTTCAGTTGAACTTGTACTTTCGGGCTCTTCAATGGCTGAGTCAGTTGGTCATCGTTCTTTATCTTCATTTGGTAATGTCACCCTTAAATCGATTCTGGACCTTTTATATAACCGACCCCGTTTAATCGATAGCTATATCTAGCTGTTTCGGTTTTGGATTTCAGACTGCACAAAGAACCTTAGCTGTTAGATTCTAGGATGACTTTCGATTAGAACTTTTAGGACTTTATTTTAACTACTGTAATGTGGAATGTTTTAGGTGAAGAAGTTGAAGAGAAAGTGATTCAAGTTGCTAAGGATCCAGGTAAGTGAATGTACTAAGTTTCCGGCCAATAGGGCCCTACATCAAAGGACTATGTTAGATTTAGTGAACATTGTCTGCTATATGTTTGATGAAATGTCGATGGATATGGTTCGGTTATTCTCATGTACTCCCCTGTCTTAGTTCGATGATTAAGTGCATTTATGTTATGCATCATGTTTTACTTCTCAAGCATATGAAAATGTTTTGAAATATGTTTTCTCATGAATAAGGTAAGAAGATAAAACTTATGCAACGTGGTTAAGTGAGGGTTGGGGGTGGTTCGGCGTATGTCACAGTCCGCAGTAGGACATATGAATACGACCCGCAGTAGGGACCATGATCAAACTCACTGTCGAACCCCCTTTACCGGCACAAATCCTCCCTTAAACCACATAATGTAATGAAGAATATGAATGATGAAAGGAATGATGAATATGAGCATGTCTACGAATGATGATTATGAACAATGAATACGAGATACGATTATGAATGATGATTAAGATAAGTACATGAAAAGAAAAGACTTATGAGCATGTTTTTCTCCAAGTTATGCATTCATGAACTCATAATAGTTTGCATTCCTTACTAAGCCTTAGGCTTACAGTTACACCTTATGATGTAGGTGAAGAAATATCAGGTGAGGAATTCAAAGTTGATGAAAATGTCTAAGCTCGGTTGCTGGAGGTGATCAGTGTGAAATCTGTGGCTGGATGGCGATTATGACCCTCTGGTTTTACTCTTAAGGTTTTAATGATAACTATGAACATAAAAGTTTAAGTAGGATGATGTTACTTATGATTATGGAGCTTGAACTTGTCTAGCTTGAATACTGATTATGAGTATATTATAAGAATATAGAATGAGTGATTTTAACTAAGTCTTCCGCTGTATGAGTTTTAATGAATCTGTGGTTTATTCTGTTGGTGTCCCGGTATTAAGTTTGAAGTTATGATGTTTGTGCTGCCGGTAGACGAAATGTATTTGTCTATCGGAAGGTGTGAGTGTTATTATGGAGTTTAGAAATCGGTAGATGAAGTTTGCTTGTCTACCGGAAGAAGAAGATGATAGGTTAATGTTTAGTAGTCGGTAGATGAAAGTACTTGTCTATCGGCAGGAGATGTGTTATTTTGAAGTGTAGAAATCGACAGGAGGATTGTGATGGGAGTCGGGTAAGTCTGTCTTCCGGAGGACGTCATCGGAAGAGGAAAAGTATTTGTCTTCCGGCTGACGTCATCGGCAGACGATATGCCTAGAGATCGGCATGTGTAGTAGGTCAAAAGATACCGGAAGATGGAAATGTCATTCCGCCTTACCAGAAGATGTAGTGCCACGTCATCGGCAGATGATGTAAGTTAATCTACCAGAAGATGTAGTGCCACGTCATCGGCAGATGATGTGAGTTAGTCTATCGGAAGATGTAGTATAAATGCCATCGGCAGATGGAGTGCCACGTCATCGGCAGATGATGTGAGTTAATCTACCAGAAGATGTAGTGCCACGTCATCGGCAGATGATGTGAGTTAAATCGGAGATGTAGTATAAATGCCATCGGCAGATGTTGTGTGTTGCCCATCGGCAGATGGAGTGCCTTGTCATCGGTAGATAAGTCAGTCTTTTGTCGTTGTAATTGAGTGATGATTTAATTGGTCACGCGTGATGCACGTGACTGTCGGCAGATGCAAATATGTGTGCCTGCCGATAGATGTTTAATGAGTCATGAGAGATGCACGTGCTGACGGTAGAACAACTAGATGTTTGTCGTTTAGCGATCGGCAGGAGTGAAAGCTAAGCGGTTATTCAGCGAATTTAAGTTAAGATGAGATATGATATAAGTCTGAAAAAAAAAATATACTACGATTACAGAGGTATAAAAGTACGGATAAGTTTAAAGGAAAGTCATGACACGTGACGATCCTCCTCGGGTCGTTACAATTATGGTATCAAAGCTAAACCAGGTTCTAAAATCGGTTCTGTAGACTGCCTTCCAGCACAGATTGCCACCTGAGTACTCTCCAACAACTGTAAGTGTTTACGATTCTAGTGATGTCATTATGTTAAGATGTGTTTCTATTATTGTTTAGGAATCTCAAGATGGTAAGAGGTCAACAGAGGGAAGACAACGTGGATAGTACCACCGTTGCTCAGCTAATAGAATTAGTTAATCGCCAATCACGACAAATAGAGCAACTAGTGATTACTAGAGAAGAGCTTGGGAACTCCAGCTCTAATGTAACTCATGATCATGGGGGTGAGCGCTTCCACAGGCTCAGACCCCGACATTCAATGGCCAAGTTTCTGACCCTATTTATGCTGAGGAATGGATCCGAAAAGTAGAGGACATGTTTAAGTATGCGAAAGTTGATGAAGGAGATAGAGTCACCTATGCTGTCTATCATTTGGAGCTGAATGCAAGGCATTGGTATGATTCTCTTCAGAGCACTGTTAATGCAGAGACTATGACTTGGGATATGTTTAAGACTGCCTTCTTTGACAAGTACTTCAATAGGACCGTTCAGGCCAGCAAGAAGAAAGAATTCATGAACCTGCGGCAAACTGGCTCTGTGACGGATTATATATGCAAATTCGATGCCTTGTCACGGTTTGCTCCCCGACTGGTTGAGAATGATGAAGACAAGATTTACCAATTTGTTCAAGGACTGAAGCCGAGTTTGTATGTGAAGGTAAAGACTTCTGGGATACACAATATACCTTATGGCGAAGTGACGGCTAAGGCCCTGGAATTGGAGGAGGCTGAGATGACAGCTTATGCACAGCGTGAACAGCCAAGGAAGTTCACTAAGGAGACTCAACCACCACCACGGCAGAACAAGGGATGGCAACCCCAGCAGAACAGAAACCAGCAACAACAACAGCAAGGTGTTAAGAGATCCTTCAATCCAAGTGATGACCAAGGAAGAGGAAAGCGACCTTCGGCTCCCCTATGTTCCAACTGTCAGAAGAATCACCATGGGGAGTGCAAGCTGCACTCTGGCCGTTGCTATAGATGCGACAAGGTTGGACACATAGCCAGAGACTGCCCGATGCCATCAGACCCGAATCGAATTAGAGTTGCACCAAGAGTCTATGCTATGATGGAGGATGAAGATGTTGAACCACACACGGTCATATCAGGTACCATTATGGTTTGTGGTTTTTCTGCTTATACACTTATTGATACGGGAGCCACACACTCATTCATAGCAACCCTGTTTGTGTGTAAACATAAGTTAGAACTTTCGCCAGTTGATAAACCGTATAGAGTTATGTTACCATCAGGGAAGTCTTTACATTCTGAGCAAATGTTGAAGGGTGATGTTTTGTCCTTAGGAGATAAGGAGCTATATGTAGAACTGATTATGATTGACATGAAAGGATATGAGATTATTTTAGGAATGGATTGGTTATTTAGGCATTATGCCACGATTAGTTGTAGGTCTGGCCTAGTTGATTTCCGACCCCCAAATGGAGATCGGTATACCTTCCAGGCTATTCCAAAGATGAGTAAGATACCAATCATATCCTCACTAGCGACTCAACGGTTACTGAAGAATGGTTGCTTGAGTTATCTAGCCAACATAATGGATGTCCGAGTGAAGAATAAGGCGGAACTACAAGATATTCCTACGGTACGAGAGTTTCCTGAAGCATTCTTGGACGATTTACCGGGACTACCACCCGATAGAGAGATAGAATTTTTGATTGATACATACCCCGAGGCATTACCTGTGTCTAAGAACCCTTATCGAATGGCACCTTTTGAGTTGAAAGAATTAAAGGTCCAACTACAGGAATTAGTTGACAAGGGATTTATACGTTCTAGTAGTTCTCCCTGGGGTGCACCTGTCCTTTTCGTTAAAAAGAAAGACGGTTCTCTTAGAATGTGTATAGACTACAGAGAACTGAATAAGTTGACAGTCAAGAATAAATATCCTTTACCCCGGATAGATGACCTGTTTGACCAACTACAAGGAGCTAAGGTATTCTCAAAGATTGACTTACGTTCGGGTTATTACCAACTGAAGGTTAAGGAAGGAGATATACCAAAGACAGCCTTCAGAACCCGCTACGGACACTATGAATTTCTTGTAATGTCATTTGGACTGACTAAAGCGCCTGCAGCTTTCATGGACTTGATGAACCGAGTGTTTCGTGAGTACCTGGATAAGTTTGTGATTGTGTTTATAGATGACATTTTAGTATACTCACAGACTGAAGCCGACCATGCTGAACATTTGAGAATAGTGTTATCAACCTTAAAACAGCAACAACTCTATGCCAAACTGTCCAAATGTGAATTTTGGCTGGATAAAGTCAACTTTTTAGGTCATGTCATTTCTACTGAGGGCATATCAGTAGACCCAACTAAGGTTCAGGCCGTTAAGGACTGGCCGCAGCCAAAGAATGTCAGCGAAGTTCGAAGTTTCCTTGGTCTGGCTGGCTACTATAGAAAGTTCATTAAAGGATTCTCTATGATAGCTAAACCTTTGACCAATTTAACCAAGAAGGACCTCAAGTACTTTTGGACCGAAGCTTGTGAAGATAGCTTCCAATCATTGAAACAGAAGTTAACGACAGCCCCGCTATTAACTCTCCCAACTGAAGAAGGAAAATTTAGTGTTTATTGTGACGCATCCAAGATTGGTTTGGGGTGTGTTTTGATGCAAGAAGGTAAAGTTGTGGCGTATGCCTCTAGGCAGCTAAAAGGTTATGAACAGAATTACCCCACTCATGATTTAGAGCTAGCTGCAGTTGTTTTTGCTTTAAAAATTTGGAGGCACTACTTGTATGGACAACAGTGCGATGTATTTTCTGACCACAGGAGTTTAAAGTATCTTTTCACCCAAAAGGAATTAAACATGAGACAAAGACGTTGGTTAGAATTTGTTAAGGACTATGACTTTGAAATCAAGTACCACCCGGGTAAGGCTAATGCTGTAGCCGATGCCTTGAGCAGGATGTCAAAGACAATGCAACCCGCAGTGTCAGTTTTGTCCGCACCCTTGAGGACTGAAGTTCAGAAGTTTGAATTGGAACTAGTTCCAGAGTTGTCAGCCTTACTAGCCGATGTTACTATTAGACCAACTATCATAGAAAGAATTAAGGAGGCACAACAGAAAGATTCAAAGGAAAATAGTAGTATGGTGTGTAAGCAGAAGGATGTCTCCTCGGAGTTCAGTCTTACCAAGGATGGTATTCTGATGTTTAGGAATAGGTGGTATATTCCGGATGATAAGGAATTACGTAAGTTGATTTTGGCCGAGGCTCACTCGTCTTCCTTTTCTGTACATCCTGGTAGTACCAAGATGTATCGAGACTTGAAGTTACTTTATTGGTGGCCTAATATGAAGAGGGATGTCGCCAAGTACGTAGAATCATGCTTGGTATGCCAGCAAGTTAAAGCCGAGCACCAACGACCAGGAGGTACCCTTCAACCTCTACCTATTCCCGAATGGAAATGGGAACACATAGCTATGGATTTCATTGTAGGATTACCTAAGTCAACTAAGGGACATGATAGTATTTGGGTAGTGATTGATAGACTGTCGAAATCGGCTCATTTCTTACCTGTCAAGACAACCTACACGATGGATCAACTTGCTAACCTTTATGTCCAAGAAATTATCAGGTTGCATGGGATTCCCGTATCCATAGTCTCTGATCGTGACCCTAGATTCACCTCCCGATTCTGGAAAAGTTTACAAGGTACCTTAGGCACAAAGTTATCCTTCAGCACCGCTTTTCACCCGCAGACAGATGGACAATCCGAGAGAACCATTCAGATACTCGAGGATATGTTAAGGGCATGTGTTCTAGACTTTCAGGCATCTTGGAGTAGACACCTACCTCTGATTGAGTTTTCTTACAACAACAGTTATCAGTCCACAATTGGTATGGCACCCTATGAAGCTTTGTATGGTAGGAAATGCAGGTCACCCTTGTACTGGGATGAAGTTGGTGAAGCGAAGCTATTGGGCCCTGAGATTCTACAACAGATGTCAGATAAGATTACGGTCATTAGGAAAAGGATGTTAACTGCACAAAGTCGACAGAAGAGTTATGCGGACCAAAGAAGAAGAGATCTTGAGTTTTCTGTTGGTGATGAAGTTTTCCTGAAGATTTCACCATTTAGAGGAGTCTTAAGATTTGGTAAGAAGGGAAAGCTTAACCCACGGTTCATTGGACCATTCCCTGTCTTAGCTAAGATTGGCAGTACAGCCTATAGGTTACTTTTGCCTCCATCTTTGGAAAAGGTTCACAATGTCTTTCATGTGTCTATGCTAAGGAAATGCATACGTGATCCGACTCAAGTTGTTAAACCAATGGAAATTGAAGTTGAGCCTAATTTGGTGTATGAAGAGAAACCAGTACAAATTTTGGATTCTGCAGTGAAGACCCTAAGGAATAAGGAAATCTTGTTGGTTAAGGTTTTGTGGAAGAATCATGGTATTGAAGAAGCTACATGGGAACTGCAGCAGGATATGTTGGACAAGTATCCAGAACTCTTTGCCTGACCAATTTTCGGGGACGAAAATTTTGTTTAAGGAGGGGTGGATGTAACGCCCGACATTTCGGCCAGGTGATTTTCTGACCATTCTCATTGTTACCCTTTATTTAACCTTTATGATTAAATTTAATGTTGAGGCAAATTCATTACAAGTTGAGTAAAACTAGGTTGAGTGGCAATTTTGTAATAAAGACTGAAGGATTAGGTATAAATAGAAAATGGAAACCTTAAATCTCATTTAAACCTCACTGCAGCCGACATTTCCTCTCGGCGACTCCCTTCTTCTCTGGAGCCTTCTTCCTCCCCAGCAACTGGTTTTTCAGCCTCCACTCCGATAACCCGCATTCTAGGTAAGATTTTGACAATGTAGATGCCGGGTAGTCATTTGGAACTCTGTTTTCAGTTGAACTTGTACTTTCGGGCTCTTCAATGGCTGAGTCAGTTGGTCATCGTTCTTTATCTTCATTTGGTAATGTCACCCTTAAATCGATTCTGGACCTTTTATATAACCGACCCCGTTTAATCGATAGCTATATCTAGCTGTTTCGGTTTTGGATTTCAGACTGCACAGAGAACCTTAGCTGTTAGATTCTAGGATGACTTTCGATTAGAACTTTTAGGACTTTATTTTAACTACTGTAATGTGGAATGTTTTAGGTGAAGAAGTTGAAGAGAAAGTGATTCAAGTTGCTAAGGATCCAGGTAAGTGAATGTACTAAGTTTCCGGCCAATAGGGCCCTACATCAAAGGACTATGTTAGATTTAGTGAACATTGTCTGCTATATGTTTGATGAAATGTCGATGGATATGGTTCGGTTATTCTCATGTACTCCCCTATCTTAGTTCGATGATTAAGTGCATTTATGTTATGCATCATGTTTTACTTCTCAAGCATATGAAAATGTTTTGAAATATGTTTTCTCATGAATAAGGTAAGAAGATAAAACTTATGCAACGTGGTTAAGTGAGGGTTGGGGGTGGTTCGGCGTATGTCATAGTCCGCAGTAGGACATATGAATACGACCCGCAGTAGGGACCATGATCAAACTCACTGTCGAACCCCCTTTACCGGCACAAATCCTCCCTTAAACCACATAATGTAATGAAGAATATGAATGATGAAAGGAATGATGAATATGAGCATGTCTACGAATGATGATTATGAACAATGAATACGAGATACGATTATGAATGATGATTAAGATAAGTACATGAAAAGAAAAGACTTATGAGCATGTTTTTCTCCAAGTTATGCATTCATGAACTCATAATAGTTTGCATTCCTTACTAAGCCTTAGGCTTACAGTTACACCTTATGATGTAGGTGAAGAAATATCAGGTGAGGAATTCAAAGTTGATGAAAATGTCTAAGCTCGGTTGCTGGAGGTGATCAGTGTGAAATCTGTGGCTGGATGGCGATTATGACCCTCTGGTTTTACTCTTAAGGTTTTAATGATAACTATGAACATAAAAGTTTAAGTAGGATGATGTTACTTATGATTATGGAGCTTGAACTTGTCTAGCTTGAATACTGATTATGAGTATATTATAAGAATATAGAATGAGTGATTTTAACTAAGTCTTCCGCTGTATGAGTTTTAATGAATCTGTGGTTTATTCTGTTGGTGTCCCGGTATTAAGTTTGAAGTTATGATGTTTGTGCTGCCGGTAGACGAAATGTATTTGTCTATCGGAAGGTGTGAGTGTTATTATGGAGTTTAGAAATCGGTAGATGAAGTTTGCCTGTCTACCGGAAGAAGAAGATGATAGGTTAATGTTTAGTAGTCGGTAGATGAAAGTACTTGTCTATCGGCAGGAGATGTGTTATTTTGAAGTGTAGAAATCGACAGGAGGATTGTGATGGGAGTCGGGTAAGTCTGTCTTCCGGAGGACGTCATCGGAAGAGGAAAAGTATTTGTCTTCCGGCTGACGTCATCGGCAGACGATATGCCTAGAGATCGGCATGTGTAGTAGGTCAAGATACCGGAAGATGGAAATGTCATTCCGCCTTACCAGAAGATGTAGTGCCACGTCATCGGCAGATGATGTAAGTTAATCTACCAGAAGATGTAGTGCCACGTCATCGGCAGATGATGTGAGTTAGTCTATCGGAAGATGTAGTATAAATGCCATCGGCAGATGGAGTGCCACGTCATCGGCAGATGATGTGAGTTAATCTACCAGAAGATGTAGTGCCACGTCATCGGCAGATGATGTGAGTTAATCTATCGGAAGATGTAGTATAAATGCCACGTCATCGGCAGATGATGTGAGTTAATCTACCAGAAGATGTAGTGCCACGTCATCGGCAGATGATGTGAGTTAATCTACCAGAAGATGTAGTGCCACGTCATCGGCAGATGATGTGAGTTAATCTACCAGAAGATGTAGTGCCACGTCATCGGCAGATGATGTGAGTTAATCTACCAGAAGATGTAGTGCCACGTCATCGGCAGATGATGTGAGTTAATCTACCAGAAGATGTAGTGCCACGTCATCGGCAGATGATGTGAGTTAATCTACCAGAAGATGTAGTGCCACGTCATCGGCAGATGATGTGAGTTAATCTACCAGAAGATGTAGTGCCACGTCATCGGCAGATGATGTGAGTTAATCTACCAGAAGATGTAGTGCCACGTCATCGGCAGATGATGTGAGTTAATCTACCAGAAGATGTAGTGCCACGTCATCGGCAGATGATGTGAGTTAATCTACCAGAAGATGTAGTGCCACGTCATCGGCAGATGATGTGAGTTAATCTACCAGAAGATGTAGTGCCACGTCATCGGCAGATGATGTGAGTTAATCTACCAGAAGATGTAGTGCCACGTCATCGGCAGATGATGTGAGTTAATCTACCAGAAGATGTAGTGCCACGTCATCGGCAGATGATGTGAGTTAATCTACCAGAAGATGTAGTGCCACGTCATCGGCAGATGATGTGAGTTAATCTACCAGAAGATGTAGTGCCACGTCATCGGCAGATGATGTGAGTTAATCTACCAGAAGATGTAGTGCCACGTCATCGGCAGATGATGTGAGTTAATCTACCAGAAGATGTAGTGCCACGTCATCGGCAGATGATGTGAGTTAATCTACCAGAAGATGTAGTGCCACGTCATCGGCAGATGATGTGAGTTAATCTACCAGAAGATGTAGTGCCACGTCATCGGCAGATGATGTGAGTTAATCTACCAGAAGATGTAGTGCCACGTCATCGGCAGATGATGTGAGTTAATCTACCAGAAGATGTGTGCCTGCCGATAGATGTTTAATGAGTCATGAGAGATGCACGTGCTGACCGGTAGAACAACTAGATGTTTGTCGTTTAGCGATCGGCAGGAGTGAAAGCTAAACGCGGTTATTCAGCGAATTTAAGTTAAGATGAGATATGATATAAGTCTGAAAAAAAAAAATATACTACGATTACAGAGGTATAAAAGTACGGATAAGTTTAAAGGAAAGTCATGACACGTGACGATCCTCCTCGGGTCATTACAAGGGAGGTCATCTAAGAATACTTCGGGGAAGTCTTGGACAATTAGGACATTCTGAGGATTTACTTTTCCTACAAGCTGTGTGTCTAAAACGCTAGCCAGGAAACACAAATACTCTCCACACAGGGGAGGCCTTGTGTTAATAGAAGTCATCACAGACATTTCCTTACTCTTCTTTGAAGCTTGAAAGGTATGCTTCAAACTACCAGGGGGTTGGAAGCTAACTATTCCAGTCCTACAATCTATTGTGGCATGATGTTTAAACAACCAGTCCATTCCTAGGATCATATCAAATCCTATTATATCCATAATTATAAGATCAGCAGGTAGACTTACATTCCCTACTAACACATTACTGCCAAGCATCACTTGGTTAGAGTGCATGCGTTCACTAGAAGGCAATGCAACATTAAACACATGCATGGAAGGGGCAAACTGTACATCTAACTTAATGGCAAAAGCAGATGCTATAAATGAATGTGTTGCACCAGAATCTATTAAAGTAATAGCAGGCACAGAGTTGATCAATATTGTACCTGACACCACAGCAGGCTGTTCTTCATCCCCCGACTCCACCATGGCGAAAATTCTTGGTTTAATCATAGCAGGGCCACTCTTAGGAACTGGACAGTCTCTACTAATGTGACCAACCTTGTTACAGCTGTAGCATCTGGTGACTTTAGGCTTCGAGCACTCTTTGTATGTGTGTCCAACCTCCTCACAGTTGAAACACTTCCCAAAGCCCAGTCTGCATTCACCTGGGTGGTTCTTCAAACATTTAGGACACTGGGGAAATTTCCTGACATTCTGTACCTTCCCTCCTGATCCCTGGCTATTTTGGCCTTCACTTGGCCTCTTCGTTCCTCTCTGTTGGTGTGGCTGGTTAAACCTTTGTGGGACCTCTCTTGGCCAAGCACACAACCTCTCAGCTTCTTCCACTTCCAGAGCAGTGGACACAACTTCGCTGAATGTCAAGCCTTTAATACCACAGAATTTAACACCCCGGTGAATTTCTGGCTTCAATCCATGAATAAATTTGAACACTTTATCCTCGTCTTTGTGAGCAAAATGTCCAGCAAACCTGGACAGAGATTCAAATTGCCTACTGTATTCAGCCACTGACCCTGTTTGCTTCAATTTCAGGAATTCCAATTTCTTTGCTGTCTGGACTGTGCTGCTGAAATACTTCCCGTAGAAAATGTCTTTGAATTGCGACCAAGGCATCGCCAAAACATCAGTGGTGGTCTCTACTGTTTCCCACCAGAGTTGAGCTTCACCAGCTAAATGAAAGGTTGCCAACGTGACCTTGTCTCCTTCTCCTATGTTGGCACACCTAAACATACTTTCAATCTTTCTAAGCCATCCTTCAGCAATAACCGGATCAGATGACTGTCCATCAAACGTGGGTGGCCTTAGCCTCCGGAATCTATCTCCAGAATGTTCACTGCTAGAACCCGAGTTGGCACTTCCTTGTGCTTCCCGGTTCAATAACACTCCTAGCTGGTCAGACTGTTGACGCACTATATCAGTCTGCTGACGCATCAATTCGGTCAGCTGTCTGATCACACTAGGCTCCTCTTCGTTTCTCACATTTGGTATTTCTCTAGGCACTCTAGGTCTCCCTAGGCGTCTGGCCATTTTACTAAATTCCTGCACAGAGTTATTTACACTCTTAAATATCTATGAACTAAGGGTAACATAAACACTTACAGTTGTTGAAGTACTTCCATGCAACGATCGGCACTGATGAGTAATCTTTTGAACGGTTTAACTGAATGTCTCTGATACCATACTGTAACGCCCCGAGTTATCTGAACCCGGCTCGTCACACAATGCCCATATATGACTAAGATTTCTTCTATATATATTTTTTTTAAAAAAATAAACTTTAAAAACATTTAAATATTTGTAGCGGAAATTATTTGAATCACAACGAAGTTATACAAAACTACGAAATGCTGTTGAATGGTTAAGAAACAATCGGCAATTTGAAAATTCTAGTTTAAACAGCGAAGTACCAGGGAAGTCGTAGTAGTCAAACACATCTGCCGATTGATAAAGTCAACGGAAGAAGCAGAAAACAACCAAAATAGGAGACTCCTGCCGATGGCGTCAGTCGAATGAGAAATAAAGGACATCTCTCGGTAGACTGCATCTACCGGTGACTAAACGACAAAACGCACTCAACATCTTCCGATGACGTCAGCACGCATCTGCCGATGAGTATACCGAGACATCATCCGATGGACTTAGACTCTACATCTTCCGATGACGTCAGCTCGTATCTGCCGATCACTAAACGTCAACGTTGTACCCACTCATACCGATAGGGCAAATCCTACATCTTCCGATGACTATTCCTACGGCATCTTCCGATAGACAACAACAACATCCACCGATAGACATCGTTTACCGGTAGAAAACAGAATACATTTCAACTACTCCTCACTGTACTCACACAACACTAGTTACAGAAAGGAATTCGTTTGCTTTTCCGAGACCATTCAGAAATAGCTCAACCATGGCATTTACCAAAATCCAGTAATAAACATTTAAAACTCAACAGATTACTGTTAACCGAAGAAAAATCTCAAAACGTGTTCAAAGTATTGAAACCACTACTGTTATGGAGACTTAACATTTCTAAGTTTAAACACTGTCAACTAAACCTTCTCACCAACAGACATCAGTTAAGCCGCCCCATCAGCTGCCAAATTGTTACAAAGATGCACTCCACAACCAGCCTAGTCCTCGGCAGACTCAGTAAACACACCTGCTATCACTTCTTCACCTACATCACAAAACTCATCTATTAGCCTAATGCTAAGTAAGTAAAACAATCAAGAAATGAAACAACAAAATATAAATTCCTAATATGCAATTTCTACTTTCTCAACTCAGTTGTTCATGCTTCGTTTCTGTTCAGATCCCCCTGTGAAATTGGGAGTTGGATCAACTCTCCCAAAGTGCATACATCCCTGTCTCATTAAGGGGCGGATTAATTCCCTTAACAGTGAAACTGATTCCTCTGTTCAGATCCCCCTATGAAATTGGGAGTTGGATCAACTCTCCCAAAGTGCATACATCCCTGTCTCATTAAGGGGCGGATTAGTTCCCTTAACAGTGAAACTGATTCTCATGACTGTTTCAATATGTTCAATCCTTACCATGCCAATAATGCTTTCAGATTCATTTTCGTATGTTTTTTAAAAAAAAATGATGCATAGAATACAAATACACACAAATAATCATAATCCTAACGTTTTGTGATGTAGGCCCGAAGGCACAAGCAAACTTCACTTACCTGGCCTCCTGGAAAAACTTGGTTGCAAGCTACTTCGGATATTACTCAAACCTAAAACCATAGACAAAGCAAACATTAAGTTTCTTCTAATCTTCATTCTAAACCACTAGAAATCTAAGGGAAACTGATTTGGGAACTCTAGTCATGGTGCATTCCCGATTTCAACTCATAAACCGAAACTAGCACTCGCATACCGCATTCTCAAAACTTCATTTATCAACCCTCCTACCAACGATAGTTATAATGTAGCAAGAAATAGAAGCAAAACTCACCTAGTTCAGAGGAAATCGCTGGAAGAATCGAAGAGGATCTCCTATCGCGCTCTGCTAAGCTGAGGGGCTGAGGGTGGAAGAGGAAATGAAATGAAACAGTGGCGGCTACTTCATTAACACTTCCCTTAAATACGTTATCCATTTCTTCCAAATTGCTAATTACTCTTTTGTCCTTGCATAGTTATTAATTAACCCTATCACTTTCTTTCCAAAATTTACACAACAGTTAATACATCCTATGGGATAATTTAAATGTGGCTTAATAGAACCGAGTGTTACATACCGCCTGATAGAGAAATTGAGTTTGTGATCGATACGTACCTTGAAGCCTCGCCTGTGTCTAAGAATCCCTATTGTATGGCAACCGTTGAGCTGAAGGAGCTAAAAACTCAATTGCAGGAGTTAGTAGACAAGGGTTTCGTACGCCCTAGTAGTTCTCCCTGGGGTGCACCTATTCTATTTGTAAAAAAGAAGGATGGGTCCCTCAAAATGTGCATTGATTACAAGAAGTTAAACAAACTGACAATCAAGAATAAATACTCCTTGCCCCGAATTGATGACCTATTTGATCAGCTTCAAGGAGCCAAAGTATTTTCTAAAATCGACTTATGATCAGGCTACTACCAGTTAAAAGTCAAGGCTGAGGACGTGCCTACGACTGCGTTTCGATCCTGATACGGGCATTACGAATTTCTTATGATGTCATTTGGGCTGACGAACGCTTCTACAGCCTTCATGGACATGATGAACCGATTGTTTCGAGAATATTTGGACAAGTTTGTTATGGTGTTTATAGACGACATTCTGATTTATTCCCGAACTAAGGGCGAACATGAAGATCACCTAAGGATTGTTTTGGTGACTCTAAAGCAGTAACAGTTATATGCCAAATTCTCTAAGAGCAAATTTTGGCTTGATAGAGTCAACTTTTTGGGTCATGTCATCTCCGTAGAAGGCATTTCTGTTGATCCAATTAAAATACAAGCGGTGAAAGATTGGCCACAATCAAGGAATACCAGTGAGGTTCGTAGTTTTCTTGGATTAACAGGCTATTACAGAAAGTTCATCAAAGGATTTTCAATGATAGCCAAGCCCCTAACTAGTTTGACAAAGAAAGACATCAGATACTTGTGGTCAGAAGCTTGTGAGAAGAGTTTCCAGGCGCTGAAGAAAAAGTTAACAACAGCACCCTTATTGATGCTCCCAGTGGAAGGGGGAAATTTCAGTGTTTATTGTGATGCATCCAAGATTGGCTGGGTTGTGTGTTGATGCAAGAGGGCAAGGTCGTAGCGTATTCTTCCAGGTAACTAAAAACTTATGAACAGAATTATCCCACTCACGACTTGGAGTTAGCTGCCGTGGTTTTTGCACTAAAGATTTAGAGGCATTACCTGTACGGCCGGCAGTGCGAGGTATTTTCGAACCATAAAAGTCTGAAATATCTTTTTACTCAAAAAGAATTAAACATGAGGCAAAGGCGGTGGCTCGAATTCGTTAAGGACTATGACTTTGAAATTAAGTACCACCCTGGTAAAGCCAATGCGATAGCTGATGCATTAAGAAGAATGCCAACGACAATGCAACTCGCGTTACCAGTCATGTCTCTACCCTTAAAAATTGAAGTTCAGAAGTTTAAGTTGGTGATAGTTCCGGAATTATCGGTTTTACTTTTGGAATTAACCATTCGACCGACTATTTTGGATAAGATCAAAGAGGCTCGACTATTAGATTCGAAGGAGAAGAAAGACATCATGAGCAAGATGTCAGATAATGCTTCTGAGTTCGGTTATTCGGAGGATGGAATTTTCAAATTCAGAGATCGCTAGTACGTCCCTAATGATGGAGAGTTACAGAAGTTGATTTTGGCTGAGGCGCACTCGTCTCCTTTTTTTGTGCATCCAGGTAACACCAAGATGTACCGAGATTTGAAGTTGCATCATGGGTGGCCGAATCTGAAGAGAGATGTTGCCAAGTATGTGGAGTCGTGTTTGGTATGCCAGCAAGTTAAGGTCGAACATCTCAGCTTTTACCAATTCCCGAATGGAAATAGGAAAACATAGCCATGGACTTTGTAGTGGGTTTACCAAAGACGACCAAGGGCCATGATAGCATTTGGGTCATAATCGACCGAATGACAAAATCAGCCCACTTCCTACCGGTAAAGATGACTTTTACAATGGATCAGTTTGCAGACTTGTATGTCCAGGAAATTATCACGTTGCATGGGATTCCGGTATCGATTGTCTCAGATCGCGATCCCAGGTTTACCTCAAGATTTTGAAAAAGTTTACAAGGCGCAATGGGTACCAAGTTAACCTTTAGCACGGCATTTCACCCTCAAACCAATGGACAATCGGAGCGAACTATCCAGATTCTTGAGGACATGTTGTGGGCATGCGTGCTTGAATTTCAGGCATCATGGAGTCGACATCTACCATTAGTTGAGTTCTCCTATAACAATAGTTACCAATCTACCATCGGAATGACACCTTATGAGGTGTTGTATGACAGGAAGTGTAGATCATCTTTGTACTGGGAAGAAGTTGGTGAAGCGAAACTTGTGGATCCTGAGATATTACAGCTGATGTATGAGAAGATTGCTATTATTGGACAGAGGATAGAAACCGCACAAAGTCGACAGAAGAGTTACGCGGATCGGAGAAGAAGGGATCTTGAGTTTGCTGTCGAAGATGAAGTTTTCCTAAAGATCTCACCGTTTAGAGGTGTGATGCGGTTCGGTAAGAAAGGGAAATTTAGCCCACGGTTCATTGGGCCTTTTCATATCTTGGCAAGGATTGGAGGTACGGCTTATAGGTAGCTGTTGCCTTCATCTATGGACGGGGTCCACAATGTCTTTCACGTGTCAATGCTGAGAAAGTGCATTCGTGACCCGACTCATGTGGTTGAACCGGCGAACGTCGAGATCCAGCCAACCTTGACGTACGAAGAGAAACCAGTGTAGATTTTGGAGTCTACAGTTAAAGTCCTACGTAACAAAGAGATCCCACTGGTGAAAGTGTTGTGGAGGAATCACATTATCGAGGAAGCCATGTGGGAGCGACAGCAAGACATGTTGGACAAGTATCCTGAGTTGTTCAGGTACGCAAATTTTGAGGACAAAATTTTAAATAAAGAGGGTAGGATGTAACACCCGGATTTTTTGGGCTATGGATTTTATTTATGGATCTCCGATTTTACCGTCTAGTGTTTTCAATTCATAGAAATAGTAGGATTAGCACGTTTTGCGAGCGGAAAATTTTATTGAAACCCCAAGGATTTATGAGGAATTTTAGTGGATTAAGATTATTTTGGTGAAAACCAAACCATAGGCTAATAAATGGAATTATGTAAAAGAATTATAGGAAGGGCGTTATGGTAATTTGTTAGCAAAAATTTATTAAAAACCTAAAAATTCCCTTATTATCCTCATTCTCTCGGCTCTCTCTCTCTAGCGGCGATCCCTTCTCCTCTCCCACAGTTTTTCCTCCAATCCACCTCCTAGCCAATTCTTCCTCCGTTTTCTTCAACATTCAAAGCCCTAGGTAAGCTTTAAGTGCCTTTCACATTAGTTTTGATTTTAGGAGTTATATTTCGGTAGAGTTATGGATTTAGGATTGAGATTTATTGAGTTTTGGTTAGAAATTGATGGTGTTGCGTTTTAATGTTCATTGATGGTACATTTAATGCTATTGAAGTAGTTAGGATGAATTTTTGGGAAGAGTTATAGAAATTTGGTGGTTGGGAGGGGTAAATATCTTTAATATTAGGTTAGTTTTTGTTTATGCACACCAAGTGTTCGATAAAATGCCTGAACGTGATAAGTTAGATTTCTAGGAAATTTTCTTAGCTAGGACTTTACTGGTTTTGAGTCTAGATTACTTAGGATTGATTTTAACATCGGAATATGAAATGTCATAGGTGAAAAGAGTTTAAAATGAAGGCACGACGTTGCTAAAGGACCCAGGTAAGTGGGTGTATTAAGATTTTCGGCCGCTAGGGCCCTACATCACAAGAATACTAGGGAGGTTCGTTTGGGTGATTGTTTAATGGTTATGACTTGTCGTATACTATGTTATGATGAACTTGAGTAGAGTGATGTTATGATACATGATGTATTGCTCGTTCTTATAGTATGTCATTTCTATGTGAATCCATGTCCACGCATCATGTGCACGTTTTAAATGATTAAGATAAGAATATGAAAAGTATATGTAAGCATGATTAAGTATGGAACGGGGTGAATTGGCCACGATTATGTTCTCAAGATGTTAGTATGGTTCGCAGATCCTTCTGCTGGTGGGAGCCGGACTGGCAGGAAGGCTCGCGGATCCTCCCGCTGGTGGGAGCCGGGTTGTTACTGCACGATTAGTTCGCGGATCCTCCCGCTGGTGGGGGCCGGACTAGTCGTTACTGTTATTGTCCGTTTGGACTACGATTATGATTCCCTTGCCCTTTCTCCCCGTGTCCACCCTTAATTCATGCCAAGTAAATGATGAATAGGCTTATGACCACGAATACGAACATGGTTATGTGAAGCATGCATTCATGAGCATTTATATATATATGTTGCACTCCTTACTAAGCATTAGGCTTATAGTTTGAACCTTATGATGTAGGTGACGAATTAGAAGGTGAGGATCTCAATCCAAGTGATAATGTTTAAGAGGGTTGCTGGATGGTACTCATGGCGGAGATTTGAGGCTGGGCGGCGATTTAACCCACGGGATTTTGCTCTTAACAAGTATTGGTAAAAGTTTATGTCATGGATGTGTCGGTAGAAAATGATGATTTGCATACGATTTTTGTGGAAAGGCAAGTGCTAGGATAGATGAATGTCTTTCCTTTACGACTTTAACAGAGATTTTATGACTAAGTGATTTTATCTGTTTTAACTTCCGCCATGGTTTACACATTTTGTTCTTCCATGTTATTTTATGTTGGATGGTATAAGATTTAAGGTCTCTTGATTTGAATGGTTTGAAGTGATTTTAGGTTGGTGAAATTTGGAGGAAGTTTGATAAAAGATAGTGTGATTTTGTTTAGATGTGAGGAAGAGAGTTTTGCTGGGTGAGGGAAGCTTCGGCCAGAGGAGATGTCGATCGATCGGCAGGGGTTGCGATCGATCGGCAGACTGGTTTAAATTTATTTCTGATTTCCAAAGGAGGTGCCGATCGATCGGCTGATTGAGCGACCGGTCGGCTATGTTGATTTGTGGGGCAATCGATCGCTCGTGGTATGAGCAATCGATCGGCTGAATGATTTTTGGTGGGGACGATTGATCGGCCAGGGAACAGGTGATCGATCAGCTCTTGTGTTTTACCTGTCATGCCCCTCATCTTTTCTCTTAAAACCGAGCATGTCCTTCTCTATATTTTCCTTAAAAATTTCTTCTCCAAATTCCTTTCTAAATTTTATACATTTTGAGATATTTTCACGGGATTCCAAATTAGTTTTTTTTAAACATGGCTCTCAATGGTTTTAGCAAAGTTTCTTCTTAGGTTTGCGCAACCAGAACGAGAGACAATAATCCAGAGACAAGGTTTATTTCAGAAAATACAATAGAGCAACAACTAGTAAGAGCAAGTCGGTAACCAAAACTCAAAAAGTTGCACTTGTCTCGCAGAAGTTAGACACAATAGGTGATAAAAATGAGTTGTAATGGCAAAGATAAGTTTAAAGAACTATAATGGAAGAAGAAACCAATTCAGAACCAAGATATTCAAGAAGGAAAACTCAAACAAATGAAAATATGATGGAATTCCTCCAAGAAGTGAGAAGATGAATCCTAAGCTTGAGTTCTACTTTAAGAAAAGTAGATGAATCATCAACAAGAGTGGTAAGAAAAATCAAACTCAAGAAGATGCATTCAACATAGGTTTAAATACCTCTCTTTAAAGTTCTAGAAATTACAAAAATAACCTTCAATCCTTACGACTAACTTGCACCATATAAAATGTCATAAAAAAAATAATAAAGTCACTACATAAAAGCGTCTCTCGATCTTCCACTTGCTTCAATAACCTCTAGAGACCATTATTCATCCACACAATTTTCTCAACATTCTTCTTGATCAATTCTCTTTGATTCCAAGTTGATCTTCTTGATTAGTTGACTTTCATGCTTAGTTGGCTTTTATGCTTAGTTAACTTATAGGATTGTAAAAACTAGTATTTTTGTGATTTATAAAATTCAACTTTTCGACTAGCCTTGACTAGCCTTCTCGTTTTGTGACTACGTTGGATTTTTGGTCAATTGGTCAAAATCAGTAGTTTGAGAAATCACCGCGTGGTTTAAATTTGAAGAAATTAATGTCAAAAAATTTGGAATTTACCTTCAGTAGAGTTTCGTTGGTTTGGAATTTAAGAATTTTCTATTAATATATAAAATATATTAATTTATATTTTTATATTAATTGATTAATTAAATTATTTAAAGAGAAAATAATAAAAAAAAAAGAAGGGAGAAAACCTTCCCCTCACTTTGGCACCACATAGAAGAAGGGGGGAGAGAGAGGGAGATAGTGCCATTGTGAAATCACTGACTTTCGATATAACGCTCTGTAGTGCACAGTTTTTACTTTACTTTTTTTTCTTTTTAAAAGAGTTCACTTAAAATTTTGAAATCACTTAATTAAAAAACATACAGGAGAAATCTTAAAATCCATAAGTGTTCATTAAAATAAAATCAACAATCTCAAATGGTCATTTGAAAATAATACTTAAAAAAATCATTCATAATTATAACGAAATAATAAGTGATATATATATTTTTTTGAACTTTAAAACTTTACAAAGAGAGGACCTTCTCTAGATTGAGGGTTGGAAAGACATGATTAAAAACCGGACTTCAGAAATAAATGACAGGAGTAAAACAGGGAGACAGAACACTTTGAACGTTTAAATAAAAGGCTGGGTGGGTGACGGGCATGCAGAAGGAAACGTAATAAAATACATGCAGTGAAAATAAATGAGAAATATAAATTGAAAGACATACTGAAAGAAAGGCTACAGTGAATGGCGGGGTCGGGTGATGTAGGGCAAAAGAAGTAAATAAAACGGGGCGGAAGATGTAGGCAGATGACGAAGCAGAAAATGTAAGTAAACTAGGCGGACGATATAGTCTAGCGGTGGATGTGAATAAGACAAAAGTGAATAGTAAACAGCGGCGAAGGCATGAATAAATTGGGCGGAAGATGTGGGTGATGTCAGGCGGAAGAGGTAGATAACGTCAAGCGGAAGACGTAAATTTTTAAAGGCGGAGGTGGATACAGGCAGGAATGCACTGTTTACCGGTGGATGCAAACTACAGATAGAAATGAGTTCACCGGTGGATGTGAACTACAAACAGAAATACACTGCTCACCGGTGGATGTGAACTATAGACAGAAATGAGTTCACCGGTGGATGTGAACTACAGACAGAAATGAGTTCACCGGTTGATGTGAACTTAAAGGCGGTGGTGGATGTGCTTTAAAAAGGCAACGGCGGATGTGATTTTAAAGCAGTGGTGGATATAATCGGAAGATGTAGTTTTAAAGGTAGAATTTGACAACATTTTTACAGGAAGACGTATAAGCAGGGAACATCAAAACAAAAGGCATAAATGTTTCAGTCCTTCAAAACCCGATTCAAAACAAAGTTGTAATACCTGCTTTACAAATGACAGATTCAAGAAAACAAACTGCATGGATAGCTCTAAAATTCGAGACCATCCATGCATAAACTAAAAAAAGAGAACTCAAGTCATTCCAGAATGTTTTCAAAACATTTCGAAATATATAGATACAACTGTCAAATATAGAGGTTTTGGACATCAATACAGATTTCATACGTCGTTTTAAAAAGAACACAAAAGTTGTACAGAGCTGAACCTACACTTCAAGTATTTTTAAAAACTTCAACAGATGTTATAGAACTTGACATAACTTCAGAAAATACATTAAACCCCATGAGCTCGATCCGCCAACTACATTAAATCATCATCTTGAGGCACGATGTCCTCATCTGGGGGATCCATACCTACAACAGGGAGTTCAACTATGAGGCTAAAGCTCAGTAAAAACATATAAAAATGCAGTGATACATATGCTATGACTGAACTTTCAGAATACGGTGACAGTACAGTACATTACGTTTCACTGGCAGAGGGGTATAAGTGGGGCTTATAGGGGAACTGGCAAGTGCACGACAGACACAAATAGACATACAGAATATAACAGAACAGAACAGAACAGTAGGCCAGTCCCCGTCCCGCACTTAATCAATACATTACAGTCAGATTTTATCTTTCTTAACTTCAAAACCGTGCACAGAAAAATTTTCATGTCTTTCGGGAAAATCGTGTATGTATGAGCATTTGCAGTGCTTGAACTTAAAACAGCAGACAACATGAATAAACGGCAGAAAGAATAGAAATACCGAAAACTCAGGACGAAACTCTAACTTATCTACCTGAAACAGCCCGACAGAAGTAAAACCTAGTATCTCCATGTTGTAGGGCCTTAAGGGCCGATATACACACATGAACTTACCTATTTGCTGTAGAGTTGAGAGTCTTGAACGTGTTGCCTCGGTGATGCACAAACCTATACATGCATGTAAAGAAAATAAACAAAGCTGCAAATGCTAACTAATAACTTAGTAGAATATGCAGCAAACTCCTTTCAAACCTTTAGAAAACAAATCGACGTGTTTTCATACAATAATAGAGAGTTTTCTCCAAAACATCTTAACCCTACTTCAGCAAAACTCTCATTTTAACTTGTCCAAACTCCTTAACTTTAGCAGATGATTACCTTCACTGGAGAAAACATGAGAATGGAAGTCTTTTGGAAAGGTTGCAGTCGCCTGGAAGAGAGAAAACAGAGAGCAGTGGAAAGAAGCAGATGAGAAATGAGGGTTTCACGCAGGAGGAAAGAGAAGGAGAACATGGCTTCTTCAACAAATTGCCAAGTGTCAAGCAACCATAGGCTATCCCCCACCAACCTTAATTAGCTCCCCATTTTTCCCTTCCATTGGTTTTTAACTATTTTACTATTTAGTTCCTCAAATCGTTTTTTACGAATTACCCCCATTCAATGAATTCATCGGTAAACTCATAAAACATATATTATATAAATATTCCCATTAATTTCGTCTAATAACACAAGGAATATTTACATGATAAAATTGTCGGGTGTTACAAAATTCTAGTCGATAAATTATTAAATTTTGAAGATATTGTTTATCAAAATGAAGTCAAGGTCTTTAAATAATACTTTAAAATTTTGAGAATGTAGTTGATTGGAGTGGACTCGAGGATATATAAAGAGATCATTATTTCTGTAAGTATGAGGATTATATTGATAGTCATGAATAATTATATTTTGAGAATATAATTGATTGAAGATATAATTGAGGTTTTAAATATAAAATTTATATCTAAGTATTTAATTTAAATAAACATTGCTCGAGGAATTCTGAAGTTTATACTTTCCTCAGGAAATTATTAAATCTTGAGGATATTTTGATGATGTAGTTGATCAAAATGATATTGAGGTTTATAAGTGTGACATTTATATTTCTAATATTTAACTAAAAACTTTTATTGGTCTAGGAAATATGTGAGTTCAGATTTTATTTGAGCATTATTCAATTCTTGAGGATATAGTTGACTAAATGAAAGCCAATTTGAGGATATTAAGAATAAAATCCATATTTGAGTATATAAATTAGAATAATTATTGTTCAAGGAAAACATGAATATTAGATTTTATTAAATAAATTGGTCATTAGGTCGGAATTAAGATTGAAGGAAAACGAATATTTAGGACTGACAACCTTTGCATTTACATATTGGAGATGGATGTTTAACAATAGGTATGAACGAGATTTACTTTTGATGAAATGGAGGATCTTGAAACTTTAGATGAGAATAAAAATATATAGAAAGACTCAAAGACATTTATAATTTAGAGTAGCACAACGAAAGCATAGTAAGCCCTAGCTTACAAATTCGAGGATAACATAAGGTTGGACTTAAGTACTATTAAATCTATAATAAACTATAAATGAGCTAATATGATATATTAAAATTTGTAGATGTTAATTTAAATATAATGGTCAAATATATAAAATTATTATTAATTTCGAGGACAAAATTCTTTTAAGGGAGGTAGATTGTAACATCTTCAAATTTTAAAATGAAATTTTGAAATTTAAATTAAGATAAAATCTTAAATATTTCAACTAATCAATGATAGATGAATCTTTTAAATTTAATAAATTATTAAATTATCCCTAAATAATGAAATATTTTCCTTGAGATTATGCCAATTTGTTGAAAAATAAAAAATCACTCATCTTTGTCTCAAATATTATCTCTTTCTCCATCAAAAACCTAATCTAAGATTTGATTCCTAAAAAAATCCCTAAGATATCGATTCAATATGAATCTAGCTTGAATTCAGTCCAAAAACACTAACAACAGAGGGCATTTCTGGAAACTCGATTGGGAATTAGATTTTCCAGGTCTGTAAATCCGTTTGAACCCGGATTTTGGGGAAACAACAATCAATGAACCTAGTTTAAAAATCATCCATATTCAGAGGAAGTTTGGATTTCCAATCGAGAGAATCTCTGGAAATCTGATTTGGAATCAGATTTATCAGCTGTAAATCCAACCTGAACTCGGATTTATCGAAAAGGTTTGTTACAAACCTCTCTTATAAATAGAGGGGTTCGGGTGGTGGAATATTCACACCACAGCTCTGCCTCCTAAGTTCTTCAACGGAGAAGGACACTTACCTCGGTCTCCGACGCGGCAAGCCTCCTCCAACGAGAAGAAATCTCTCCTTGGCGCATAACAACTCAGAGGAAATCAACCACTCAGCCTCCGTCAACAAACCATCAGAGTAAGTTTCCCTCTCGCTCTGCCTCTCCCTTTCGATCTCACTCTCACTCTGTCGACAGAAGCTCGCGGCCGAGAAGAAAGAGGAAGGTTCAATTTTAAAGAAAACTGAACCGGTTCTATTAAGTTAAGTTAGACCGAACCGGCCCATCAGAACCAAACCGGTACTGTTCACGACCAAACCCGAATCGGCACTATTCACCCGAACGGGACTCGAACCAAATTTTGACTCGAATCAGACCGGACCGATCCAAGATTTAAACGGTAAGAAATTTCTACCAAAATTCTTCTAAAGTTGGAATAATTGAAGTGAGATTTTAACATTGATATCCGAATTAGGCAGGAAAAATTTTGGAGCTATCCGATTCTATCCAAATGGATCCAACCGATCCAATCCGACCTGATAACACAACGATATTATTCTGAAAATTTTTGGAAAATCTCGATAAACACTTATTGCTCGGAATCCAAGTAAGTGCAAATACAACGCCTTGGCTACGACCCTACATCACAGGATATATGTTATTTTTTTATTACTATTTTATTTTATCACACGTTTTCGATGGTTGAGCACATATGTTAGAGTATCAACATAGAATTATTTAAAAGATAAAATGGGTAGGATATTTGCATGTGTATGAAAATGATGGAATTGACGGAAAATGTGATAGCAAAAGCCTGAACGACAGTGAGATGGTGAGCTTGAACATATGTACTGACGTGATAGTAAAAGTCTGAACGACAGTGAGATGGTGAGTTTGAACGTTAAAAGTAAAAGTAAAAGATGACGAAGCCTGAACGACAATGAGATGACTAAGTCTTAAAAGAAGGTTGAGTTTTCAACCAGTATGCAACTGTTAACAGGATTCGATAAAAGTAAAAGTAAAAGTTTTGTAACTTGCGCGTATTTCCACTTACTGAGTTTTCTCATAGTTTTAACTTGTGATGTAGGTGAATTTTTATCTGAGGAAGAACTAGTTGCGATTCAGAACCCTCCAGTGGCAAGCGAACATAATGAAAAAGATATTATCGAGTTTGAAGGAAAAAATTTAATTTAGTATGCTTTGAATTTTTAAACGATATTTAAAGTTTTATTTTAATAATTATGTTGAATTTTTATATCATTAAATAAAGTCTCATAAATGATTTTAATTATGTGATGGTTTCAAGATTTTGACAAATTTATTACAAAGCTTCCGCGAAATTAAAGTTTTTAAATTATGATTTAACACTCGATTTTCAAATCAATTTGGGAAAAATTTTAGGGTTTTCAAAATTATGGTTTCAAATATGGTTTCAAATTAGGAAATTTTAAATTAGGGCATTACAACATATTTACGGTAGAAAGAGGCAAGTCCATGTAAACTTCTTACCTTCAAAATAGAACTAGGAACTGTCAATTTCTTTTTTATTGTTTCTACCTTTATTTCATCCACTTCAACTCTACGTTGTGAAATAATAAAGAAAGTTTATCATTTCTTGCACAAAGGAACATTTATTGAGGTTTTCATAGAACTTGGCTTCTTTCAAATTTTCAAAAAGAGGTGCGACAGTTATTTTTGAAATTTGAGTTATATACTAAGAGAAGATATCATTGAAATATACAACAATGAAGTTCCCCAATTATTCTTTCAACACATTATGCATCAACTGAGCGAAGGCACTAGGGGCTTTCGAAAGATTGAATGGAATCACCATCCATTCACAAATTTCATACTTTGTCTCTCAAGCCATCTTCTCCATCTTTTACTTGAATTTGATGATAACCATTCTTGAAATCTACTTTGGAAAAGATAAAGCTTCAATCAAGTTATCCAACATGTATTCTAATTGATTAATTGGAAACGTAATTTGGTTAATAGTTTAGCTATCCACACAAATTCTCGTCCAACATGTATGCACACAAAAAACTCCTTTGAACAGTCTAATCCGACGAAAAGAGATTAGATATTTCAAATGTCTTGGTTTGAGATACATTGTTTCACAATGAGCAGACCAAATACTTGTCATTTTGAGAAATAGATCAAATGAAGTGGAAAGTGAAGATGATCTAGTAGCAGCAAATAATAAAGAAGTACAAGATGAGAAAATGTTTTATGTTCAAGAAGGTGTTTTAAAATTGTGTTAAAAGAAGGGGAAGGATTTCCACCCAATTTTTGTTGTGTTAAAATTGTGATAGTATGGCGCTAAAGAAGGGGAAGGATCAATTTGCATTAATCCATCTCATCACATTGGCCGAGCAAGGGTCGACTCTTGTCGCTCTCGAGTTGGCAGGGGTCGACACCTTGAGAAAATGGTCGACTCTTGACATTCTCGGGTATAGCAAGTGTCGATTGGCCGGTCGACACTTGCACCCTATGGTCTTTTGAGGTCGACAATTGCCAAGGTGTCCACCCTTGCTCGGCTCTACCATCAACATCGGTTGACACTTGACCATTACGTCGATTTCCAACGATGGAAAGCCCGAAATTTGGTCTCTCTAGCCGATTTCTACCTCCAATCGACGCTATAGCGTTCATAAACTCAAAATCTACCAAAATAACAAAGAAATAAGCAAGATATTAGAATTTCCAAACTCGAATATTAAATCTACAAAACCCTAACTTTTACAGCCGAAAACAAGGTTGAAAAACGACTTACCCACAACGATTCTTTGCAAAATTCGAAGCCTTGCTTTATGCTTGTTGATTGAGCCATCAGGATTCAATTGGTTCTAACTACCCACTTTACTCCAACACTTTTTTGTCTGCGGTCTTTTTACCAACATCCATGTCTTATTTTTTTTAATCATCATGAGTTCTTCCTTCGTTGCAGTAATCCATTTTGGATCCTTTTCAGCATCCCAAAAATTAGCAGGTTCAAGTATAGCCACATTGCATCTCTGATAGATATCAGAAAGTGATCTCATACATCTAACATGAATTTCATCAAGTAACTCCTCTTCTTTGACTTGCAATTTCGGAGCTTGGCTAGGAACAAAGTTGACTGCTTTCCTTCCCAACCCCACTCATCATTCTTAGTATTGGTTGGAAAATTCTGTAAGCTTTAGAAATTGTACTGTAACCAACAAAAATCCCTGCTTCTGCTTTTTTATCTAATTTTTCCTTTTTGATCTGAGGAACATAAACATAACACGAGCATCGAAATACTTTAATATTTTTTAGAGAAGGTTTAAAACCTCAGGCTTCATATGGAGTTTTTTCTTTATAGCTTTTGTAGGAAGTCTGTTGAGAAGGAAGACTACAGTATGTGATGCTTCTGCCCAATATTCCCTTGGCAAATTTTTTTCAAACATCAAGCATCTAACCATCTCCATTATGGTATGATACTTTCTCTCACTGACTCCATTTTGCTGTGGAGTGTATGGAACAGTAAGTTGATGTTCAATCCCAGCCTCATCACAAAAAAACAAAAAATTAAACTGATTGGAGGTGTACTCTTTGCCATTATCAGATCACAAAGCTTGAATTTTCTAGCTACTTTGTGTTTCATTTCATTTCTAGAATTTCCAAAACACACCAACAAGTTCTGATTTGAATATGGAAAAATAAATCCAACACATTATGGAATAATCATCAATGAAGATCAAGAAATACCTACTTCCATTGAGAGATGAGTTTTGTGAGGCCCAGCCCAATCAGTGCTTGTCAATTACAACTTTGTACTAGCTCTTCAGGTT
Organism: Begonia masoniana; assembly: GCA_022432975.1. Classification (NCBI taxonomy): domain Eukaryota; kingdom Viridiplantae; phylum Streptophyta; class Magnoliopsida; order Cucurbitales; family Begoniaceae; genus Begonia; species Begonia masoniana. The sequence continues at coordinate 31,171,052 of CM039505.1, read as the reverse complement.
GCTTGTTAGTCTTGATTGTTTTCCTTGTTGACAGGCTTTACAATCTTGAATTTCAGATTCAAGTTACAAAAGACCTCGAACCAATTCTTTTCTCTGCAAATTCACAACAGCTGTATGATTAAAATGTCCAAGCCTCTTGTGCTAGACTTCTGTGTAGACTTTTGTTGCAAAGAATGTTGCTTGTTTCTGTTGGTTTTCGAGGTTCCTACGCATGGCGAAATTCACTATTATTCATAATAATAATTACATGTGTTACCCTGTGACTTTAAAACTATTTTAAAATCATCAAAAAACCATAAGTTGAATCGTTAGTCTAAAAAGAATTATTTTTTAGAAATATGTAGTTTTTTAAAATGTAAACAATTTATATTGAGAAAAATTATTAGATTTAGATTGTGGAATAATAATAGAAGATACCTCTTGGAGCAACGCTTTTACTCAGGTACTCCCGTCTGATCTTAACAGCTTTAACTCAGGATCAGGTGTATTTCTCGAAGACTTTGAAACCATCGAGTCTTCTCTAAAGATCTTTACACTTAAATTTCCTGACGTGTGAGCGTCCCTCTTACAAGAATAACACACTCCTATATTTCTTGAGAGATGTGTTCTCAACACATGAGACGTCTCTCTTCGATCTTAGAAAATGTTTTTCTAAAACCGAATAAGGAAAGGTCACACATTTTTCTCTAGGGATTTGTTTTTCAGTTCATCGTCTGTTGTCCTCTGTCAAATCACATTTGACAATTTTATAGATCTGTTTTAAAATTAATTTTTAGATTTATTTTAATAAAAACTAATTTTTAAAAAATAAATCTTATCTAATCAAATCTAATTTGATTAGCAGTTGATTTATCTAGTAAATCGATTAATCATATAATCTAAAAACAGTTTTTAGAATATATCTATGAAAACTACTTTTCAAGATAATCTCATCTTATGAGATTTATCAGATCTACTTTTAAATAGTAAACAAACTATAAGTCAACTGTAGATCAAATCTAATTTGATCAGATTTTCTAGATCTACTTTTATTCAAATTTCAAAAATCTGATTTGATAGTTTATTACATAACCACTTTAAATTTGAAGATCAAATCTCATCGGATGAGATTCTTCAAATCTAATTCAAATCTCTTAAAAATATCTCATCTGCTCGTAATAAGGATTCGATCATGGTAGTTGTGGATCGTTTCTCTAAGATGGCACATTTCATTCCTTGTGCAAAAACGGATGACGCCTTTTCTATAGCTGACCTATTTTTCAAAGAAATCGTTCGCCTACATAGTATACCGCATTCCATAGTGTCAGACCGGGACACTAAATTTTTGAGCTCCTTCTGGACCACTTTGTGGAAGAAGTTGGGAACGAAATTGAGTTTTAGCACATCTTTCCACCCCCAAACTGATGGGCAGACAGAAGTTGTTAACAGGACCTTAGGCTCCCTCTTACGCAGTATTGTAGGTAAGAAACTATCCAGTTGGGATGTAGTCCTTCTTGGATTGGAATTTTTCTACAATCGCACCCTTCATTCCACTACTGAGCAAATGCCCTTTGAGGTTGCCTATGGGTTTAACCCATGTACACCGTTGGACCTTGTTCCGTTACCCATTAATGAACTGGCCAACCCATCAGGAGCAAACAAGGCCGAACAAATTAAGAAATTACATGAGAACGTGCGTCAAGCCATTGAGAAGAGAAATGCGAGCGTGGCCAAACGAGTAAACAAAGGCCGAAAAAAGGTTATCTTCAATGAAGGAGACTTGGTTTGGTTGCACCTACGAAAAGATAGATTCCCCGATAAAAGAAAATCTAAGCTTCTTCCTCGTGCGGATGGACCCTTCAAGGTGTTGCAGCGGATCAATAACAACGCTTATAAGATTGAACTGCTTGGAGATTACGGAGTATCGGCAACGTTCAATGTCATGGACCTATCACCCTATATAAGCGATGACGAAAACTCTGAGAGGCCTGAATTAAAGGATTTGAGGTCAAATCCTCAATCACCTGGGGAGGATGATGTGCCCCGTAGGCCCATTACACGATCCCAGACCCGAGTCCACAATTTTACTAACACACTTGTATCTTTTGTAGGTCATGGTTCATGTGAAGACTTGGAGGACACCGTGGACGACTTGAAGTGGGAGATTAAAGCTGGGGATGTTGACCAACCAAAGCATCTACTCATGTGGAAAGACTAAAGAGGCACCTTAATGCTCACAAGAGAATTTGTCTTCCCGAGCTTTGATATTTATTGCTTTTTTGAAATTTCGAACTTATTGGCAAACGTTGGCCTTCTTGTTTAAACTTTATTAGATGCATGTTAGGATTATATGGATGTTAGGATTAGATGAATGATAGGATTAGTTGGTGGCTTGGTTTGGCCCATTGAAGTTGAAGACATGGCTCAAGCCCACATGATGGCCCATCATTCCCTTTCCAAGCCCAAGCCCAAGCCCAAGCCCAAGCCCAAGCCCACCATTAGGTCTATATATTCATGGCATTGGTGTTTGTCACTTTTTTTGGTTGATTTATGAGCACCCACGGATTTCTCTCTCAATAGAAGAAGAAGCTTGGAGCAAGGAGCTTCCAAGGTAAGCTCGGTTGACAACGACCGAGGGGTTGCGCCCCCGAACCATTCTTCTAGCTTGGTAGCTAGTTGGAGTGGATTTTGCCACCTTCTTCTCCACTCTTTTGAGAGCAAAAAATAGCAAGGAGTGGCCATAACCGATTCCTTGAATCGAGTTATCTTCCTTGGAAGAAACTCTTGCCAGAAGCTCCATTGAAGCACTCACCGGCCGATTCTCAGAAAATAGTCCATAAATACTTTATCTTAACGAATCTGGACCACGATTTTCACCAGCACACACCTCACTCACTTCACAAGATTCACCTAAAATTTCATTAAATTTCGAGCACGTTTGATATTTCTTTTACATTTTTCATTCTTGGATTTACTTAGATTTGTGTCACCCGGAGCTAACGGTCTTCTTCGAGTTCTGAGTTCTATTTGCAGGTCGGAGCTCATCAGAAGTGCAGCATTCTGTGATCACAGGTACAATTTTAGTTACTGGGGTAGCTACATTTACATTGATCGATACGGGTGCCACCCATTCATTTATTTCATCTGCCTACGTAACTAGAGCTAATTTGATACCCAGTTCAGCTGATTGTTTTTATAGTGTGATGTTGCCATCTGGGGAACATTTACACTCAGTTCAAGTGGTTCATGGTAATATTATTTTGGTAGGAAATAATACCCTTTATGCCAGATTGATTATAATGAGTATGAAGGTTTACAAAATTATCTTGGGAATGGATTGGCTATCCCGCCATTATGCTACTATCGATTGCAGATCGGGGATAATGTCTTTCCAGCCTCCGAGTAAAGAAAATTTCACCCTTCAAGCAATGAAAAAGGCAAAGAATTCCTATTTCTTATTCTATGATGGCCTGGGAAAAGTTTAAAGACGGATGCTCAGTGCATTTGGCTAGTATGATTGATACTCGAATTCTCAGCGAGGTGAAGTTAGATGATATTCCGGTCGTTCGAGAGTTTCCATAAGTTTTTCTCGACGATCTTCCAGGTTTTCCTCCTGACCAAGAAATTGAATTTGTCATTGACGTGTATCCAAGAACCGAACCTGTGTCAAAGAATCTATACAGACTGGCACCTACCGAACTAAAGGAACTGAAGTCTCAATTAGAGGAACTGGTAAGCAAGGGTTTTGCTCGACCAAGCTTTTCGCCATGGGGTGCTCCTGTTCTGTTTGTGAAGAAAAAAGATGGGACACTCAGGATGTGCATCGATTACAGAGAATTGAACAAGCTGGCGATTAAGAACAAGTATCCACTGCCTCGGATAGACGACTTGTTTGACCAACTGCAAGTTGCCCGAGTTTTCTCAAAGATTGACCCACGCTCGGGTAATATCAGCTGAAAGTTAAAGCTGAAGATATTCCAAAGACTGCATTTCGTGCTAGGTATGGGCATTACGAGTTCTTGGTAATGTCTTTCAGACTTACAAATGCACCTACAGCCTTTATGGATTTGATGAACCGTGTCTTCTGAGGGTACTTGGACAAGCTTTATCGATGACATCTTGGTTTATTCACGGACGGAGGAGGAACATAAGGAGCATTTGAGGGTGGTTTTGGCAACCCTGAAGCAACACAAATTGTATGCAAAGCTTTCTAAATGCAGTTTTTGGCTGGACATAGTGAATTTTTTGGGGCATATTATTTCAAAAGAGGGAATTTTTGTTGATCCGGCAAAGATACAAGTTCTTAGAGACTGGCTGCAACCAATAAATGTTAGAGATATACGTGATTTTCTTGGATTGGTTGGATAATATCGAAAATTCATTGAGTGGTTTTCAAGCATTGCAGCGCCTTTATGCCGTTTGACGAGGAAAAATACGAAGTTTATTTGGTCAACAAGCTGTGAGGAAAGTTTCCAACAGTTAAAAGTGAAGTTAACTAAAGCTCCGGTCCTGATGTTGCTAGTTGAAGGAGACAAGTTTAACATATACTGTGATGCATCTAAGATCAGATTGTGATGCGTACTAATGAAAGGAGGAAGGGTTATTGTGTATGCTTCTCGATAGTTAAAGAAGTACAAACAGAACTACCGAACTCACGATCTTGAGTTAGCGGAGGTTGTCTTCGCGTTGAAAATATGGAGGCATTATCTCTATGGACAGCAATGCGAGATATTTTCAGATCACAAGAGGCTGAAATACTTGTTTACGCAGAAGAAGTTGAATATGCAACAAAGGAGGTGGCTATAGTTTGTTAAGGATTATGATTTTAAGATCAAATACCAGCAGGAAAAAGTGAACAAGGTAGCCGATGCTTTGAGCAGAATACCTACGGCGAGCCAATCTTCAACTTCAGCAATGTCTGTATCGCTGAAAGCTGAAATTTCTAGGTTCCATTTGGAGATTATTTCGGATCTGTCAACCATGCTTACTGCCATTTCGCTGAAACCAATGATTTTGGACAAAATTCGTGAAGCTTAATAGAAAGATAGGGAGTGTGAGAGCTTCAGATTGAGCAAGACCTCTGATAATTCGTTGAAATTCAGAAGTAGGTGTGATATGCCACAGTCCCGATCCATCGAGCACAAGTCAAGGTATGTATTTATTTATTTATTTAATCTATCTAATGGACTTGTGGAATTATGTAGGTAAATTGGCTTTCCGAAGCTTGGAATGAAGAAGGAATTTGTTTTCCTTAAAATTCAACTTTAGTAACTAAGTTTTCGTTTTATGTTATTTGTAATTTAAGACCCTCATTTTTTTGGGCAAACTCGTAGCATAATATTTGTCTAGGCTATATAATTGTTAATGCCTTAGGAAAATGGAAGATTAAAGAGAGAACCAAGCGCTGAAGTGGCCGAACCAAGAGGAACCAATGCTGAACCGGCCAAACCAAGAGGAACAAAGCTTGAACCGGATGAACAAAGGCCAAAAGGGAGCTGAACCAAGAGCAAGAGATGTGAACTGGCTGGAGTGCCCTGCCACCAGTGAACCGAGTGCCAACGAACCGCCAGAAGCTCCAACGACTCTTTTTCAAGCCATTACTGATGCTTTTCCTATCGAGCTCTCTCATTCTTCTTCTTCACGTTCCCTTATGTATTTAAGCTTTCTTTCTCTTCTGTAAAATTTTAGCCAGTAATACAAATTTTTGGAAACCAAAAGGTTGTCTTCGTGTTTGTCGGAGTTTCTCCGCGAAGAGAGAAAGCTTCTCTTGGCCTAGCCGGTGCCAGCGCCTGATGGCTTCACTAGCACTCCCCAAGCTCACGGTTGCTCAGAGAAGTCTGAGTCGTCTTCTGTCAGCTCCCACACGAGCCCGACTCAAGGGAGACTGCAAAACCAAAGTTCCCCTCGCTGTGAATTCGTTGCTGGCAACGACAAATTCTCACCCGAAGCTTCGATAGCTTCTGGGCCAGCAACGGGTCATCTCCACCTCCTTTCACTATATCGGCAATCTCTGTGGAGTTTGTAACCTCACCCACTTCATGGAAAGCTCGGTATCATCCTTCCTCCCTGCTCTCCTTTTTCCTCTGTTTTTGTCTATTTCCGTGTCTATTTTTGGGGTGCTCTTGAGCACCAATCCTCTTATTATTCTTAAGTCTTCCGCATGCATATTTTCGCTCCATTTACAGACTCGTAGCCTATCAAGTGGTATCAGAGCCTCAGTGCTCATTGGTTGCAAGTTTTGGGTTGAAATTTCATCCCCTGTTTCTGTGTTTTTACTGTCTGCATGTTTGTGTTCTGTTCTTTCCTGTGTCTTTCGTCCTGCATGATTGTTGTTGTGTTTTAAGTGTTGCATGATCATCATATTTCATCCACTTGCATGCATTTTCCTCAGCTCTGTTTGTTGGCCGAATGGTTTGTCAAAATCGTTCAGCATGTCAAATTTTCTGTCGTCTGTTCTGTTCTACGGAGTGTCTTCTCTGCTTTGTTTTTGTTTTATGTCAGCATGCTTGTCTTTTAGTTTGATGTTTAGATTGTTTTAAGATGGTTTTAAGTGTTGAGTCAGGCATGTATATCTTTACTGCTTAAGTTTATTTTGTTGCTGTTCTGTTTAGAAAATTCAGAACGTTTTTCTGCTTGTTCTTTCTCTGGTTTTTGAGTTTTAGATCTATTGTGTCGTGTTTGCATGTTGTTCTTCCTAACCAGCTTGTTTTATCATGATAGCATGTTAGTTCTGGTTAGATTAATTAGTATGTTTAGCTTGCTGTAGTGTTCATGTTCTGTTCTTGGTAAATTTAGAGTTCTGTTCGGATGAAGTTTACAGAGGCATAGTAATTTCTTAGATATACTGCACATTGAATTGGCCTTGATTTGAAGCATGATAATATATCTTAGCTTGCTATTTTTAGTGTTTAGGTTCAATTTTTCTGTTCAGAATTTGAAAGAAGAATTATTGCATATTATTCTGTTTTGGTTCTCTAGTTGTTGCAGTATTTTGATCCAAAATGCTGAAGTTTCTACAGCAACCTTTGGGTTCCTTTTGTGTCCAAATTGTCCTAGCTTGTCTTGTTGAATGTCCATGATTAGGTGCATGTTTAGGACTATTTTTAGTGTCTTGTTGCTGTGCAATTTTCTGTGAAAATTGGTTGCTAAGTTGAGCTACTAATATGGTTTTATGCTTAGCCGAGAAGAGAGAAATTTTTTTTACCACTAATGAGTTGATATTATTTGCTGAATAGTTGTCTCACTTGTATTAACTCTTGGATGGTTAAAATCAATTTTGAACTTCTAACCATAAAATGGAATTGAGTTGAATCACTTTAGGTTCTGTTTTTAGGTTCTGTTGTTGAGAAATTTTGTGCATATTTTGCCCTTTTGATGTTTTTAGGACTTGTGTGTTTCAATTACGTTTTTATTTGCTAGTTGTTTAGGGTGGAGATAATTGCTTAGAAATTTTAGGATGTTTGATTGTTTTCTTGCTGTTTTTATTATTATTTTTCTATCTGTTTAGGTGTTTCATTTGGTGTTCAAATTGCTAAGAGGTTTAGTAATTGAACCATGCATTTTTGTTTAGTTTAGGTTGCTGTTTTTGCATATTTAGAGTCTATTTGTGTGTGTGTTTTTCGTAATATTTTTTGTGCAGTTTGTACCCATCTCTTAAGGCAAGAGACCTCCTTAATTGGCAATTTTGGTGCTGTTAAATGTTTTGCTTAAAAGGTACTTTCCTGTCCACTTTAGTTTAGGTTTGTTGGGAGACTCTTCGAAATTGTTGACTGAGAGCAAATTGTGTTTAGTGTTTATTTTCTGTTGGGAGACTCTTCGGAACTGTTGACCGAGAGCAACTTGTGTTTTATGTTTGTATGTGTTTGAAGTTGTTCTTTGAAGTACATTGTTGTGACAATTATCTAATAAGATTTTTCCATATTAACCTCATGTTACTGATTAGCTAGCATGAATTAACCATGGACCGTATCTGTTTAATTCTCATAATGTTTTCGTGAAAGCATGTTCTATTTGTTGTGATTTTTGTTGTGTTGTGTAAGTATTTGAATTTGCTATTTATTTGGATTTCATTACTGTGAAATTATATGATATGACTTTTCCATATTAACCTCATGTTTCTGGTAAGCAAGTATGAATAACCATGGCCCATATCTGTTTAATTTCGGGATGTTATTCTTGAATAAAAGCTTGTTCTAATGTGTGTTTTTGAGTCTTAATTTCTATTTTGTTTAGGTGATTGTTTATGGATGTTTGTTTATATTTTTAGAACCATGTTTAGTTGTTTAGGTTTGTGTTGGCAAAAATTAATTTACATAGAGAATGAATTAGAAAATGAGTGCTAAAATTGAATTCTCATGTTAGTTTACATTTTGCTGAAATTATTGTGTTGTTTTGGTATTTTCCAAATGTGTTTTAGTATGTGTTTTGTTTTGTTTAATCTTTTTAGATGTCTCATGTTTAGGAGAGTTTGATGTGCTAATTTGTTGTCCAAATTGGCATTGTTTTGTTTAGACTTTTCTAGGATGTTTAGATTAAAATTCTAGTTTCAAATTTTCTGGTTTTTCTAATTTTTGTTCCTACTTTGGACTTGTATAATTCTCTGCTCGTAATGCATTTTGATTTGAAATTTTTACAGCATGTTCATCATATTGTGGAATAAATCCTGTTAAAATTTCGGGTTATTTGGAGTTGAATTGTGCTACTTTCTGTTTAGGAATCTAGGTTGTTTAGAAGCTGTTTTTATGGTTGTTTCTTTTTGTTACAACTTTGCACTTCCATAATTCCTTGCTCATAATGAATTTGAACCTAAAATTTTGATAGCATGTCACTCATAATGTTAACTATCCTCTGTTAAAATTACATATTAATTGGATGAGAATTGTGTAAATTTTCTATTTAGTACATTTTAGGTTTTTTTATTGAAATTTTATGTTTGGTGTTTTTCCAAATTGATTTGGCAGTGTTTAGTGTCAAGTCTTAGGTCCTTGATGATTAATTGAATTTGGATAAAAGGCATGAACTAAATTGCATGATAAATAGAGCTTGACAAATTCTATTTCACCATGTTTTATAATTCTGTTTTGAACACTTGTTTGATTGCATCAAGTTGAGTGTCTTTTGTTTTGTTTAGGACCTAAATTTAGAGTCTCACTTTAGAGTCTAATGCTTGGTCAATTAGTTTAACTGTTGTTGACCAAGGTAAAGATTCAAAATATGCATATTGTTTAATCTTTCGAGGATTGTTTAGCTTCCTACTCCTTAATGAGCGTTGGCAATGAATAAACCAAGAAGTTGGATGACTTTTCGGCAACAAGGTATGTACCCATGAAACCTTACTTGAATTTCTTTAGAATTAGTTGAATAATGGGTTGATTGAATGAATTGTATATTGGAGATCAAATCTTTCTTATAAATTCTTACTATAATTTGGATATCATGTTTAATACTCCTTATCTAAGCTTGAATTAATTTGTTGAAAGAACTAGAGAAAATTTGTGATCAAATTATTGTTTCCTCTTGTTTGAAATGATCAATCCTAACTCTATTGTTAAAAGGAGAATTGGTTTCTTGAGTTTTGGATGTTGCACTTTTACCAAGCTTGATTTTAAACTCTTATTCTTTTGATGGATTTAAAATTGGGTGAACCAAGTGTTGTTTTAAAATGGTACTTTTCATATTTGTTGTTCACTATTGATTTGATAGCTTAGCTAGAAAATGAAATTGTTCAATTATGCTTGCTTGAATCTTATGTCATTATCATGTATGTTTGCTTTTCAATTGTTTACATGAACATTTCAAAATTTTGAAATTATTGAGACCATTGTGGATGGTGAAATGATTTTTTCAACTTTAGGATAACTATGTTTTGTGCCTACTGTGGAATGTGCTTAAATATTTTTAGTAGAAATTTTATCCTAAGTGTTGTAACATCCTCCATGATATTCAACCGTTGGATTTGAGGTCAAATCCTCAAGAACCAGGAGGGGATGATATGTTCACGGTCCCGATCCATCGAGCACAAGTCAAGGTATGTATTTATTTATTTATTTTATCTATCTAATGGACTTGTGGAATTATGTAGGTAAATTGGCTTTCCGAAGCTTGGAATGAAGAAGAAATTTGTTTTCCTTAAAATTCAACTTTTGTAACTAAGTTTTCGTTTTATTTTATTTGTAATTTAATACCCTCATTTTTTTGGGCAAACTCGTAGCATAATATTTGTCTAGGTTATATAATCGTTAATGCCTTAGGAAAATGGAAGATTAAAGAGAGAACCAAGGGCTGAAGTGGCCGAACCATGAGGAACTAATGCTGAACCGGCCAACCAAGAGGAACAAAGCTTGAACCGGATGAACAAAGGCCAAAAGGGAGCTGAACCAAGAGCAAGAGATGTGAACCGGCTGGAGTGCCCTGCCACCAGTGAACCGAGTGCCAGCAAACCGCCAGAAGCTCCAACGACTCTTTTTCTAGCCGTTGCCGATGCTTTTCCTATCGAGCTCTCTCCTTCTTCTTCTTCCTGTTCCCCTCTGTATTTAAGCTTTCTTTCTCTTCTGTAAAATGTTAGCTAGTAATACAAATTTTTGGAAACCAAAAGGTTGTCTTCGTGTTTGTCGGAGTTTCTCCGTGAAGAGAAAAAGCTTCTCTCGGCCTAGCAGGCGCCTGATGGCTTCGCTAGCACTCCTCGAGCTCACGGTTGCTCAGAGAATCTGAGTCATCTTCTGTCAGCTCCCACACGAGCCCGACTGAAGGGAGACCGAAAAACTAAAGTTCCCCTCGCTGTGAATTCATCGCTGGCAACGACAAACTTCTCACCCGAAGCTTCGATAGCTTCTGGGCCAGCAACGGGTCATCTCCACCTCTTTTCACTCCATCGGATATCTCTGTGGAGTTTTCAACCTCACCCACTTCATGGAAAGCTTGGTATCACCATTCCTCCCTCCTCTCCTTTTTCCTCTGTTTTCGTCTGTTTTCGCGTCTGTTTTTGAGGTGCTCTCGAGCACCGATCCTCTTATTGTTCTTAAGTCTTTCGCATGCATATTTTCGCTCCATTTACAGACCCGTAGCCTATCAAGGTGGTACGTGCCTGATGATAAAGAGTTAAAGAAATAAATCTTATCAGAGGCTCATTCCTTGATGTTCTCTGTACATCCTTGTAGTACAAAGATGTATAGAGACTTGATACAGCACTTCTGGTGGCCTAACATAAAGAGGGAAGTTGCTAGGTACGTGGAAACTTGTTTAATCTATCAACAGGTCAAAGTAGAGCACCAAAGGCCAATAGGAACTTTACAACCCCTACCGATTCCTGAATGGAAATGGTAACAAATTTCAATGGATTTCATTGTAAGACTGCTCAGAACTACGAAAGGGCACGATGAAATCTGGGTTATAGTGGACCGTTTGACAAAGTCAGCCCATTTTCTACCAGTCAAGATGACGTATTCCATGGATCAACTTGCAGAGCTATATGTCCAAGAAATTGTCAACCTGCATGGGGGTTCCTGTTTCGATTGTTTCAGACAGAGATCCAAGGTTTACTTCTAAATTCTGAAAAAATCTGCATAAAGCTATGGGAACTCAACTGAATTTCAGCACATCTTTTCATCCTCAGACCGATGGATAGACAGAAAGAACGAACCAGATTTTGGAAGATATGATTAGAGCCTGTGTGTTGGAATTTCAAGGTACGTGGAGTAGATATTTACCACTGATCGAGTTCTCCTATAACAAAGCTTTCAAGCTACAATCGGTATGGCTCTGTATGAAGCGCTATATGGACAAAAATGCAGATATCCTCTGTATTGGGACGAAGTTGGTGAAGCTAGCCTAATTGGACCCGATATTCTACATCAAACTGTAGAGAAGATTGTCATTGTCAGACAGAGAATTGAGATAGCTCAAAGTTGACAGAAGAGCTACGCTGATAATAGAAGAAGAGAATTGGAATTTAAGGAGGGCGATAAGGTATTCCTGAAGATTTCTCCATTCAAATGAGTTATGCGTTTTTGAAGAAAAGGGAAACTTAGTCCTCATTACGTGAGACCTTTCCCTTTTGTGAAAAGAATTGGAAAGACAGCCTACAGGTTACAACTTCTGGCAACTATGGAAAGCATTCACAACGTATTTCACGTATCTATGTTCAGAAAGTGTGTACGTGATCCATCTCATGTCGTGGAACCAATGAAAATCGAAGTTCAATCGACACTGACATATGAAGAGAAACCAGTGAGGATTCTAGAGTATTCGATCAAAGTGCTATGCAACAAAGAGATTCCACTGGTGAAGGTTCTGTGGCAGAATCAAGAAGAGGAGGAAGCCACGTGGGAAAGACAACAGGATATGATGAATCAATATCCTGAACTTTTGGTATAATCAAATTTTAGGGACAAAATTTTGTTTAAGGAGGGAGGAATGTAACACCCGAAATTTTTGTACGTTTTGTCCCTAAAATATTTTGTATAATACTTGGATATTATGTAAAGTATTTTTGGTGAATAATTGGATACACATTCTATGTCAATTTGGTTAGTTTTAATAAGAAATAAATAGAAGCAATAGTTGGAGAATTAAGTAAGGGCGTGACGGTAATTTAACAATGTAATTAGAAGATAAATTAATAAAAGGATGGATTTCACTTTCTCTCTCCCTCCCACAATAACTCTCTCAGTTTTTCTCCATTGAAGCTCCTCTCCTCTACGCCCTAGCTCCAATCTTGGATGAAGAATTAAAGGTAAGTCGGGTTTTGGTTTAATGTTACACAATGTTTAGTGTTTATGCGTGATAAACTAAGGTTTATTGAAGTTTTGATTTGAGTGGGTTTCCAAACTCTAAACCTGCAAATTTCTTCCTTGGAAATTGGTTTTTTATTGAGTTGAGTGTGTTTAAATTTCATTCTAGGAATTGGTTTTGGATTGTATTTGAGTTTGGTGCATAGTTTTGCAAAAAGGAGAAAAACGGTTTTGGAAAATGCCAAAACATGACAACCACGGTTTTTAAGAGTTTCGACCTAACTTTTGAATTTTATTTGCTGAATGGCTTGCACCATTAGAAAGAAGACTCTTAGAGGAGTCCATAGCATTTGGAATTACTCGATTCTGAGTTATATCGAGAAAGTTATGGTCGTTTGAAATCGGACAAAAAATTTAAGTGTAATCCGAAAATTTGGAGTTAATTTCTTAATGTGATATTTTGTTAGGTTTGTTGAGATTGGAAAGAATAAAGCTAAGGAACATCAAGTTGAATTGCTAAGGACCTGAGGTAAGTCTTTGTGATATTGCGTGGCCGATTTGGCCTACACCACAAGAGTTTGATGTTTTGAGGAAATTGGTGATGTACTTAGTTTAATGCAAATTTGGATGGGTAGCTAGGTTGTCTAAGTTGTAGAATGTCTTTTAAGTTTCTATTGATTGTTTTCCACATTTTTATAATTTTATTTAATATGAACTGTCTATGCATTACGTCTTTTTAAAATGGCATGAAAACAAGTTTATGCACACGATATACGAAAAAGAAAAGACTAATGAAAATATATGAATGTATGTAATCCCGGTCATGTCGGGGTGGGGTTCAGACATGACTGTTTTGAGAGGAGGAGCATGTTTCCCCCTCGGTAGATGGAAAGGGCTGTCTAACCGCCAGATGTGCCCTCAATGTCTGTTCGTTGCTACCCCTGGTATGATAAGTCCACTGTGTGGTCCCCCTTGGGCCCAGGGTTGAGTGGTTCGTCCCTCCTGGTGTGCCCTAGCGTGTGTGTCCCCGTGGCCCAGGGCTGAGTGGTTCGTCCCTGCTGGTGGTTGACATTTTCACTTTTCCCTATGAGGCCCTGCCTGGTGTTACCGCGGCCTTTCTGTGTTGGTGTGGTTCGGAGGATTCGTGAGCGACCTCCCTTTTCACTGTACACCTGTATATATATTTTTATGATAGCATTGTTGATGTGGGCCTATGTTTGCTACCTATGCTTATTTTATGGTTAGCCCCATCAACCATTTTAAATGAATAATAAGAAGGGAAATGAATAACATTGAAACTAGTTTTGGTTTTTAAAACGTGTATTAATTTTTAGATGGGCATGCATCTTTATAGTGGTAGGTATAACATCCCATACTGAGTTTGTCACTCACCCCAACGACTCCCCCCTCTACAGGTAAAGGAAGGAAGGCTAGGAAGTGAGCTCTATCGTGTTGGTTTCCCTTGAGTCTCACCTTTTATTTCCCTCAGCTTTGACTTATGTAAGTTCACATTCGAGATTGTACCTTACTTTGGCATGTAATTATTTTCATTTATCTTGTAATTCTATTATTGTTTGTACTCTCATATTTGTTACTTCGAGGAGGACCTCCCTGAGGTTGATCGTTTAACCTGGCATTTCTGTTAGGCCCTCTCCCGGGTCTTGAAAATTATTTTCTCTGAAGCTCAGTTTTTCTCTCCACTTTCTTTTCTCCTTTTTTTCTTTCCACTTGTTACACTCTCCTTTTCACTTGCATCTTGTTTTCTCATCGACTTTTCTCTCATTTTGAATTCTTTTGCAATCCTCTCTTGATCCTCACAACCTCCCAAGGTGTTAATGGCGTTAGAACTACCATTCTTCCATTTTGAATAAACAAGTATTCATTCTTGAATCCCTTGTACTTGACTTTTCAATCGAATTTCCAAGGCCTTCCCAAAAGAATATGAGTGGTGTTTACATAGGTACTATATCACAAAGAATCTCGTCATTATATCTTCCAATTGATAGTGCCACTTTTACTTGCTTGATGACCTTTACTTCCCCACAATCACTTAACCATGGAAGCTTATATGGTTTTGAGTGTCTCTTGGTTTCCAAACTCAAATTTTCCACCAATAATATGCTGCCAACATTAGTACAACTTCCACTATCAATGATAAAACTACATATCTTATTATTGTTAACATGGCATCTAGTATGAAAGATGTGCTCTCTTTGCACTTCGACTCCATCATCTTTAGGTTTAATGTTAAGGGCTCTCCTTGTGATCAATAATTTGCCTCTTATAGGCTCTTCCACATCCACTGTAATATCCGGCTTGTACGGACTTTTTGGATATATTGTATTATATTATTATTTCATTGTTTAATGGCATTTTTAGTAAATGTGTCAAATCAAATCAGTTTCGTAAATAGAAAGCGTCATGATGATCCTAACGATTAATAAGAATTTTAAGGAAATTCTGGGAATTTTCGGAGATTAAGCACTATATTCCGAGTAAATACGTTTATCGTAATGTAAAGGACGTTTTAATAAAAATAGTAAACGAGGTCCGAATTGCAAACGGACAGTCTTAATAAATCTCTAATAATAAGTTGGACTTATTGGTAAAATATGGAAATTTGGAAATGTCGAATAGCTGGACGATTAACGAAACAAAGACGAAACAAATAGAATTAAGTGCTAAGGGCAATTTAGTAATTTACCAAATCAATTTTATAAAAATAACCAAAATCCTCTTTCTCCTCACTCTTTCTTCTTCTCTTCCTGGCATTCACGAATAGAGAGCAAACCCTCTCTCGGCCGCCGACGATTCCAACAGTTCCGACCTCCGTTTCTCTTCCGTTTCTCCTCCGTTATTCGTCATTTCTTCTCCTCTCGCTATCCTCGGTATGTACCTACAATCTTAGAGCTTTTATTTCAACGTTTACGCCGTTTTAGATAATTAGGGTTTCGATTAAATCTCGTTAAAAACGCGAATTAGGACTCGTAATTAATAGGTTAGCCGTGATTAGGTATATATTGAACGTATCGGACGTTATTGGACGAAGATAAACCAAATTGTGAAAAAGTATAAATCTGAGAATTTTCGAGTTTTCGAAAATTTCTCGTAATAGGAATTTCAAGTTATCGAGCATTAATTGACGTTCTAAATGCTTTGATTAGCTAAGTGAGGAAGTTAGGAAAAATTCAATAGTTAAGGATTTTGTAATTTGGACGTTAATAGCTTAAATTGGTTTTAACGACGAATATCGTGTTTTGTCTCAGACACACGACTCCCGTGGACGAAGCTTGAGATTCTGCGCGCTCGAGGTAAGTTTTCGTGACTTACTTTGACCAATCGGTCTACACCATACTTCGATGTCGTATCGAGGATCCCTGAAGAGTTGTTTGTTTAATCTGCTTTCGGTTGGGTAGTTAGGTTTAATTATTTATAGGTTAGTTTATTTCGGTCTTGATGGTATACATATGTTTGTTTATTGTATGGTTACATTATGCTTATAACTGTTCATGCATCACGTGTTTCAAAATGGCATGAAAATGGATTTCTGCACGAGTTTTCAAATGAAAAGAATAATGAACAAAAATACGTAATCTGTATATGGTCACGCGGGATGGGGCTCAGGCATGGCTGTAGGGTTTGTGAGCATGTACCCCCCTCCTCTAAATCGAAAGTAGTAGTCCAACCGCGGGATGTATCCTTTCCATTTAGAGGGCTGATATCTCGGTGGCAATCTGTATGAAATGACCTGATATGTCTGATATGCATGTTTTCTGAACTTCATATGCATTGCACGCATCATCTGCATTTACGTAGCTTACTGAGATTTCAATATCTCATATGTGTCTGTATGGTGTAGGTGATATTTTAGGAGATATTGAGCCAGGTGAGGACGACGTTCCTCCTCCTGACGTAGGTGCAGTTGATGGATGATGGCCGTGGGAGTGCGCTGAGCAGTCGAGGCGCGTTTTAACCCGTGGGGAAGTATGTATAGATTTTGGGCTTTCTGTGACGTATGGGCTGATGTTAAATTGTATAGAACATATTAGGGTGTTTGGTTCTGGATAGGGGTTAGATAACATTTTGGTAATTGTCTGTAAAACGCTTTGGTTTAAACTGTTTACTGAATGTTTTGAAAATGTTTTGATTGGTTTAGGTTGTTACGGATAGCTCGGTTTTTAGAACTATCCACGCAGTTGGACTTCGCAAAGTCCGACGCGAGTCGATTGAGTTTAGATTATGTTTTAATCGGTTGAGTGCAAGTTGTGAGTTATGGTGATTACTGGTGAAGGAAAGACGATGATTTGCTCTCTGGAAATCGGATTCCAGAGAACAAATCGATGTGTTAGATGCTGTGAAGTACGAAAAGTATGAAGTGCTAAAGTCTCTGGTATTGATGAAGGAAGGGAGGGATCGCTGCATAGTGTGCAGCGATCGATCTTTGCTGAAAAAGCAGAGATCGATCGCCGCCCTTGCTACATGCTGCAGCGATCGATCTCTGTAGTTTGCAGAGATCGATCGCTGCCTCCTGGCAGCGATTGGTTCCGATTCTGCCCCTGTTTTAATTTTTATTAAATATTTAAATGTTTTAAGTTTTATTTAAATTGTTTTAGTTTATGTTTTAAATGATTTCAAGGTTCGATTTCAATTCCGTTTTCAGTTCTGATTTCAACCTCAGTTTAGATTCCACATTAAGTTTTATTTAAAGCATAGAAAAGTAAAGAGTATAAAAAAATATAATACGGTATTAGGGGTGTTACATCCACATTGCTACAATCTTCCAAAATTGGTATTTCATCGTCACTTGAGCTAATATTTGTTATGTCACCATTATCCAAATAGTCATAGCTCTCTTATTTGGAAAATTTGACGCAATGTGTCCAAAACGTTGACATCTAAAGCACTTGATCTTACGAGTCCTAGTAGGTGTGGACAATTCAGTTTTACCCTTTGTGTTTGTCGTCGTATCCTTTCCTTTGAACTCCTCCTTTGGTTTTGACATTGGTTTTTCATTCTTCCAATTTGATTTCCTAGGTGAATTCGAAGTATACCCATCTTTGAATTTAACTTACTTTTTAGTTGTCTTTTAATCTTGATAGACTTATGTAACAACTTCTTCATATCCATATAATGTTGTAAGTCCACAATATTTCTATTTAATCGTCAAATAAATCATGTCATCGTGGCTTCCATCTCCTCCTCTACTTTAGCCTTTATCATGGGTACTTCAATTTCTTATAATATTCCTCCACACACTTAATTCTTTGTGTCAAACGTTGTAATTTTTGGCACAAATCTTAATAATTGTGGCTAGGAACAAATCTCTTTCTCATAGTCACCTTTACTTCCTCTCATATACGAATGAGTTGCTCACCATATCTCCTCTGGTTCCTTACTAATTGATCCCATCATATGCTTGCATAATCCGTGAACTCCAACATAGCTGGCTTAATCTTTTTCTCCTCAGTGAAGTTATAGCAATCAAACATATTATCGAATTTCCTTTTCCATTCCAAATGTAATTTGGGATCACTTTTTCCTTGAAAATGAGGTATTACAAACTTGATGTTGCTTAAGTTTCCATCCTCCCGATTTGTTTCAACTCCTATTTATCTTACATAATTATCATCCGCGAAAGACTCCTCATGTTCATATGCCATTGGAGCTTTACTTTTTCGTACATGGCTTGTCGTTGGAGACTCCATTCTATCCAAACGTACGTTTAGCGCCTTAAGTTGATCTTCACTACTCATGGTATTGTTCAAAATTTTAAATATTCAACAAGCAGAGAGAAGAAATAAATAATCAAACAGAATAGTATGTTAGTTAAACGGACCTTTCTCACTCCCTAACATGTTTACACTCGAATAATTGTCACTTCACTCGTGTTTTGCTCTAAAATATATATTTTACAAAATAATCTCACTCTCTTGTCTTTTACCTCTCAATTTTTCATTTTAGCTCTTTATGTAAAAACTTGATCAAGATAAAATATTCAACAAGTTAAAACAAGCAAAATCAAATTTTCAAGCTAAGAAAATTTAACTTTCAAGATTAGTAGAATCAAACAATTTTGAAAGGGACGTGAAGACGATGAAGGTAACTTTGTTAATATTCAAGAATTAACAAAATATAATCGGTGAGATATTTTAAGATTAAGGATATTCAATTGACAAGAATCTGAACGTATAAAAACAATAATAGAGAATATTCAAAGCAAGAATTGAATATTCCAAGAGTTATTATCACAATAAATTAAGAACAATAATATAAGATTTAAGTACAAGAATTGAAATTTCAAGATTTGAAATATGTCAAAGATCTCAAGAGTAAGAATTTGAGAATGATTGAAGTATGTCGAATGTCTCAATAGTAAGAATTGAAGAACAAGAATTGAAGAACAAGAATTGAGTATGTCGAATATCTCAAGAATGAGAATCCGAGAACATTAATTGAGTATGTCAAATATCTCAAGAATAATATTTCGTGAATGATTGAATGTGTCGAATATCTTAATAATAAGAATTTGAGAACAAGAATCGATTATGTCAAATGTCTCAAGAATGAGAATCCGATAATAGAAGAAAGTTGAGCTCTTTGAACCTTTTAGCGATTTTTGAACATTTTCTTTTTTGACTAAATTTCGCAAAGAAGAAATTTTGAGAGAAGAATCACCTCTTTTTTTTAAGAGAATAGTTCAAGAGAAGAAGAAGATTTGCAAGGAAATAAATATAAAAACTTGAAACGAGGAGCCTTTGCCCTGATACCAAATGACGAGAATCAAGGGTATTGTGAACCCCAGACCCTTCAATAATGCGAAATAATACTCAGAAACACCTTAGAATCAAGTACGAGTAACTTGACCCCGATCGAACATTGCCGATGGTGTAACGACCCCTTTTCCCAGCAAGATATTGTCCGCTCTGGGGATTGGGCTGTAGCCCAATATCCTCCCCTCACGGCTTTGTTTGGCGAGGACTTCCCAGTCGGTCACCCAACCTGGTACTACTCTCGGAGAAGCACTTTTAACTTCGGAGTTCTTATGGGATCCGTTGCCAATTGTGCTCCAAAACGCGTCTTGCTATCTTGGGAGGGTCTCTTTACATATGTTTCATTTCCACATACTTCCCCAAGCGATGTGGGATTGTGACAACCCCGTTTTTACGACCCATCACCTTCCGGTTCGCCCGTGCGGACGTACCACCATTTGGATTCTGGTTTGTGCAGCCATCGTACATACTTACACATCCGAGTCATCATAATCACCCCCCTGGGGGGCCCAACGTCCTCATTGGCCACATTTCTGGTTGGGTACAGGCTCTGATACCATTTGTAAAGACCCCTATTTCAGCAAGATATTGTCTGCTCTGGGGATTGGGTCGTAGCTCAATATCGTCCCCTCACGGCTTTGTTTGGCAAAGACTTTTCAGTCGGTCACCCAACCTGGTACTACTCTCGCCGAAGCACTTTTAACTTCGGAGTTCTTATAGAATCCGTTGTCAATTATGCTCCAAAACGCGTCTTGCTATCTGGGAGGGTCTCTTTACATATGTTTCATTTTCATATACTTCCCCAAGCGATGTGAGATTGTGACGACCCCCTTTTTATGACCAGTCACCTTCCGGTTTGCCGCGCGGACGTACCGCCATCTGGGTTCCGGTTCGTCAGCCATCGTACACATACTTACACATTCGGGTCATCACAGATGGAACTTAAGTTATCAAGTAAGAGGAGGTTGACCCAAACCAAATTTGTTGGTAAGAACCAAAGCTATCAAGCGATTTCCCAAGCTTTAACTTAAAGAAGACCTCTTGACAAAGAACCAAAGAGAGAATTTTAAAATGACGATAAAAAGAAAATATTCAATAGTAAAAATCGTGTGTCTCTTAGGAGTACATCCATAGTGTTTAAATAGCCTAAAGGCAATAAAGAATAAGTAATTTAACCTGACTAAGAAATAAGAAACTTAACAATTCAAAAATTAGGAAACAAAAATCATAAAATGGTACGTTAGGCGTGAAGAGGCGTTGATGGGCACGCAAATTATGCTGGAGCACGTGCGGCTGAGTTGGATGCACTAGCGGGCTGGGCGAGGGCGTGGGTTGGCGCGACATTGCTCAGTGACTGGGCCCAGTGTGCGCAGAATGGTCGTGCTAATGGCATGCATGTGCTAGGCGTGCAGGTATGGTCGAGCGCTCTAGGTGCCAAGTCGGGTGGGCGTACGCAATGCGTGGGTGGCGGTGCTGATGGGGCACAGAAGCAGGCGGGCGCAGTGTGCTGCACTTCATCCCGCATCGTGCGCCTGCTGGCTTTTGCAGGGCGCGCGCGGGGGCTGATCCTTTTTCTTCCAAGAAACACCTTTTTGGTTGCCATGTTTTCTCGGTCTTTTGCATGCATTTCCCCCATTCAGTACTTATCACAATCATTGGTCTTTTCTCGTGTTGAGATGATTCATTTTCTTGGGTCTCCATGATCAAATTATGTAAGACTTTGTTCATCTTCTTTATTTTTGATCTTGTCATTGGTCCTCCTATGCCTCATAATGGATCATGGTCCTTGATTTGGAGCTTGGTCGTACCTTGATCTGCATCATTTGCCTTCGTGACTTCATATCTTTTGCATCCCTTAAAAATTTAAGATGAAATTTTGAGGATTATTCCTCACTTTATGAAGTGCTTAGCTGTCCAATTTTCAGCACAAAACTCGTTCAATAGAATCTTTTATAGTGTTTCTAATCTCAACTAGAAACAGTTTTTTTTCTTTATTTGAAGTGATAATTTTTTTCAAGGGAAATATTCTAATTTCGTGCCAAATTTCTTTTTCTTTTTTATTCCGCCCCCATTTTGTATCTAAGAATCGCCTTCAAATCGCACCTTTTCTGTAACGCCCCTGAACCTGCCCCGGCTCGGTTCGTTACTTTGCAAACAAATCCCACGTTTAAAATAAATTTTAAAATAATTTTTGATAAAATTTTAACTCGATATTTTTGGTTTTTCAGACCCTAAAAAATGGTTGGAAAATGTGCCCAAAATACGTGCAAAACGTGTCGGAAAATATTAGGTTAAAATATATTTGAAAATCAAAAATTAAAAAAAAAACTGGTCTGATCGGCTCGAGCGTGCAGCATTGGCGCTCGCGCATGCGGTGATCGATCGCCGCTGCGCGACGATCGATTGGCACCCTCTTGGGTGTGCGATCTCTGCTACAGAGACGCCTGCCGATCAACGGCGCACAGCCCCGATCGATCGGCATTTCTGGGCGCTGCGCGCGCGCCCAACAATGCCCTGCGCACCTTCTTCGACCACCTCTTGTTTTTTTCCGCTTTTTCCCAAGTCAAACACTTCCAAATCACCCAAAACTTTTACCATACCTTCCTGACATCCCCGACTCTGTGTCCCGTAAAAATCTCAGAAAACTAACTTAAAACAGTTAGCAAAAACATAGAGACAAAAGAGCCCGACGTTGTTTGTTATAAAAAAAATGGCAGAATAACGACTGAAATTTCATAAACCAAAATCCTGAAATACAAAGTCTTAAAACATCATCATTTACGTATCAATCATCCAACAAAACGACCACTAACCACAATCATCCAAAATAGCTAGAAAACTATCTACAAGGCAAAATACCAACAATCCCCACAAAACTACTGTAACGCCCCGAGTTATCTGAACCCGGTTCGTTACCACTAACGCAAACATCACCAAGAACTCTCGGAGCAATTTACAATTTCACTCGAGGATCAAGATTTGATGCTTATTAAAACCTAAAAATGTTTAAAACTTGCAGCGGAAAATCATTTAGACAAGATGTGAATTAATAAAAACTGTAAAATAATGTTTGAAAGAATCAGTTGAAGTGTTAAGGAATAATTAGTTGAAGGAAGTAAAAGTTTAAATCGTTAAATACCGATGGGGTGACAGAGGTCAAACGCCCCTGCCGACGACTAGTCAACGGAATAGGCCATATATAAATAACAGGCTTCTGCCGATGACGTCACGACTCAAACACAGCTGCCGACGACTAGTCAACGGAATAGGCCATATATAAATAACAGGCTTCTGCCGATGACGTCAGCAGGATAACTTAATTATCCAGCTTCTCCTGCCGGTGACGTCAGCCAGATAAACCCATTATCTAACTTCTGCCGATTGCTAAACGGCTAAGCAGAATGTCCTACTTATGCCGATGACGTCAGCAGGATAACTTAATTATCCAGCTTCTGCCGATACGTGCTTATCACGTGACTTTTAAAACGTATGCCGATAGAAGGCAAGTTTACTGCTTATCAACTACCGGTAGGACAACAAAACAACTACTCTTCTCCTGCCGATAGACTTTACCAAACAACATCAAATAGACGTATTACTCAACTTCATATCGATGGACTGAACAATTTGACAGTAAACTTGACTAACAATTGGACTCAACATTTTACCAAAACTCATTCTAAAACACCTCAATTCATTGTATTACTCAAATTCCGTAAAATCGGCATTCTAGAAATTCAACAGGACACTAACATCAGAAATTCTAAAATGTATTCAAAAGGTTGCAATCTCTACTGTTATAAAAATTCAACATACTCAGACTAAATCATTGTCAATTAATTTCTCATATCTGCAGACATCAGTTAATCCGCCTCAACAGTTTACCGAATCAGAACATGAGAGTACTCCTCCAACCACATCTATTCATTTGTACGATCAAGGAAATCACCTGCTATATTCTCAACACCTACATCACAAAACTCATCTATTAGCCTAATGCTAAGTAAGCAGAGCAAGAAATGATGGAAGTACAGAGATATGCAAATCCTAAATATGCAATTTCTACATTCCTCTTCCTCAGTTATATTGCATTCATTCAACCGGTCTGATGATCCCTGATACAATGGGAGGTGGATCAGCTTTCCCAGGGTATGAATCCACATATATGTCACTTAAGGGGTGGATTAGTTCCCTTAACAGATGATTGATCCCTGATACAATGGGAGGTGGATCGGTTTTTCCCAAGGTATGAATCCAGTTATGTTCGATTAAGGGGCGGATTAATTCCCTTAAAAATGTATTGTCTCAATCTGTTCACAACTCACCATGCTACTTCATGTAAATTCATTTTCGTTTTCTTTCCAAAATATGATGCATGGCAATTGAAATGAAACATACTTTCATGCATACAAGAAAATCCTAGTGTTTTGTGATGTAGGCCCGAAGGCAAATACAAACTCTACTTACCTGGCCCTCCTGGAATTACTTGGTTGCTAGCTACTTCGGTTTAGCTCAAACCTAAAATCGTAGGCAGTATGTTAGTTATACTTCATTCTAAACAATCCAGGAGTTTAAGGAAATAAATTATGGAGTTCGGATCTTCGTGCATTCCCATTTCACAGAAACCTGAACCTATACCAAATCATAGCGTTTTCCTCGAAACTTCATACATTGTATTCCCTCAGCTATCTAACTACTAAAATCACAAGAAGACGAGGAGAGTTCACCTAGGTTGAAGGAGAATCGAACAGGGGAATCGCCTGGAGAATCCTGCTGCTCGAGCTGAAAAACCGAGAGGAAATGAAGGAAAGGGTGGCGGCTACCGTGAAATAACTCAAAACCTCTTTCCTTAAATACGTTATCCACTTTTTAAATTTCCAATTACTCATATGCCCTTGTCTAGTCATCCACCAACCCTACATTTAATATTGCCATATAAAATGCACCATTAGCTACAAGAGATAGAGAATTGGTCTATATAAAAACCGGGTATTACAATCTACCCTCCTTAAAAGAATTTTGTCCTCAAAATTCAGTACCTGAACAATTCGGGATATTGATCCATCATGTCTTGTTGGCGTTCCCAAGTTGTCTCTTCAAGGTTTTGATTGTGCCACAAGACTTTAACTAGTGGGATTTCTTTGTTCCGCAATACTTTTACAGCAAAGTCTAGGATCTTTGCTGGTTTCTCTTCATAAGAAAGGGTTGGTTGAACTTCAATACTCTGCTGTTCCACAATCTGAGACGGATCCCGCACACACTTCTTCAACATGGAAACATGAAACACATTATGGACTCCATCCATAGAGACTGGCAGCTGTAACTGATAGGCTGTTTTCCCAAACTTCTTCGAGATTATGAATGGTCCAATAAATCTAGGATTCAACTTCCCTCTCTTTCCGAATCTTACAACTCCCTTGAAAGGTGACACCTTAAGGAAAACTTCATCTCCAACTTCAAACTCCAATTCTCTGCGTCTCTTATCGGCATAACACTTCTGTCGACTTTGAGCTGTCAAGATTCTTTGTCGGATAAGAGCAACTTTCTCCACAGTCCGTTGCACAATATCAGGACCAAGCAACTGCGCTTCACCAACTTCATTCCAGTACAAAGGTGATCTGCATTTTCGTCCATACAGTGCTTCATACGGTGCCATTCTTATTGTTGCCTGAAAACTGTTATTGTAAGAAAATTCTACTAAAGCTAGGTACTTACTCCAGGAACCTTGGAAATCTAAAGCACAAGCACGAAGCATATCTTCTAAAATCTGAATAGTCCTTTCGGATTGTCCATCTGTTTGAGGGTGGAAAGCTGTACTGAAACTAAGCTGAGTCCCCATTGCCTTATGCAAACTCTTCCAAAACTTAGATGTGAATCTAGCATCTCGGTCTGAGACTATAATACTTGGAACTCCATGCAATCTGACAATTTCGTGCACATACAACTCAGCAAGTTGATCCATTGAGTATGTCATCTTCATAGGCAGGAAGTGGGCTGATTTGGTTAAACGGTCAACTATTACCCAAATTGCATCATGTCCTTTTACTGTTTTAGGCAATCCTACCACAAAGTCCATGGTTATTTGTTCCCATTTCCATTCGGGGATTGGCAAAGGTTGTAATGTTCCTGCAGGTCTCTGATGTTCAGCTTTAACCTGTTGACAACATAAACATGATCCTACATATTCTGCCACACTTCTTTTCATTCCAGGCCACCAATAATGCTGTTTCAGATCCTCATACATCTTCGTACACCCAGGGTGAACTGAGAATCTAGAGGAATGAGCCTCAGAAAGAATCTCATCACGAAGCTCTTTAATGGCAGGAACAAACCACCTATTCCTAAACTTAAGGATTCCATCGGAAGAATAGTTGAAATCCGATTTGTCCGTGGAGTCTATGCTTGACTTGAACTTGTTACAGTCATCATCGTTCGACTGAGCTTCCTTTATCTTCTCAAGAATAGTAGGTCTTAAGGTTATGGCCGAAAGTATAGCTGATACGCTAGATACTGCTTCTAGATTAAACCTTCGAAATTCAGATTCTAAGGCTAACGGCATACTGAAACTCATAGTCGGGGCTGATGTTGCTACCCTGCTCAAGGCATCTGCCACAACATTTGCTTTTCCGGGATGGTACTTGATCTCAAAGTCATAATCTTTTACAAATTCTAACCATCTACGTTGCCTCATATTTAATTCTTTTTGAGTGAAAATATATTTCAGACTTTTATGGTCTGAGAATATTTCACAAGATTGTCCATACAGATAATGTCTCCAAATCTTAAGTGCAAACACCACTGCAGCTAATTCTAAGTCATGCGTGGGGTAATTCTTCTCATGCGTTTTCAACTGCCTGGAAGCGTAAGCTATAACTTTCCCGTCCTGCATCAAGACACAGCCCAGTCCAATCTTGGATGCATCACAGTAAATACTATACTTACCACCTTCAACTGGAAGGGTTAAAATAGTAGCATTGGTCAGTTTCTGTTTCAAAGTTTAGAAACTAAGTTCACATTCATCGGTCCATGTGTACTTTACATTCTTCCTAGTCAACTTAGTGAGAGGTGTAGCAATCTTTGAAAATCCTTCAATGAACTTTCTATAGTATCCTGCTAGTCCAAGAAAACTTCTGATATCGGTGGCATTCTTCGGTTGGGGCCATTCCCTAACTGCTTGAACCTTAGCTGGATCAACAGATAATCCATTTCCAGAAATGACATGTCCTAAAAAGTGAACTTGGTCCAACCAAAATTCACACTTAGAAAACTTGGCGTATAGTTGGTGCTGTTTCAGTAATCCTAACACTAAGTTTAAGTGTTCTGCATGCTCCTCCTTGGTTTTGGAATAGATTAGAATGTCATCTATAATACAATGACAAACTTGTCCAAATACTCATGAAACACTCTGTTCATAAGATCCATAAAGGCTGCTGGTGCGTTTGTCAAACCAAAAGACATGACCAGAAACTCATAATGTCCATACCTAGTACGAAAGGCAGTCTTCGGGATATCTTCAGTTTTAACCTTAAGCTGGTAATAACCGGATCTAAGGTCAATTTTTGAGAAAACTCTCGCACCTCTAAGCTGGTCAAATAAGTCATCAATTCTCGGCAAAGGGTATTTGTTCTTGACTGTAAGCTTATTCAATTCTCTGTAATCAATGCACATGCGCATTGATCCATCCTTCTTCTTGACAAAAAGGACAGGTGCACCCCATGGTGAAAAGCTAGGGCGTATGAACCCCTTCTCTAATAGTTCTTCCAATTGTTTCTTTAGTTCCTTGAGCTCAGTTGGAGCTAATCTATAAGGATTTTTAGACACAGGCTCGGCTCCGGGGTATACATCTACAACAAATTCAATTTCTCTATCTGGCGGTAAGCCAGGAAGGTCATCTAGGAATACCTCAGGAAAATCTTGGACGGCTAAAACATCTCGAGGACTCGATTTTCCTATATGCTGTGTGTCTAAAACACTAGCTAAGAAGCACGAATACTCCCTACACAGGGAAGGTCTAGTGGCAATAGAAGTCATCACAGACATTTCCTTACTCTTCTTTGAAGCTTGAAAGGTATGTTTCAACTTACCAGGGGGTTGAAAACTAACTACTCCGGTTCTACAATCAATTGTGGCGTGGTGTTTAAACAACCAGTCCATACCTAGGATTACATCAAATCCTATTATATCCATAATTATAAGATCAGCAGGTAGACTTACATTCCCTACTAACACATTGCTATCTAGCATCACTTGGTCAGAGTGCATGTTTTCCCCAGAGGGTAAGGCAACATTAAACACATGCATGGAAGGGGTAAACTGTACATCTAATTTATTGGCAAAAGTAGATGCTATAAATGAGTGCGTTGCACCAGAGTCTAATAAAGTGAAAGCAGGTACTGAATTGATCAATATAGTACCTGACACTACAGCAGGCTGTTCCTCTTCTCCTGACTCTACCATTGAGAATATCCTCGGTTTAACCATAGCAGGGCCACTCTTAGGGATTGGACAGTCTCTAACCATGTGTCCTGTCTTGTTACAGTTGAAGCATCGAAGGACTCTGGGCTTGGTGCAGTCCTTGAACGAATGCCCGACCTCCTCACAATTGAACACCTTCTAGAAGTCCACCTACACTCCCCCGGGTGATTCTTCAAACACGTTGGACATTGGGGAAAATTCTTGACCTTCTGTATTTTTCTTCCTGCTTCCTTGCTATTTTGGCCTTCACTTGGCCTCTTCATTCCCTTCTGCTGGTGTGGCTGGTTAAACCTTTGCGGGGTCTCCTTTGGTCCAGCACACTTCCTTTCAGCCTCTTCCACTTCCAGAGCAGTGGACACTACTTCACTTAATGTCAAACCCTTTATACCGCAGAATTTTACTCCTCGGTAAATTTCTGGCTTCAATCCATGCACAAACTTAAACACCTTATCTTCATCCCTGGGGCAAAATGTCCAGCAAATCTGGACAGAGACTCAAACTGCTTACTGTACTCGGCCACAGACCCTGTCTGCTTCAAGTTGAGGAACTCCAATTTTTTTGCGGTTTGGACAGTACTGTTAAAATATTTCTCATAGAAAGCATCCTTGAATTGTGACCAAGGCATGGTCAGAACATCTGTGGTGGTCTCTATTGTCTCCCACCAGAGTTGAGCTTCACCAGCAAGATGGAAGGTTGCCAACGTGACCTTGTCTTCTTCTCCTATGCTGGCACACCTAAACATACTTTCAATCTTTCTAAGCCATCCTTCAGCTATGACTGGATCCGTTGACTGTCCATCAAATGTGGGTGGTCTAAGTCTCCTAAACCTATCTCCAGAATGCTCACCACCAGGACCCGAGTTGGCACTTCCTTGTGCTTCTCGATTCAACAGCACCCCTAATTGATCAGATTGTTGACGCACTATGTCAGTCTGTTGGCGCATCAACTCAGTCAGTTGTCTGATCACACTAGAGTCCTCCTCACGTCTTGGACTTGGTACCTCTCTTGGTATCCTCGGTCTTCCTGGTCGTCTAGCCATATGCTAAATTCCTGGACAGGGTTAAGTATGCTCGTAAATATCTAATAACTAAGGTCAAGGTAAACACTTACAGTTGTTGGAGCACTTCCATGCAATGATTGGCACTGATGAGTAATCTTTTGAACGGTTTAACTGAATGTCTCTGATACCAACCTGTAACGCCCCGAGTTATCTGAACCCGGTTCGTTACCACTAACGCAAACATCACCAAGAACTCTCGGAGCAATTTACAATTTCACTCGAGGATCAAGATTTGATGCTTATTAAAACCTAAAAATGTTAAAACTTGCAGCGGAAAATCATTTAGACAAGATGTGAATTAATAAAAACTGTAAAATAATGTTTGAAAGAATCAGTTGAAGTGTTAAGGAATAATTAGTTGAAGGAAGTAAAAGTTTAAATCGTTAAATACCGATGGGGTGACAGAGGTCAAACGCCCCTGCCGACGACTAGTCAACGGAATAGGCCATATATAAATAACAGGCTTCTGCCGATGACGTCACGACTCAAACACAGCTGCCGACGACTAGTCAACGGAATAGGCCATATATAAATAACAGGTTTCTGCCGATGACGTCAGCAGGATAACTTAATTATCCAGCTTCTCCTGCCGGTGACGTCAGCCAGATAAACCCATTATCTAACTTCTGCCGATTGCTAAACGCTAAGCAGAATGTCCTACTTATGCCGATGACGTCAGCAGGATAACTTAATTATCCAGCTTCTGCCGATACGTGCTTATCACGTGACTTTTAAAACGTATGCCGATAGAAGGCAAGTTTACTGCTTATCAACTACCGGTAGGACAACAAAACAACTACTCTTCTCCTGCCGATAGACTTTACCAAACAACATCAAATAGACGTATTACTCAACTTCATATCGATGGACTGAACAATTTGACAATAAACTTGACTAACAATTGACTCAACATTTTACAAAACTCATTCTAAAACACCTCAATTCATTGTATTACTCAAATTCCGTAAAATCGGCATTCTAGAAATTCAACAGGACACTACATCAGAAATTCTAAAATGTATTCAAAAGGTTGCAATCTCTACTGTTATAAAAATTCAACATACTCAGACTAAATCATTGTCAATTAATTTCTCATATCTGCAGACATCAGTTAATCCGCCTCAACAGTTTGCCGAATCAGAACATGAGAGTACTCCTCCAACCACATCTATTCATTTGCACGATCAGGAAATCACCTGCTATATTCTCAACACCTACATCACAAAACTCATCTATTAGCCTAATGCTAAGTAAGCAGAGCAAGAAATGATGGAAGTACAGAGATATGCAAATCCTAAATATGCAATTTCTACATTCCTCTTCCTCAGTTATATTGCATTCATTCAACCGGTCTGATGATCCCTGATACAATGGGAGGTGGATCAGCTTTCCCAGGGTATGAATCCACATATATGTCACTTAAGGGGTGGATTAGTTCCCTTAACAGATGATTGATCCCTGATACAATGGGAGGTGGATCGGTTTTTCCCAAGGTATGAATCCAGTTATGTTCGATTAAGGGGCGGATTAATTCCCTTAAAAATGTATTGTCTCAATCTGTTCACAACTCACCATGCTACTTCATGTAAATTCATTTTCGTTTTCTTTCCAAAATATGATGCATGGCAATTGAAATGAAACATACTTTCATGCATACAAGAAAATCCTAGTGTTTGTGATGTAGGCCCGAAGGCAAATACAAACTCTACTTACCTGGCCCTCCTGGAATTACTTGGTTGCTAGCTACTTCGGTTTAGCTCAAACCTAAAATCGTAGGCAGTATGTTAGTTATACTTCATTCTAAACAATCCAGGAGTTTAAGGAAATAAATTATGGAGTTCGGATCTTCGTGCATTCCCATTTCACAGAAACCCGAACCTATACCAAATCATAGCGTTTTTCCTCGAAACTTCATACATTGTATTCCCTCAGCTATCTAACTACTAAAATCACAAGAAGACGAGGAGAGTTCACCTAGGTTGAAGGAGAATCGAACAGGGGAATCGCCTGGAGAATCCTGCTGCTCGAGCTGAAAAACCGAGAGGAAATGAGGGAAAGGGTGGCGGCTACCGTGAAATAACTCAAAACCTCTTTCCTTAAATACGTTATCCACTTTTTAAATTTCCAATTACTCATATGCCCTTGTCTAGTCATCCACCAACCCTACATTTAATATTGCCATATAAAATGCACCATTAGCTACAAGAGATAGAGAATTGATCTATATAAAAACCGGGTATTACAACTACCCAAAGAACGTGGCCAAGACGCCCCAACAAGTGCCTGCACCGGAATGCTCCATGCGCCACCTACTGCCGTCTTGTCCTGGGCTCCCTCATCTAGCTCACCTGAATAATAGTCGTCACCTACACCACAGAACACAAAATATAAGCCTAATGCTTAGCAAGTAGGGAATAATGAATGCAAACAACACACGATGCAACCAATCCTATCACATGCAGTTTCTACCGCTCAGTTGTGCTCATTTCCTTATCATTGCATTAACTTATTTATAAGCCATGTGGATCAAGTATGTGCACAACACATGACCATCTAGGATGGCCACATATTTATCCAGCCAAGCAAAACCGGATAGCACGCTTCCTATGACCGTCTAGAAAGGCCACCGATTTTACTTTTACTTCCCCGCATCGGTCGTAGAATTCTATGATCGTTTAGAAATTCATACTCCCGATGCCTTAAGATTTTTCCCGCATTGATCGTAGAATCCTATGACCGTCTAGGAATTCATACTCCCAATGCCTTAAGTTTTGCCATTCTTTTATCTGATTATCGTTCACACTCACAATGCCAAACAATGCAACCACTCATATCTAGCGTACTGTAACTTATGATGCATGTTTCAAAGATATGCAACACAACACAACGCGAAACAAAACAACCACCCATTAAACCCTACCGTTCTATGGTGTAGGCCCGAAGGCACGAAAAGATTCCTCTACTTACCTGACTGCTCGGCACTCGATTGCTCACTTTATCCAATCAATTCACTCGTTCGATAACCTATCAAATATAAAGAAATAGTTTAGAAACAATCTAAGGAATTCCTAAGAATTTTTCTAACCAAAACTAACAACAATACAAACAAATTCAAACTCTAAACCCTAAATCCGATTTTTCACCAATTTTTAGCGTCCAACTTCAAACAGCCATAACTTATTCATTTTTCAATAGATTTCGACGTGCCACCCCATTCCATAAACCTCTACACGTCTACTATCCATTGAAACACTTAAATTAACCAACCAAATAACTTGGCCAATCCGAAAATACAGAAACAGGATCGGTGCATCAAATTCTCCAAACTGATTTTTTAACTACCCTTCACCATAACTTCATTCTATCTTCAAAAACCATCTAAAATAACCTATCCAAGGATTAAACTACCCAAAATTAGAAGAAAAACCAGCAAAGAAATGGAGATTTTCGGACTATTAAATTAGGGTTTTCCAAACCCTAATAAAATCCCCAAAAACCACCTTAAAAACTGCATAAATCATCATCTAAAGGTATTAAACTAAAAACCCACTTAACTTACCACTAAAAATCCTTGCAAGAATTGAAGAAATGGAGGAAGATGGATCGGCTATGGAGGAGAGAAAGAACCGTGAAAGGTGAAGGGAGAAGAGGACAATTCGCCTTTTTAACCAAAAACACTTTTCTCTTTTAATTTTTGCCACAAATGTTTAAAATTTTATAAACTCACCACACTTCACCTTTTTCTTCTTTATTCCAACGTTAATGCCTCCTGTTTCCTTCACTTTTAATTAATTAAATTTATCTTTACATAAATTTTTAATAACCAATAATAAACCAATCCCATTTACAAAAATTTCTAACCACTTTGTACTAGGATTTCCACTCAATTTCTCTTCCAAATTTGACTCTATATAACATAACCCTAGAATGAACGTTAAACTCTCATACATACTCTAAACTGCATACGTTTTAAGAAAACTCCAGGTATTACAATCCACCCTCCTTACAAAAATTTTGTCCTCAAAATTTGCGTACCTGAAAGGCTCAGGATAGCGATCCATCATGTCTTGCTGTCACTCCCACGTCGCCTCCTCTACATTGTGGTTACGCCACAACACCTTTACCAGTGGAATATCCTTATTGCGCAACTTTTTCACTGCATAATCCACAATATCCATTGGTTTCTCCTCGTAAGATAACGTATACTGCACCTCAATGTCTTGCTGCACCACTACGTGCGATGGATCCTTCAGAGACTTTCGTAGCATCGATATGTGAAATACATTATGCACTCCTTCCATCGAAGCTGGAAGTTCTAACTAATATGCCGTCTTTCCTACTCTCTTCACGATTGGGAATGGTCCAACATACTTGGGATTCAACTTGCCCCTCTTCCCGAATCTCATCACACCCTTAAACGGTGAGATCTTCAGGAAAACCTCATCTCCTACTTCAAACTCTAGCTCCCGCCTTTTTCCATCCGCATAACTTTTCTCCTGACTCTGAGCTGTTAAAATGCGTTGCCGTATAAATTTGATCTTGTCTGTTGTTTGCTGCACGATCTCCGGGCCATTCAGACTAGCTTCTCCAACTTCGTCCCAATAAAGAGGCGATTTACATTTCCTTTCATAGAGAGCCTCGTATGGAGCCATACCAATAGTATCCTGATAACTATTGTTGTACGAAAACTCCACCAAGGGCAAATACCTGCTCCAAGAATCCTGAAATTCCAGCACACAAGCACGAAGCATATCCTCCAGAATTTGAATGGTCCGCTCAAATTGTCTGTCCGTCTGAGGATGAAATGCAGTACTGAAGTTCAACCGAGTCCCCATCGCCTTATGCAGACTCTTCCAAAACTTTGATGTGAACCTCGGGTCCCTGTCTGATACAATCGAAGTCGGCACACCGTGCAATCTCAAAATCTCCTGAATATACAGCTCAGCGAATTGATCCATGCTATACGTCATCTTTACTGGCAGAAAGTGGGCTGATTTGGTTAGACGATTGACAATCACCCATATACCGTCAAACCCTCTCGTCGTCCTAGGCAAGCTGACAATGAAGTCCATTGAGATTTGGTCCCATTTCCATTCAGGAACCGGCAATGGTTGCAACTTTCCAGCAGGTCTCTGATGTTCTGCTTTAACCTGCTGACAGACCAAACATGTTTCTACAAACTCCACAACCGACTTCTTCATGCTAGACCACCAATAATGCTATTTGAGGTCTCTGTACATTTTGGTACTGCCAGGGTGAACAGAGAACCTCAAAGAATGAGCTTCGGTTAAGATTTCCTTCCGAAGCTGCTCATTTCTTGGAATATACCATCTATTACGGAACTTCAGAATACCATCATCCGAGTAGCTGAACTCAGTCCGATCATCAGACACCATACTCAGCTTAAATTTGTTGCACTCTGAATCTTCTTACTGAGCTTGACGAATCTTCTCCAAAATCGTAGGCTTCAGAGACAAAGCTGATAAAACTGCTGTCACGTCTGAAACCAGCTCTAAATCAAATCTCTGAAACTCAGATCTCAACTCTCTGAACATCTCAGACTCCATTGCAGACATTGAGGTTGACACATGGCTTAAAGCATCCGCCACCACATTGGCCTTACCGAGGTTGTATTTGATTTCCAGATCGTAATCTTTCACGAACTCTAACCATCGCCGCTGCCTCATATTTAACTCCTTTTGAGTGAAGATATACTTCAGACTTTTGTGATCTGAATATACCTCACACTGCTGACCATATAAATAGTGCCTCCAGATTTTCAAAGCAAACACCACTGCTGCTAACTCCACGTCATGGGTCGGATAGTTCTTCTCATAGGACTTCAACTGCCTAGAAGCATATGCTATCACCTTATCATTCTGCATTAGCACACAACCCAACCCAATCCGAGAGGCATCACAGTAAATACAGAATTTCTCCTCGGCTACAGGCAAAGTCAGTACTGGAGCTGTGGTCAATTTCTGCTTCAACATCTGAAAACTCAGCTCACATTCTTCTGACCATTCATACTTCACATCTTTTCTGGTCAAACGAGTCAAGGGTGCTGCTATCTTCGAAAATCCCTCAATAAATTTACTGTAATAGCCAGCCAACCTCAGAAAACTTCGAATCTCGCTGACATTCTTCGGTTGAGGCCATTCATTGATTGACTGAATCTTGGCTGGATCCACCGATATATCTCCACTGCTTATAACATGACCAAGCAAATGTACCTTAGTCAGCCATAATTTGCATTTTGAAAATTTTGCATACAGCTGATGCCACTTCAAAGTTTCCAAAACAATCCTTAAATGCTCTTTATGCTCCTCTTCATCACGGGAATAAACCAGAATATCATCGATAAACACAATCACAAATTTATCGAGATACTCCCGAAACACCCGATTCATCAGGTCCATAAATGCAGCTGGAGCATTCGTTAATCTGAACGACATCACCAAGAACTCATAATGTCCATACCGCGTCTGGAAAACTGTCTTCGGGATATCCTGCGACTTAACCTTCAACTGGTAATACCCCGATCTCATATCAATCTTAGAAAATATTAGGGCTCTTTGCAGCTGATCAAACAAATCATCTATTCTTAGCAACAGGTACTTATTCTTAACAGTCAACTTGTTCAACTCCTAGTAATCGATGCACATCCAAAGTGACCCATCCTTCTTCTTTACAAACAACACAGGCGCTCCCCAAGGCAAAAAACTAGGGCGTATAAACCCCTTATCCACCAATTCCTCAAGTTGCTTCTTCAGTTCTTTCAATTTCGGAGGAGTTAACCTGTAAGGATTCTTTGACACCGGCTCAGCTCCAGGATAGGTGTCGATTACGAACTCAATTTCCCGGTCCGGAGGTAGACCAGGTAAATCAACCAAGAACACCTCAGGAAAATCACGAACAATAGCTATATCCTGGGGTTTAACTTCTACCAAAGAGTGGAAATCTATTATGGTTGCAAGAAAACAAATGAACTC
Organism: Begonia masoniana; assembly: GCA_022432975.1. Taxonomy (NCBI): domain Eukaryota; kingdom Viridiplantae; phylum Streptophyta; class Magnoliopsida; order Cucurbitales; family Begoniaceae; genus Begonia; species Begonia masoniana. Next base: position 31,135,048 of record CM039505.1, on the reverse strand, counting down.
ACCCATAATAGATCCCCGAGCATCCATCAGCGCTATAACTGAAAGCTCCTTTACCCTCCTTAGAGACTGCAGTGAAAGCTTCTCACCGTTCGGAGGATGAAAATCGACAGTCCCTGCTCTGCAGTCTATAGTAGCATTGTAAAGTCCGCCAAATTTTAGTGGTTGTAAAAATTTGAATAAATTTTTTGCGAATTTTAAGTGTAAATATTGGGAGCAATTTCGTTAATTTACGGTAGGAATAGAAATCGTAAAACCGAACGTTAAGTGGATTTATTATAAATTAAATAAATTTTAAAAGAAATAATAAAATAAAAAAATAATAAAAAAAATAAAAATTTAAAAGATAAGGTTTCTAAAAGAAACCTTATCTGTCGGTGGTTTTCCAGAGAGAAAGAGAGAAGCCGAGTGCGCGAAGGAGAAAATCGTCGACGTTTGATCCGTCTCCGTTCGTCGAGATCTTGGTGTCAAAAAGTTCGTCTCGAAGCGTAGATCAATGTTGTCAAAGAGAGTTTTTGAAGGTAAGATCTCTATCTCCCGATTTTTGCCATAGAAGTTTCAGGTTTTTAGGTTTTGTGAGATTTGCGATTTTGAGTCGATTTCTGGGTATTTTTGGTAGGAATCGACTGGAAAATGGCAGAGGAACGTGTTGGAAACAAATTTTGGAGAAAAACAGGTTAGAAATCGTGATTTTTTGACGCGGGTTGGTCACCGGCGTGTCGTCGGCGTTCGGTTACCGACGGTCGAGTCAACTCGACGGTGGGCTGAGTCAACTCGGGTGCTGGGCTGAGTTGACTCAGGCCCAAGGCCAAGTTGACTCGAGCCTAGGGTTGAGATGGGCCTGGGTCAAATTGGGCCCAATTGAGTTTGGCCAAGCCCGATCCGGCTTCGGGCCAGGCTGGGCCCAGACCCTATGGTCTTCTGGGCCGGGTTCGACTTGGGTCCATCGGGTCGAGTTTGACCTGACCAATCAGGCTGGGTCAACCCAGCCCATTACGGACCGAACCCGATTGGTCTGACCCAATCTGGGTTTGGGACGGGTCTAGCCCGAGCCCAGTTGGAACGGGTTTGTCCGGATCAAACCGATCTGACCCGGACCAACCCGAACCGACTTAGTTGGACCCGAACCAGACCCGACCAATTTGGGTTTAACTCAACCCAAACCGGTCCGACCTTACCCGAACCGAACCAAACCGGTCCGGTCCGGTCCAATCAATCAAAGTCAACTGTTGACTTTGACCGTTGACTTTGACCTACGTTGACTTTTGACCAAAAGTCAACCTGAACCGTTTTTGCCTGTTTTGGCCCTGGTTCGCAGTTTATATCGTTTCTGAACACAATTGGACCTTAACGAGATTCCTTCCTTGCGTTGTTTCTCAGATTCAGAGGATTTTGCTGAGTTTGAAACTATTTCCGAGGAGCCACACTTTACCGAGGATAGGAGGACTCGCCGCAGGGGTATGGGTTATTATGCTTACTACGTTATATCTATCATTGCATGCACATATATTATTTTTGGTGGGATACCACTAGTATTGACGTTGGCATTTTTAATGGCATGATTATTTTACATATAGTGGCATGTATACTTTTGACCGATTCATACTGCCAATTGGATTTGAGATGCCATGTTTTACTTGCCTTGCCGACTGGCTGGATTTGGGATTTGTCTTGAGATTTATCATGTTTGACATGCAGATGGTTTTATACATGCAATTGATATTGTTCATGTATTGGTTTTCTGCTGTGCCTTTGGAGCTTGATACTGGAGATAACCGTCTGGCACTCTTAGCGAGGCCCAGCTAAGAGTATAAGGGGGTTTTGCCCAGTGGTTGTGGTACTCCCCACATTTGTTTGGATAGGGTAAGCCCCCTGAGAATAGGTGGAATGTAGGGTACGCCCCCTGAGAATAGGCGGAATGTAGGGTACGCCCCTGATAATAGGCGGAATGGGCTCGGAGACATGCTCGCCCAGTTACCCAACCTGGCCAGTGTCTGTTCGTTGCTACCCCCGGTATGAGAAGTCAACTGCGTGGTCCCTTTAGGCCCAGGGTTGAGCGGTTCGTCCCTCCTGGTGTGCCCTAGCGCGTGTCTCGATAGCCCAGGGCTGAGTGGTTCGTCCCTCCTGGTGGTTGATAAATCGACTGCGTGGTCCCCTTGGGCCCAGGGTTGAGTGGTTCGTCCCTCCTGGTGTGCCCTAGCGCGTGTGTCCCAGTGGTCCAGAGCTGAGTGGTTCGTACCTCCTGGTGGTTGACCTTTTCTCTTCTCCCTATGAGGCCTTGCCTGGTGTTATCGCGGCCTTTCTGTGTTGGTGTAGTTCGGAGGATCCGTGAGTGACCTCCTTTTTCACTGTACACCTGGATATATATTTTTATGATAGCATTGTTGATGTGAGCCTATGTTCACTATATATATACTTATTTTGTCGTTAGCTCCATCAACCGTTTTAAATGGATAATAAGAAGAGAAATGAATAACGTGGAAACTAGTTTTGATTTTAAAAACGTGCATTGAATTGATAAGGCATGCATCCTTTGAGTGGTAGGTATAACATCTCATACTGAGTTTGTCACTCACCCCAATGACTCCCCCTCTACAGGTAAAGGAAGGAAGGCTAAGAAATGAGCTCTGTCGTATTGGATTTTCCCTAGAGTCTCACCTTTTATTTCCTGCAGGTTTGTGTATGTAAGACATTCGAAATTGTACCTTACTTTGGCATGTAATTATTTTCATTTATCTTGTATTTCTACGATTGTTTGTACTCTCTTATGTTTGTTAATTCGAGGAGGTCCTGGATTTGTGCTAAACTTCCGCTTGTAGCCTTAGGTTAGACGATGGACCTCTCCGAGGTTGATCGTTTAACCTGGCGTTTCTGTTAGGCCCATTCTCGGGTTGTGACAAGCATGGTGACGGAACAACCAATCCATACCGAGTATCACATCATACCCGATTATCCTCATAACAATCAACGTAGCTGGTAATTGCTTCCTTCCAACTGATATCAGACCATTCTGCACCACCTGATCTGAATGTAGCGACCCTTATCTTACACGAAATATAAATTCTAAAATTGTCGTAAAATTTAAACTTTTCCTCTCTGGTTTCATTGAAGGAATTGTATTTTTCCTCTCGGGTTTCATTGAAGGAATAGTATTTTTCCTCTCGGTTTCTTCAATTTAAACAGTAGGGGTAGCTAATCCTTTTTATCGGGTTTGGACGATGGATACAGTAGGGGTCGACGACTATAAGTAGACGGAAAATAAATTCCTCTCGAGTTCGTCTCATTCGTCCACAGACTCGGTCGACTTTCTAAAGTCTTGCTAAATCGGTCGATGATCAGAACTGACTGAAATCGGTCGATGTCAAAGTTGGCTGAAATCGGTTGACGTTATCGACCGAACACCCTTCGTTAATTAGTCGATGTCATTGACCTCTTTCGCTAAAATGGTCGACGTTATCAACCGAACTTGTCCCTGAAATGGTCGATGTCGTCAACCGAACTCCTTACTAAATACCTTCAACCAAATCGTTGACTAATCGGTCGACGTTATCGACCAAACTCTCAAATAAAACTTAACACCAGAACATTTACTATTTGGTCGACGTTATCGCCCACAATTTGGATGACAACTTTGGTTGACATTTTTCTGCCAGAATACTTAACCGAGACTTATACAATTTCCCTCCCTGTATCACCCATTACTCGAACGATCACCCATTTTCTTGCGATCGATCGGCTAGCTCTCTGGATTTTGTCCAGAGAGCTATTTTCACCTTCTTTCCCCTGCATAATCTAAAATCATCAAACCGACCTAAAAACGACACTCTTCAACTCAAATCATCAAACCTATTTTCAAAGCATCCAAACTCATTCCAAATCATCAAAATTCATCTCTAATTCATCAAAGTATAATTCGTACATTAATATCAGACCTATTTCATCAATATTCATTCATACACAGCAGAAGCTAATTAAATCCTCAAAATACATCAAAACAACGTTTTATAACCTATCCAGACACCAAGCATCCTAAAATGAGTTTCTATACAATTCATATACTTCCACCCTTCTGCCCGACATAAACCCAAAATCTCCAAAACACTTAACTATTTCTCCCATGGTCAAATTACCTCTGACTGCACTGCACACTCCCACGGGCACATCTCTTTAACCAGCTCTTGCGTCGGGTGGAGGAATCTCATCCTCTCTTGTATCGAAGTCACCTACACCATAGAAAATAAACTATGAGCTAAAGAGCTCAGCAAGTCTCGTAAATGAAGATGAGTGCTATGCGTGCAGGGTTTGTAAAAACATGCATTTCTTTTTCATTTTTTAGTTACATAGCGGGAGGTGTCACCGAGGGTTGACTCACCAGATAGAGAGGACACATCTCGCGGTTAGATAGCCCTTTCCATCTGCAGGGGGGAAGACATGCTCCTCCTCTCAGGACAGCCATGTCTGAACCCCACCCCGACGTGAGCGGGATTACATGCATATCATTTCATTAGGTGTTTCTTTTTATGAAAACATATGCGAAAATTCATTTTTCGTGCTGGTTCGTAAAACATGATACATGAACATGGATTTGAGCATAAACGTAAAGAAAAGCACAAGCAATACATAGAACCTAATAAAAAAATGTTCTAACATACAATTATCCTAACTACCCTTCCAACCTACACTAAACAAGAATTTCTCCAATTATCCTCGATCAACAAAGCTCATCCATGGTGTAGGCCGGATCGGCCAAACAAGTCACGAAGACTTACCTCGCGTCAGTAGCACACCTAGCTCTGCCCTCGAGCGTTGTTCACTTATGACAATTCACAACAATCGTCATTAAGAGCCAGTCTTAGGAAATCAAATTCTAACGGCTAACAAAGTCCCTAGCTAAAGAGTATTTCCTAAAACCACAATATATTTCATTGAGGCATTTTATCGAGCAATTCGTGCTCGTGAATGCCTAACCTCTATTAATGGAGTTTCTAAGTTCTCTAACAACCAAAAACTCTATATTCTTCAATAAATTGACGAACTACGCCAAATAACCACCAATACGTCAATTAGAGGCATAGTCACACTAAACCCATCGATTTCTAACCTTAGTACACATTTTTAACAAAAATCCTAAACAAAACCCTACCGTTTTAAACCCTAGAAATCGAGAATAAACTGTTCAAGAGCATAGATTCTTACCTAGAACATTGTTTGGAGGAGGAAACGTGAAGAAAACTGAGCGATTAGAGGAGAAATCGTTGAAGAGGGAGGGAGAATCGCCGTGGAGGAGAGAGTCGCCAGAGAGAGAGGGAGAAAGCCTCTGGAGACAAATGTGAAGTGTGGAGAAGGAGGGGATTTGGCATTTTAATAAAATTTGACTTGTCAAATTCTTGTTTTGCCATTCCTTTGATTTTATATTAGTTACATCCTTTGTCTTGTTATTTAGCTAACGGTTCGGTTTCTCAAAATTTTCAAATTTCCTTATTTCACCATTAATTCCAACTTATTGTTAAGGCTCTATTAAAACTTTCTGTTCGCAAAACAGACTTAATCAGACATATTTGCAAAAATGCCACTATATATTGGAATATTATAATCCGGTAAAATCGTGTGTTACATTCCATCCACCTTAATTAAAATGTTGTCCTCAAAATTTGATTATACAAACAGTTCAGGATACTTAGACATCATATCCTATTGTCGTTCCCAAGTAGCCTCTTCCACATCGTGGTTCCGCCATAGGACTTTGACTAGCAGAATCTCTTTGTTGCATAGTACTTTGATAGAGGATTCCAGAATTCATACCGGTTTCTCCACATAAGTCAGGTTAGGCTATACCTCGATCTCCTTTGCTTCCACGACATGTGACGGATCACGCACACACTTTATGAGCATAGACACGTGAAACACGTTGTGAATACCTTCCATTGATGCCGGAAGCTGCAGTCCATAAGCCATCTTCCCGATCCTCTTCAAAATAGGGAAGGGCCCCACATATCAAGGGCTTAACTTGCCCTTTCTTCCGAATCGCATAACACCCTTGAACGGAGAAATCTTTAAGTATACCTCATCATCTTCATTGAACTCCAATTCTCTTCGTCTAGTGTCAGCATAGCTTTTCTAGTGGCTCTGTGCTATCTCGATACGCTGTCTAATAATTACAATCTTCTTCGCCGTTTGCTGTAGAATGTTTGGGCCGATTACACTAGCTTCGCCCACTTCGTCCCAATACAGCGGAGATCTACATTTCTGACCATACGGCGCTTCATACGGAGCCATGCTAATGGTAGCTTGAAAGCTATTATTGTATGAAAACTCGATCAGTGGCAAATACCTGCTCCACGATCTCTGAAATTCTAACACGCACGCTCTAAGCATATTCTTCAAGATCTGATTCGTTCTCTCCGTTTGTCCATCAGTCTGAGGATGGAATGTCGTGCTGAAGTTTAGCTGAGTTCCCATAGCTTTGTGCGGACTCTTCTAGAACTTCAAAGTAAATCTCGAATCTCAGTCTGAGACTATCGAAACTGGAACTCCATGTAGTCTAACTATTTCCTGCAAATAAAGCTCGGCAAGCTGATCCATAGAATAAGTCATCTTTAGTGGTAGGAAGTGGGACGAGTTGGTCAAATGGGCCACTATCACCCAGATGCCATCGTGCCTTTTCGTCATTCTCGGGAGTCCAACTATGAAGTCCTTTGAAATTTGCTCCCATTTCCACTCCGAAATCGGCAGTGGCTGTAATGTTTCGGCCGGTCTTTGGTGCTCCGCCTTAACTTGTTGGCAAACCAAACAGGTTTCAACATACCTGGCGACCTCTTTCTTCATGTTCGGCCACCAGAAGTGTTGCTTCAAATCTCTATACATTTTTGTGCTTCCTGTGTAATACCCGGCTTTACGAGATATTAATATTTTAATATAAATGATATTTTTGTAAATATGTCAAATTAAGCCCGTTTTACAAAAAGAAAGCGTTATTAGAATCCTAATATTTAATAAGGATTTTGAGAAAATTTTGGAAATTTTAGGAATTTAACGCTAATTTTACGAGAATTACGTTTATCGTAATATAAAGGATACTTTGGTAAAAATAGTAAACGAGGTCTGAATTACGAACGGACAGTTTTAATGGAACCATAGTAATAAGTTGGAGTTGTTGGCGAAATAAGGAAAGTTGGAGAAACCAAATCATTAGCTAATTAACGAAACAAAGGACGAAACAAATAGAAAATCAAAGGAAGGTAAAAATGGTAAATTGCTAAGTCAAATTTTTATTAAAATTACATTTCTCTCTTCTTCTCCCTCATTCCCTCTCTGCCTCGCGAACCAAAACCCCCCCCTCCTGCGATTTCATTTCTCCTCTCGGCGTTCTGCCTCTCCATCGATGATTCGTCCTCTGTTTGACTTGTTTTCTTCGTGATTTCTACTCCTCTCGCAAACCTAGGTATGACTCTATGCTTTTGGAAGGTTATTGTTTGGTTTTCGTGAAGTTTCAGAGTCAGGGTTTTGTTTAGGTTTTGTTAAAAACGTGGTCTAAAGTTAGAAATTGATAGGTTTACTGTATTTGTGAGTAATGTGGACGTATTGGGCGTTATTGGGTGAAGTTAAACGATTCGTTGGGGAATGTTAGGGCTTATAGATTTTTAAGGTTTTGGAAAACTTCGTTAATGGAGGTTTTGAAATTGTGAGCGCAATGTGCTCGATAAAATGCCCAAGTGAGTTAATCTAAAACTCTTAGGAAAGTCGCCTTAGCTAGGAGTTTCATTTAGTCTTTGAAGTGAGTTATTTGGATTAGTTTTATTGACAAGATTGTAAAATGTTCTAGGAAACGAAGCTCGGGAACGAGGCGCTCGATTTGATAAGGACGTCAGGTAAGTTCTCGTGACTTACTGTGGCCAATTGGCCTACACCATAAGTCGTGTTTGATGTTGAGGATTATTTGGTGATATTTATGTTTATGTGCTTTGGTTGGGTAGTTTAGGGTTAGTTGTTTTGTAGATTATGTTTGTATTGTTTTGATGGTACGCACGATGTATGTTTATGTTACGCTTTTACTATCATGCATCATCGTTTTTACAAATGTCATGAAAAATGAATTTATGCATGGATTTCACGAAAGGAAATGAAATGTGATGACTTAAAGAGACGACAAAAATGAGACGACTAAGACGACTAAAATGAGATGACTAAGACGACTGAAATGAGATGACTAAGACGACTGAAATGAGACGACTGAAATGTGACGATTAACACGAACTGATAAATGAAATGAATGCACGAAAGTCATGAAATTGTATATACATGTTCATGCATTGTCATTTACGTAGAATTTACTGAGATTTATTGTCATAGGTGTCTCCATGGTGTAGGTGAACCCGAAACAGGTGAGGAAGACGTTCCTCCGTTAGATGATCACGCTGGTTGAAGAAGGATGCTCATGGGAGTGCGCTGGCGCAGTTGGTACAATTTTGACCGGTGGGGATGTAAGTAAACGTTTTGAGGGTTAGATAGATAGAAACGTAAGAAGATTGTAAAGATAGAACATATTAGGATGTTTGGTTTTGATTAGTTGATAGACTGATGTATAGATGTTTTGGTAAACTGATTTTATAAAATGTTTTGTTAAAGCTTTTGTTAGAATTTTATGAAAATGCTTGGAGACGTTTTAGGTTTAGAATTGGATATGCTCAGGTTTTAGAGCTATCCATGCAGTTGAATTTCGTAGTTTTGTCTCGTTATTGATTAAGATTAGGAATATGTCGAGGCATTTATTTGGTGGTTATGTTGAAGTGGTTAGGATGTATGAGATATTGAGGTTGTAGGGGATAAAGAAATTGAAGTGTATGTTGTATGTAGAGGAAAGAAAGAAGGAAAGAAGATGGGAGGGCTAAGTTCTCTGGAAAATCGAATTCCAGGGAACTAGGTGATCGATCTCCTAAGGAGGGGATCGATCGCCAGTAATGGTCGCCACTCCCTGGAAAATCCAGGGAGCGTGGCGATCTATCGCCCGGTGAACGATCGCGAGGCGATCGTTCACCACAGCAAGGGGCGATCATGATCGCCCCTCTGTTTTCTAATGTGGCGATCGATCGCCCTTGTCAATTTCGGGACAATTGTCCCTCTTGTCCCTGCATTTGTTTTCAATTGTTTAAAATGATTTTAATTGTTTTATTTCAATTGTTTATAATTTGTTTTAATTATTGTTTAAATAGTTTAACAACTTAGAATTAAATGATTTTCCAAACAATGTTAACTATTTTGAGTTTAGTTTAAGTTCCGCTTAAACTGTAAAATAAAATGAATAAAATGAAAAATTTATACGGTAAAATTAGGATACGGGTAGGGTCTCTACATCCTTGATGTACAGAGTATGCCGAAGAGTGAGCCTCGGCCAAAATTTCTTTCTTCAACTCTTCGTCATTAGGCACGTACCACCTGTGCCTTAATTTCAATACTCCTTCATCTGTCAGGTTGAAATCAGACGAATCCTCAGATGTCATGCTCATCCGATGCTCTTCACACTCCAAATCTTTCTGTTGAGCTTCTCGTATCTTGTCCAGAATCGTCGGCCTAAGAGAAATGTTGGTGAGCATGCTGGACAACTCTGCCACAATCTCCACATCAAACTTCTCAATTTCAGACCTCAACGTCACCGACATTGCTGTAAGCGAAGGCTGACTCGCAGTAGGCATCCTGCTCAAGGCATCAGCGACTTTATTCGCCCTTCCCGGGTGGTACTTAATTTCAAACTCATAGTCTTTAACAAATTCCAGCCACCTTCGTTACCGCATATTCAGCTCCTTCTGCTTAAACAAATACTTCAAGCTCCTGTGGTGTAATACCCGGCTGTACAGAATATAAATATTTTAATGTAAATGACATTTTTGATTAATATGTCAAATCAAGTCCATTTTGCAAAAAAAAATGTTATTACGATCCTAATAATTAATAAGGATTTTAAGAAAATTTCGGGAATTTTAGGAGCTTAACGCTAATTTTACAAGAATTACGTTTATCGTAATATAAAGGATACTTTGGTAAAAATAGTAAACGGAGTCCGAATTGCGAACGGACAGTTTTATTAGAACCCTAGTAATGATTGGAGTTATTGGTGAATTAAGAAAATTTGGAGAAGCTGAATCGTTAGCTAATTAACGAAACGAATGATGAAACAAATAGGAAATCAAAGGAAGGGCGATATGGTAATTTGACAAGCCAAAATTAAATTAAAAATCTTAATTTCTCTTCTTCTCCAGCTAGCCACGACTTTTTCTCTCCCTCCACTGCGATTTCTCCCTTCTCCTAGCGGCGATCCCTCCTCAACGCCGACGATTCCTCTCCGATTAACCTCCGGTTCTTTGTGTTTTTTTCTCCATTCACGATTCTAAGTAAGTCTCTAACGTTTCCCGGCTTTAGTTCTTAGTTTTGCAGAGTTAAAAACGATTAGGGTTTCGTTTAGGGTTTGTGAAAAACGTGATTTAGGGTTTGAAATTTATAGGTTTATCGTAGTTGTGAATATAATGAACGTATTGAGTGTTGTTGGACGAAATTAATCGATTTAGGACGAATATTAGAGATTGAAGAATTTTCGAGTTTTGGGGAAAGCTCGTTAACGGTGGTTCTGAGATATCGAGCGTTAATTGTTTGTTAAATGCCTCGATTAGTTAAGTTAGAACGTTAGGAATTTCCTTAGTTAAGAATTTTGTTAAAATTGGACGTTAATGATTCGAATTTGTATTGACGACAAATTGTGAATTTGCCTTAGATAAACAACGCTCGTGGACGGAGCTTGAAGTTCAACGCGCACGAGGTAAGTTCTCGTGATTTACTCTGGCCGATAGGCCTACACCGTACGTCGAAGTCGTCTCGAGGAGTTTTGGTGACGTGTTTGTTTAAGTTGCGTCAGTTGGGTAGTTTAGGTTCGGTTGTTCTATAGGTTGTTTGCTATAGTGTTTTGATGGTATGCTCTTTATGTATGTTTATGTTTATATTGAACTGTTCATGCATCATGGTTTTAAAAACGTCATGAAAATGAATTTACGCACGAATTTCATGAAAAGAACATGCCTGTAAAGGCAAGTAAAGTATCACAGTAAACAACCATGACATGGGGTTATCGGGAATGAGGTTCAGACTTGGCGTTCCGTGGTGAACGGGTTTTCCTCCCTTCATATGGTGTGGGCTGTCTAACCGCTGGACGTTCCCTAACCATCTGTCGAGCGTTTCTGGTAACCATAGACTGACACGTACTGATATATGAAATGACATGGACGGTTTTCATAGCATCGATCATACATGATCATGCATTAGCATTTACGTAGAGCTTGCTGAGATTTTTATCTCATAGGTGTCTTTATGGTGTAGGTGACCTTGACTTAGGTGAGGAAGAAATCTCTTCACTCGAGGAATGATGCAGTTGAAGGAGGATGGCCCGTGGGAGTGCGCTGGGCAGTCGATGCTCCTTTTTGACCCGTGGGGAATGATGTAAAGGTATTTTGGGACATAATAGTTATATCGTAGGAAAATTTGTATAGTTGAACATATTAGGATGTTTGGATCTGATTAGTTGATAGGTTACGTTTTGATGTTTTTAAACGTTTTGGTAAATTGAATTTATAAAACGTTTTGTTAAGATTTTATCTAGATTTTTATGAACTGCTTTGTGATTTTAGCAGGAGAAAATGTTTGGTTTTCAAACGGAACCACGTAGTTCGTTTTCATGAAAATGTACTTGGTTTTAATTGCGTTTTGAGTCGTTTATTTTGGGTGATTGGTGAAGTGTGAAATGGGTGAGATTTGAGTGATTGTACGTTACGTTTTTATGGTGTAGAGTATGTTGAAGTTTTCGTGTAGGATATGTTTATATGAATGCAAGGAAAAGAGAGAAGGAAAGAGGAAAAAAAAAAAGAAAAGGGAGAGAAGGCAGAACACTTGGCGACTGATCGCCAAGAGGGGCGATTGGTCACCAAGGAGGATCGCCACTACCTGGATTTTTCCAGGGAGTGTGGCGATGGGTCGCCACAGTGAGGGGCGATCATTCGCCCCTCCATATTTTTGTAGTGGCGATCGATCGCCCCTCTCCTCCTTTGGCCGATTGACATTTTTGTCCCTCCAAGCATTGGCCGATAATTTTTGGTTGTTTAAATTGTTTTTATAATTGTTTTAACTTGTTTTTTTATGGTTTTCATCTAAGTGTTTACTAGGTTAACCTTAATGGTTTTGAAAATAGTTCCAAGCGATTTTTAACGATTTCAATTCCGCTTAACATTTTAAAGTTTAAAGTATTAAAAAAAAACATTACGGGAAAAATAGGAATAGTGTAAGGGTAGTTACAACTTTTGGTATCAGTGCCCTCGGGTTTTAAAAATGGTTCTGCAGACTGCTCGACTGCACAGCCATTACGCGAACATCCTTCATAACCTGTAAGTATGTTTAAAAGCTTTCTTTGATTTAGATTTCATAGAATTATTTGTTTTTAACCTTTTTAATGGATTATATAAATATGGTGCGTCGAGGGAATGATCGAGACGACCGAGACAATACAATAGATACTCTTAAGGACTTTATTGCCCAACAGTCTGAACATATGGAGCGTCAGGCCCAATAAATGGAGAGGCAGTCCCAGCAGCTAGGTACCCTGATAGACCGTGAGGGCGTTAGAGCTCGAGAGACAACGACTCAGGGTAACCGAGGGATGGAAAGATTTCAGTGGATTCGAACCATGGAGGACATGCTGGCCTATGCAAGCATTGAGGACAGAGAGAAGGTTGCATTGGTTAGCTACCAGTTAGCGTTGGATGCCCGCTTTTTGTGGGATTCGATCAAGACAACCACCGACACGACGATTATGAGTTGGGAACGATTCAAAATGTTGTTTTATGACAAGTACTTCAGCCATACAGTACGAGAGGTGAAAATGGTTGAATTTATGCAGCTGCGGCAAGTTGGTTTGATTGCCGAGTATGTGAGGAGGTTTGAGGCACTGTCACGATTCGCGCCACGTCAAGTTAGTGTCAATGAGGACAAGGTACGCCGATTTGTGCAGGGGCTTGGCCAAGAAATTTGGAAGAGTCTTACAATATCAGGGGTGCGGAATGTATCCTATGATGAGATAGTGGCCAGAGCACTGGAGATTGAGGTTGTAGATTAGAGTTCAGTGAAACCGAGGGAGCCAACTAGAGGGTTCTTCCGGGAGATACAGCCACGACCTTAGAATAAAGGCTGGCAACCAAGGGCACAGCCACAGCAACAACAACAGCGGGGCGTTAAAAGGCCCTTACAGGGAGGCAATGATCGTGGGAAAGGCAAAGAAAAAAAAATAGTTTTTATGCTATGTTTTTCATGTCACCAAG